>CAJQZJ010003694.1:8974323-9009484 GCA_907164525.1 Lophiomys imhausi | reverse complement strand
ACACACACACACACACACACACACACACACACACACACACAGCTCCATCCACAGCAGCATCAGTCATATCTACAAGCAGTATGAGGAAGGTCTGGTATTTATATGGAGTTCTCACAAATTCCCCCATAGTTCCTCATAAGGGTGAGCATAGGTCCCCGGCTTTCTATTTCTTATACTCGTACTAGAAAGAATAGGCTAAGTGGTAGCATAAGGCAGGTGGTTTGTTTACTGTGCAGAATCTATTAGTCTGAACAGGAAGATGAATAGCTTTGTTGTGAATCAAGTTTGGAGAGCCCCACCTGCTCATATTTATGACTGGGGAAAGAAGATGAACACTTCCATCCAGGGTAGTGGGAGGCCTGGGTTCCAACTGAATCTAGCTAGCTACTGGAAACCTGAAGCTGTTTGCTTTCGGAAGCACACTGCTAATGTTGTGTACTATGAGAGAAAGCTTAGCTATCACTCTCTCCAGCTGACACACACTGGTCTCTAGTCATTCACTCACTCATCCACCTACTCCATCCACAAATTTTTATTGAGAACCCTGCGTGCCAGGAACTTTGTGAGATTTTAAGGGGCATGGCAGATGCAGTTCCCTACCCTCTAAGATCTTACAGGCCACAACCACATGGGCCAGGACTTTGTGACTTCATAACAGCATCATCTGGTCAGTTTCCCTAGAGAAAATGGATTGTAGGGAGGAGGGAGAGAGTGCCAAAAAATCTGGAGAAGAGAGTATTTTCCAGAGCAGAAGAAATAAGGCAATGTGAGTTCACACGTGGAAACAGCCATGGAGTTGCTGGCAGTCTGCTTAAGAGTTTAGCTGCAGCCAGAGCTTAGAATAAGGATTACAACCCTCCCTGCCCTGGCTGGGCAGGGACCACCAGGTGCCCTGAGGTCCAACCTGGACAGGCAGAGAGGCTGGGTGGTTGATAGAATGGAGCAGATGGGGATTGTCAGATGGGCCTCATGGCTCATTAGTGTGCCACTTCCTCCCCCACAATGTCCAGATGCACATCAGCAGCACAGCTGTCAAGGGGAGAGCAAGGGGCTTGAAAGGCTTAAGACAACCTTCGAACAGCCATCACATTCTCAGATTCAGCCAGGCCTTGGACAAAGGTGGAAGCTGACTTCTCTGCTCAGCCTCCCTGATTAATTCTGTGTGTCAGACTCAGTAGCCCATGAGGTCCTCATCTCTTTCCGTTACTCCTTTAAACAGATGTCCATTTTATAGGCCATTCCTGAGCCTTACCTTAGGGGTCAGTTTTCTCCTCTTGTCAACACAAATGCCTCTGTCTTCCACCAGCCTCTGAAACACTAGTGATACCCAGGTGTAGGCCAGAGCACAGAGAAGCTTTCTGGGCTTATGGTTTCTCTTTGCTCCCACACTGGGAATGTTTGCAAGCTACTTATCCTAATGAGAGGAAACGGTGCAGACTGGAAACGTGCAAAAATCAAAGATTCTGGAGGGACTGGTGGGACTTGGGGGGTTATCGAGAATATTTTTAAATTCTTGTCCAGAAAGAAGGCCTCCCCCCAAAGGCCCTGAGCTCTGCTGAAAGTGAATATATGGAAATCAGCACAGTGTCGAGGCTCTGTAAGTTTTCAGGACATAACAAGAAACTTATCACTGTTTTCCGCTGTTGCTGCATATTCCTGGAATCCTTGCTTGCTGGAGAGGCGTGAATGGAAGATTTATTTTGCATTGTTAGACTGTCAAGGCACTCTAGAGCAACAACTTTCAAATGATAACTTCCCAAGCTTACAGAAGTTGTGAATTACATGCTTTTAGTCTACTGCGAGCAAGGAGCTGACAGCTCCCTCCCTCCCCCCATCCCTCACTCGGCCACTTTGATGCCCTGTGTGGCCAGTGACTCCACACACTGTCCTTTACAAACTAAACGGCACTGTTATTAAGAATGACAGAAATCTATTTCTAGCTGTGAAACAAGCTGAGGGACTGACATGTCATCACAGGGGGAGAACTTTTTCACACCTAAACCCCAAGATCCCCAGGAAAAACTTCTTTGCCAAAACTCAGAGCATCTCAAGTAAACTGGATGTGATAAGGGATCCCAGAGGTTGTAAGGAAGGGAGGAGGGATCCCCTAGGGGTGAGAGGCTGTATCAAAGTGCTTTCTCTCTATTCCATGTTAGCTTGTCACTTGGATCTTGGAGGGACATAGCCATTCCCTATAGGTGGGAAAATATCAAAGCCTTATATGGCATAGGACCCAGCCAGGGTATTTTTGACCTTGATGTCTAGGCATTTGGTGATCTCTATCAAGCCCCCTAATTGTTCCAGTTAACATAGAGGAATTGAATCTCATAATTAGTTAATAAGCAATCTCTCAAATAGGATTGATTACCTTACCACAAGACAGTAGGTCTAAATACAAGGGTGAGCACCACTTCATGTGTTACTTGCTGCTGGCTTCTCTAAGCTCAGGTGTGTTACTCCCACCCTTAATTATTCCACAGGTACTGTAGCTACTTAAGTACCCCTCCACTCACCCACCTCCACCCTATGTGCTAAACTATAGGATTCTTCATGGGCAGGCTTAGTGCCTTATTTTCCTGTCCTCTGTGTTTCCCAGCATGCATTGCCTGTGGGACAGTCATTAGAGTGGATTAGGACCTCACCTGATATTAAGACTTCTCTGTAGCTTTATAAATGCCACCTTCCTCCCCAGTTGCACACCCCACCACACACACACACACACACACACACACAAGGGATAAATCCCTGAAAATGTCCATATCTTAGGGCACCAGTAACTCCTAGTACATCTAGCAGAGGCCCCAACACAAATGCGCACACACAAAATTAGAAAGTGGACACTGCTCTGGCGAAAGAGTGAAGGCCCCTGGAGTGACTTCTCAAAAGCTCCCCCATAATTGTAGCTTGCCAAAAGCAGGTCGTGGAGCCTCCAGACAAAGAATGTAAGGTCTTTAATTTTTAACTAAGTATTCTTTGCTAATGACTCTGTTTTCTCTTGACTTGCTTCTAGCACATATGAACCAGGGCTTGTTTTCAGGACTGCAAGCATGCTGCCGTCCTCCAGCACCTCTCAATGAAAGTTTGGCTGAAGCCAAAGGCTCCGCGACTCTTATTGCAGGCTGCACACGATCGCTGAACAACTGGCCATGCGTTCAAGCTTATTATTCGGGGCTTGTACAAGAGAGCTGGCATTTTGCCTTTTTTTTTTTTTTTCCTTTCCCAAGGCAGAGAAAATAGAATAGACACATTTGTTTGGAGGGAAAGAAAAACAAGAGATTTTTCAAAGGGTTCTGAATAAAGGAGAATTGGTCCATTTTGGAACCTCTCGACCTTGACAGTGTCCCTCTAATGCTATATAAGCATTTGTTTTGGGTATTTAATAAGCTGCCAGCTGACAAATTGAAGAACTCTTTTTCAAGAATGCCTTATCTTTTCTAGAACCACTGAGATGGCAAAATATGTTCTCCGTCTCAACAATTCCCTCTCTATTTGGATGTGGAAATTGGAAAGCAAGTTGTTTTTCTTCGTTTGCATGACAAAACTCAGACCCCAAAATACAATTCAGCATTTAATTTTAGCTAGTTGGAGTGCAGGAAAGGGCCCCAGCCCATTAGGCTCTGTTTTGCTGCTGATGTTTCTGTTGTCACAATTAAAATTGATGTATAAGGCTAAGGACATGACATACCTTCTACAGCACTCCAGGGAGCCCGTGGAGCCTGCACCCTCAAGAGGTCACTGGGGAAAAATAAATAAATCCCTGAAAATGTCCATATCTTAGGGCACCAGTAACTCCTAGTACATCTAGCAGAGGCCCCAACACAAATGCGCACACACAAAATTAGAAAGTGGACACTGCTCTGGCGAAAGAGCGAAGGCCCCTGGAGTGACTTCTCAAAAGCTCCCCCATAATTGTAGCTTGCCAAAAGCAGGTCGTGGAGCCTCCAGACAAAGAATGTAAGGTCTTTAATTTTTAACTAAGTATTCTTTGCTAATGACTCCCCTGTAGGGATGTTTTACTACATTGGTGCTGCTTTCCTTTGGCTTCTAGACTCAGGACGGGGAGGGTTCTCCACGCTACCTGCAACTGCTCTCCCTGTCAGTCCTTGTCTAGCTGCTTGCTAGCAAGAAAGCAGCTAGTTGGAAGTGACTCCTCTGTGTTCCCAGTCCTCACCAGCTTGGGCATGCCAGTGCTGACCAGGGAGCGAACCACTATGCCAAGCATTCAGGAAATGATCCCCAAAGTCTTCTAGAAATGAAATAAAAGACAGTTTCACAGAATCCAGGAAAAGGGTGAGGGGGAAAGACACTCCAGGTAGAAGAGACATGCTCAAAGACGTGATGTTGGAAATGAGTGCAGAGTAATTGGGGACCTGGATGTGGCTCTGTGTGACTATGAATAGGCAAATCCTGGGTTTCACATCACTGAGGGATTCGAGGTGACATTTTTACCTTTCCATGTTGAGACCGTTTTAAATGTTAATAGTTATCTATGTAATAGAAAGCTTAAATGCATAACGAATGAGGGGATGATGTCTCTGTCAGTAGAAGCTGTGGGACAGGTTAGACCATCAGTGCCTGAAGGATCTCATTTACCAGAGAGAGCCTCTTCCCTAGCATCTTTCCCCAGGTGTGAGAATAGGACCCTCACTCACTCAGCAACCTGACAGTCTCTGTACTTCATTTAACATCTCAATGTGTCTAGGTTCCTTTCTCTGACAAGAGGCCTAGGTCTTTAGCAGTAGGAGTCAGCAGACTAGAAGAAATCAGATTCCCGCAGTGGGTCACCCTGGGGCAGTCAGCACACCTGGCTTCCAGGCCACATCCCATGACAAACAGGCTTGTGGCCTTGGAAAGTAGAAATTGACTTCTCAGGATAGAAGCTTCAGCCTACAATAGGAAACAGCATGGTTAACAGCCCATCCTTACATAGGAATGCTCTGATAGTCCCCAGCCAGGCATAGGAATGCTCTTATAGTACTTAACCAATTGTAAGGAGCTGAAGACAGAAAACACACACGATCACTAGGCTCTCTAATGCTAAGCATCCCCCCCCCCCCCCAACAGTCTTGTGATGGGTGAGAACAGTTGAGTAAGGGGTGAAGGGTATCTATTACAGGCAACTTCCATAGCTGGTCGAATCAAAGACTTTTATAACATAAAAAAATAAATAAAATAATTAAAAAACATCTGTGAGCTCCATGCTATGAAATTGTAGACTCTTGGGGCTAGAGAAGACTAAATCCCCTTCCAGTCCACTGCATTTACAGATAGCTCTGCAGGAATAAGAGGCTGCTAGCCCCGGGCCCCAAGGCCACTGAGGAGCAGTGCAAGGCAAAGAATGGGGTGTGATGGCAGTATATTCCCTTTATTACCATCACTATTATTGTGAGCACACAAGAGAGTATCGTTCATGTAATATATTCCCTTTATTACCATCACTATTAGTGCTCATATTATTATTGTGAGCACACAAGAGAGTATCATTCATGTTTTTATTATCTCCATGAGGCTCATCAAGGGTACAAAACCGAGACAATAGCTGTCCCTGAAGATCTTAGCTGGGCTTTCATCTTATTGATCCCCCAGACTCTCTTCTTGCAGTTCGAACTCAAATTCAGATTCAAAGTCTAGATTTTTGTACAACTGCCAACCAGGTGACTCCTCAGGTGTCTAACAAAGGTTTGACAGGCTAAGGTGGGCTTTTGAAATGATTTGCTGTCGCTGAAGATAGGAGACTGGGTCGCAGGACAGCAGGAGACTGTCAGAATGCAGACAGCTCTAGGCAAAAAGAGGGAGGCCTGGCATCTAGAGGACCAGGGCAGCCTGTTCTAGGATTGACTCCCAGCCAAAGCCCTTGTGGAAAGAAAAAGGAACTTGTATGAAGAAGCTAGATGGAGGACACAAATAACTCTTCCTCTCTCCTTTCCTTCTTCATCTGACCCTTTCTTTCCCTTTTCTCTCTCCCTCTTCCTCTTCCATCCCTTCTTCCCTTCCTCCTTCCCTCCCTTCTATGTTTAAAAGCCTCAATTTTCCCCCCTTCCTCCCTTCCTTTTTTATTTACATGTAAACACACATTTAGTATCTATTTTGTACTTTGAATGCAGAGACTCTTAATCACCCTGAAAATGAATGTTCTTCAAGGGACAAGTTGACAGGCTGAGGAAATATTCTTTAATATGTTCATTAATTAATGAATGGCAACTTAGAGACAGCCCACACTCAGATCAAGGCTTCCTTCTTCTGAAGGGATACCACACATCACTGAACATTATGCTCTGGCCAAAACCAGATGAGACTGGACCACACTAGTGAGGAGCTGTCCAGGCAGTTGCCCTAGGACCTGTGAGGAGGATAAGAAGAAAACAAGCATCCACACAGCAGGACTTCAGCAGTCTCCTCTCTCTAGACCTCCCTGTTTGTACTTGCTACTGGGCAATAGTCTTTCTCCTGACATCCAGTGGGACCTGATTTTTAAAAGCTTGTCATTTCACAGGTTTTTTTTTTTTTTTAAATACTTGTCATCAGGACAATGCTTAATGCATTTATTTTGGAAAGCGTGGATCTAAATACAGACGGTGTCTGAATGCATTAATGTAAAATATACACATGTGTACTGGAAACCCTTTCATTGCAGCTTAAGCCCCACCTACTAAAACGACTCATATTTTATGAGTTGTTGTCCTTGAGTAATACGCAACAGTTTTGAATCCTAATCCCCTTGTCACCTCTCTCACAAGCAACCGCCTATCTACCTCTTCGTCATGGAACTTAGTCTTTCTGAGAGCACACAGGGAATAGAACAGCATTGGTGTTTTTTTTTTGTTTTTTTTGTTTTTTTTTCCTCTGTGAGGCTCATCAGGGCTGAACAGATCACCACTAGACGGTGATCTTTGACTATTTTTGTTGTGCGTGAAACCTATCAAAAACCTTCCTAAATCTGAAAATTCAGCCCTCAAAGCACAATTCACTGAGTTGCTCCTGGGAATCCAACATTCTCAGGTGTGAGCCCAGTGCTAGGAAAAGAGAGATCATTATATACCTATGACTTTTCAATTTCTGTTAGTAAATATTGCTGAAAATGTAACCCATCTATGACTTTTATGGGGTTTTTTTTTCAGCCTGAAAATGTCCATGAATTTTTTAAAACAAAAGGAAATGACAAATTAAAACAGGGAGACATACATCATAGTCTCTTGCTTTTTTTTTTTTTTCTAAAAATCCTTCCTTCAAGAGATATTTACCCAAATGCCACATCCAACTCTCCAAGCAAAACCCCACTCAGGGAATCTATTTCAGCCTGACTTCTGGCACCCACTGCCATCATCCTATATGCCAGTAACAGAATTGTTATCCTTTATCTCCCACAAATAAGAGGAGCTTGGCCATAGGAAAGCATCTGTCCGTTTGTAGAAATTTCCCTTCTACCCTTATGTATTTAAGGAAGAAAATTGCCCCTGATTTGAACAAAGTAAATTGGCTTATGCTCCAAAATGGGCTTCTCCTCTTTTGCCTCTGCCAGGAAAAGGTCATCTGTAGACTTTCACTCTGCACACAACTCAGAGATTCTTGACAGCAAGTAGAGAAATCACATACTCCTAAACTGTAATTTCCTTCTCTGATTAAGACCTCAGTGGTCACAGGTTCCTTGGCTTTAGCAAGTTTATTTCCTGCTATGTTACTGGCTATTGACTAGGATGTAAATTGTACCTCACATGCCCTTATTGACGTACAACCAGACACACAGCAGGGAGGGAGGACACAGACAGACAAAAGGCTGAAGTGGAGCCACAGGCTGCCAAGCAAACATAATATACACATATTTAAAAACATGTACGCAAGCACATATGCACACAGGCAGATGCACACACATATCCACACACCGCTCCATCCGTCCTGATTTTGGTTGACTCTTTTAGGCAACATTTATCTGTGTCCTAACGCTAAGGGCCCTTCCACAGTTTGATTCCCTTGTCGTTGCCTTGACAATAGATAGAGCTGTGTGTGTGACGGTAACATCCCAGGCACCTGTGGAACTCTTGCTCTTGGGTGTATCTGGTTGATATCTGGAACAAAGTGAACATAAACAAATTGAAAACAATTGGTAAAAAGCCCCCATCGCCTATCCAAGGGATGGCACCGTTGACTGCCAGCAACTGCTCAGGTTACTCACGGTCTGTGCTTGGAAAGTTAACGTAATTATCTTGAATGGGCAGCCTCCTCCCATTGCTCCTTCTGCTCCTAGTCTGTGCATTGAGTCATTTACAGGAGCATATGAAAATAAGTGAGGTTTATAAGGATTCCCCCAATTTGTTGAAAGAATGCAACCTTTCCTAACATGGCACTCATGGGCCTTGACCCATCTCCAGGGAGAGCAGTGAAGCTTTCCATTCCTCTAGACTTCTGCAAGAGCTGCAGCCTTCTACTGTGCTGGTGACCTCCGTCTTACACTGTATCCACGTCTGTGAAGCCCTCCTCACACAGGCCCCTGAACAGCAGTGATGGACAAATAACACATTTCTGCAGGGTTCCATGCAGGGTGAGCTTGTGGGAGCACATGCTGTATTTCACCAGTCCAGTCGGACTTGGACATCTCAGACTGGGCTCTTTGGGGAGCCAGACGTACCCCTCTGAGTCTTTCCACTCTGTGAGGCACCTTGGCATCATGGCTGGCACTTCATTTTCACACTTCCAGAGCTTCTGGATTAATGAAGGAATCAATTAGATAACTCTGCAATATCCATTTAGGAAACACCCAGGGAATACAATTCCTCTACCTTCCCCGACTCCATGAGAGAGTCAAGCTGGCAGTGTGAATGTCTTGCTGCCAGGCTGCTCTTGCCCAGCGTCTGCTAGCATGCACTCTCCTGCTTCTGCTCCCATTTGCCACAACCAAGCCCACTTGCCTATGGGACATGGGGCAGTCCTTGGCTCATTTCTCCCACTGAGGTAGGGTCAAGGCATTTCTCCCACCGAGGTAGGGCAGCCAGCACCCAGGGGGAAATGATCCATAATAACATTGTCAAGCTGAGTGTTTGTTGTCCTGGTGCTATTTTCCCACACCGCGGACCCTCGAACAAGTGACAGGCAGTGTCTTCTGCCCGTGGAGTAGGTGGAATCTGCTTTTTGACCTCCTGATGTGGCATTTGAGGTATATGAGGTCAGAGAGATAAATATTTGCTTCTGGGGGGAAAATTCAAAGTTTTATTTTTAAAAATTTATGCAGTGGGGGTTGGGGGGCGCTGGGGATAAAATCCAGAGCTTCGTACATACAAAGCAAGCATTCTGCCACTGAGCTACAGCAGCCCCAACCCTCAAATTTTATTTTAAACAAAGAATAACTAAGAATTGACTTCCTGACAGGTGGGCACATGTGTGTCTCTTCCTCACTTCTCCTTTCTCACTTCGTAGGGCATATGTTCTTGTGATTTCATTTAACAGGTGGAAACAGGTCAGGAGATACAGTGCTAAGCAGGATCCCACAGTGAATAAGTGGCATGGTGAGGATCAGCAGGGTCCCTTGCTGAGGACCATTCTCTCTGCCCTGCATCTGCACTCTAACGTGGCTCTGACCTCAGCCAAAATGTCTCTCCACAAGTAGGGAAACCTGACTTGGGATCTGGGCATAGATGGTTATACTGTCCACATTCATGGCTTTCCCCAAGGCTGAGGCATTGTAACACTTTCAGGGTGTTCAATTTGCAGTGGCAACTGGAGAGAGGTTGGAGGAAGTGCCTCCATGCAAATGATCTGCCTGAAGACTCTGAAATCATCCATTACTATAATTCTTAGATGAGAAAGGCAGTATATGTGAAGAATATTTTCTATAAAAATTGAAATTTAAGAGGGGTGGAGTTTCTAATTAATCCTCAATTATGCAGAGTACACTTGGTTAACCATAAATTTACATACTTTTCAAGCACTCAAGCTAATTGAGGTTTTCCTAAAATTCAGACAGCCCAATGGGACTGAATTTTTTGCAAATATCAGCTCTGTGGGCATGCATGGACAAGAGATATTAGCTGTGAGATTAGTGCCCTGTGTTCTTACAGTCCCTGTCCTCGCCAGCCTTGCATCACACTCCCAGCCAGCAAGCCTCCAATTAACCACAGCATTCTAAGACTGTGGTTCAGAAACAGCCACTCTGCTCTGCATCCCTGTTACCCCAGCCCAGCTGCACCAACCACCTAATGGTACCTGGGCTTCTTATTCTCTCCCACATTGTCCAAGAAACTAATAGTCCTGTTCTGTTAGAAACTGGAGTTCTTGCCTGGCCTCGGAGCTGAATTCATGCTGGGAAAAGAGTGTTGTTTGTGACTTAGTCACTGATGTGACTGCGAAGGTGCCTGGAGCTCATTATTCCTAAGGTGAACCTGAAGGTTGGATAACCACGAATTTCATGTGCAGGCAGAGAAGGGGGGTGAGGAGCATATCTTAGTTATTGCAGAATCCTAGCACTTTTTGTGTGCTCTATGTAGGAGGTGGTGCTGCTGCTATTCCCTTGCAGCTGAATCTTAATTGAGGGAGAAACCCCTCCCCAGAGACCTGCATACCTGTTGCTGGTACCTCTTTCTGTGTAGGCCCTTACAAGCTATTGTTTCTCCAATTTCTAGCTTCCCGCCTGGGTTATTGCAGTGAATTTGTCTCCAGAGCTCCCATGGGTGGCCTGGAGTTCAAATGTGGACCTGAGACCGCCTAAGAGTTCAGGAAGGGTGAGATTAAAGACTCTGGGTCAGAGTCTGTGTGACTTAACTTCATGCCTTTCCACTGGTCCAGGTCTCTTCCCTAGGACAGTATTTTTGCCTCCTGATCAAAAAAAAGTTTCTTGGGCAGGAGCCACCCCACTCTGGCTTCTCCAAAGCGATTATCATGCTAAAACCAAGTAAGAGTCCTCTCAATCAGAACACAGAAACCAGAGGAATCTAGAAGGGAAGGAGATCAGTGGCATATTTAAAGATTCTGCGCTTCCATTTAAAAAGTTTGCAAATCCCCTCTGAGGCCAGGACACAGTGACCTTATAAGTGATTCCTATGTAGAGTGAATCTATCCTCCTCCGATTTCCTGAAGACAATCTCTTTAGCTCTTTTAAGGAACTGTCTGATTCCAGATTCTTTCCAAAGCTTGCTTTCCTAGTACACTGGTTGCCTCTGCTTCTGTTTCTGCTGCCTTCTAGACATCAAACCCTGAGCAAGGCTAATAAAGAGGGCTCTGGACATTCGTGAGCTTAGAAATCAGCTAGTAGTAAGGAGAGGTCGTGGCCAGGAGATAGGACCGAAAGGAAAGAACGGGCATGTTGTAGGAGAGAAGAGAACTGTGGACTTGGGGTGGGAGTGGGGGGTCTCTGCAACACACTCTGCTACACCAGAGAAGCAGAGCTGGTTATGCAGATACCTGCCCAGGTCTGAGTGCCCAAGGAAGTCCTTTCCCTCCACCTGGCCAAGGTGGGTGCAATCAGCCATCACATTACAGGCATCAGCTTCTCCTCACAGTGGGAGAATAGAAATCCACCCGGCTCCAAAATATTAGCCTTCCTCCTCCTTCCCAGGTGCTCATGAGAGTTGAAGAAAACAGCCTCGGGCGTTACTTTGAAGTGTCCATAGGCCTCAGATTGGCGAGTACATGTGGATGAATTATTTTGAGCGAGTCAGAATGCAATTATTTCATTTTCCTTCCAATTCCGAATTGTTGATGTTTAGAAATAAATTGCTCCCGGTGCTTCTGATTTACAAGGACAAAATGTGAATGCAGAAAACAGGTTCAGTGGAGTGATTTGAATTTCCATTACAATTACAGTTCTTTTCAACCATATGATTCTGTGTTTTTCCCGATGCATCAATCCTATACTGATTGTGCTTGGATGCTGATGCTCACACTGCCCAGGGTCCCCTCAGCATCCTCATCATATCCCCCCAAGCTGCCACAGGCCACTGGGTAGATTAAACTAAGCTTCCAAGGAAGCCACTAATAAAACTGGAGAGCCCATCAGCGCTGGCTTCTGGGGCTCAACAGAAGTGGAGGGGTGGTGAGCTCAGCCTCATGGACGATGGAGGCATGTGGCATCTGCAGAAATTAGTTTGGGAGGACCCCAAACACTGACCAGAACACTCTTTCAACCACACACAGCCAAGTCAGCAAAGCTAGGAGAGTGAAATAATTCTCTCTGTCAGATGTGCTGAGGGGTACATGGGATACTCACTGCAGTGCCAAGGAGTAAGGTTAGTATTTCTAGTCTATTTTGCATATGAGAAACCAACTCTTGCTGAAGACACAAGGCGGCAGAGGCAAAGGCTAAACTGGAATTAACTCAATATTTGGAACCTAGTTTCCTGTTTCCTGAACAACAATAAAGCCCCTAAATTCCATGGCAGAAGGTTCAGAAAGTTTAGGTAACACCTCCAGACCCCTGCTCTGATAACTGCCAGTGATCATAGATGTATGCCTCTGGCAGGCTGAGGCTGGAGAGATGATTCAGCAGCTAAGAGCCCTCGCTGTGCTGCTCTTGAAGAGGATCTGAATTTGGTTCCTAGCACCCATGGTGGGCCACTCAGAGCTATCTATAACTTCAGGTGCTGGGTATACAATACCCTCTTCTGCTGTCTAGGAACCCGCCTTCACATGTGTGCCCAAACACACACACACACACACACACACACACACACACACACACACTTCAGAAATAATATATCTCTAAAAACTCAAGTCAGATGATGTTCTCCCTCTCTCTCCTAGAGGACCCAACACTCAAAAGCATTCAGGGAATCTGTGAAGAATCTGTCTTCCTTGCCCAACCTAGAAGGTTATCTTTCCCATCCTCCTGCTCTGTGATAGGTCACCCCAAATCAGACAGCCCCTGCCCTGAGTCCAAGAGCTCTGCTCACAGGTCACGTACACTCGCATGCTCTAAACTGCAGCATTACTCTAAGCAAGCAGGAGAGGACAGTACTTAATTTGGCAGGGTGGGTCTGCCCCAGTATCTCTAGAGCCTTCTCACCATTGGGTGTCCCCTGATGCTCTCAACAATGGAGGAGAACTTCAGAGTTCCTCTGGAGATGCTGGGGGAAGAAGATTGCACAGCTTCAGCGGCCCACTCTGTGTAAGACAAAGCAGGCTACTCCATCCATGGCTGGGATGCCTTTCTAGTGGTCTCTGGGGCAGGACCAACAGAATTCAATCTTTCCATCCAGGACAGTCACCAACTCTGAAGTCCTGGCTCAGCCCAGGCTGGAACCAGGAAGCTAGTGCACAATATAGGTTGAGTGTACCCTCATTAGCCATTGGCCAAGTTTGTATGTGTGCGTGAGTTTGTACATTCACTCATGTGACAGCTAAACATTGATGTCATGTGTCTTTCTCCATCACTATCCACCTTATTTGCCAATTACTATAGACTGACTGGGCGTGTTCCCATCTCTGTGTTCTCTGTGCTGGGGTACCAGGCAAGCACCACCAAGCCTGGCTTTTTATGTTAGTGCTAGGTATCCAAATTCATGCTTTGTGGTCCTCATGTTCTTGTAGTAAGCCATCTCTCTAGCCCCCCTTTTTTAAATTTTAACTTTTTATTAATTCCTTACAAGAGTCCTTTATTTTTAATGTATAATCAGCTTGCTCTTAATCTCTAGCTGACCACCCAACCCCTGTTGCTCCACCAGTCACCTCTACAGTCTTAAGACAGTGTGTTCAGGATGAAGCTTGGATGCATTAACAAATACAAAGTGAAGTCTGTCCTTTCTACCCCCAGGATACAGAAGTGTCCCAGTGAAAGGTTAGTCTAAATAACTAATTAAAAGAAGACAGGATTGCAGAGTATCTTATTATTGGCTGAATGAAATGCAAAATAACCAGACTTGATAATAGTTCACGTGAAAAATGTGTTGTCATTTTTGATTCATGTTTTTCCTAATGCCAGTGTGAGCCTGTGACCAGGGTGGGAAGGGGCCAGCAACACAGAGGGTGGGCAGGTCTGGGGTGGCTAATGTACCCCCACCTAAGAACTTGCTCTCTCGGGGACCAGTAGCTTAAACAGCTCTGTAATTAATGTTGTTAATTAATTTAAAAAGGTTTTGGCATATAGGAAAATTGAACAGAAACTGTAGATAATCCTCACACACTCTCCCTCTCCACTGCCCTATCCCATTTCACCTGTAATTAACATCTTGCATGAGTGTGGTACACTTGTTACCACCAGCAAACCAAGACCATGTTGTTATCATTTTTAAAAATACATAATTATTAATTAAAATACCTACTTGACACTGGGGTTGATTTCATTTCACTGTATAGTCCATGTATTTGGATAAATGTATTAGATAAAGGCATTATACACTATCATAGTGCCAGCACCTTAAAATGCTTGTGGTCCTCTGATCATGTCCCTCTCTCTCCCATGTCCACTGTCTGACAACCACAGGTCTTTTTCCATTTCTGTAGTTTAGTATTTACCGGAATATGACTTGGTTGAACTCAGTGGGTATTTATTTGCCTTTGGGAAATTTTAGTACTTCATTTAGTATTGTGAATTTCATTTCATTGGTCTTTGTTGATAGCTTGGTAATTTGTTTCCTTTTGTTGCCAAGTAACATTCCACTGTAGCCATACCACAGTTAGTGAGTGTATCTATTCTCCTATTGAAGGACATATTGGTTGATCCCAGGTTGCTTACCGATCATGAGGAAAGCTGCCATAAACCTTCACATCAGGTGTCCAAGTAGACATAAGTTTTCATATCCTTTGGATGAATATTGAGAATTACTGTTGCAGGATCCTATGATAAGACTATGTTAATCTTATAAGAAATTTTCAAATTGTCTTTCAAGTAGCTAGTTCCTGTTGTCTGACATCCTCACTAACATCAAGCTTTAAAAACCTTAGGAAGCACGCAGCTTAAAATGTCTTTGTAACCATACAGGTATTTGACGTTTTCACATGCACTCATTCTGTCTTTAATCTTTGTTGCCATCTTTGGGGAAGGTTTTAATAGCCACATTTGATAGATAAGGAAGCTGATGCTCGGAGAGATCATGTGAAAAACCCAGGATTACACACTAGATGTCAATCAAGTCTAACTAGCTGAGCTCAATTCTCAGAACCCACGAAAGGTAGAGGAAGAGAATCGACACCACAAAAAATTGACTTCTGGCTTCCACATATGCACTGTGGCATGTTCATGTGCACACACACACAATCGATCAATCAAAAATGCATATTTTAAATATATATATATAGAGATAGATATAGATATAGATATAGATATAGATATAGATAGTATTTCCAGAATTTCAAAAAGCCACTGTTAAAACCCCAGGCCTTGGCAGAGAGTGATGAGAGTATATATATATAAAACCCAGGGGAATTGCTGGGTTTTACCTAATCTGTACTTGAACTCCTGAGCTCAGTTGGCTTCTGTCCAATCAAGTAAACTCCGATTCAATCACTCACATTACCCATAGTTGGTTCTCAGTCCCAGTGAAACTATGTCATCTCAAATTCCTCCCTTCTCCCTCTTAGGGAAGACTTTCTTGGTCTTTCACTGGTTCCCCTGACTGCTGGAGACTAATGTCACCCACTGGACACTAGCCATGGCTCTGAGCCTTTCTCTGGATGCCCTGGTGTCATGTGAGGCTGGTATGTCCTTTGTCACCCACCGTCTTCCTCTACTTCGCTTCTTTCTGTCTGACTCATCAGACTCTTGACCCAGCCAAGGAGCTAAGAGGAGTCAAAGAGAACAAATCAACCTTCCTCGCCCAGCCCCTCACCCACACAGAGACTGCCAGCACTGTGGCCTTCTGACTAGAGTTTTGAGAATCCTTTGCCTGCTGTGACTGAATAAAACAACCTTTGGTTGCCTCATTAAAAATCCACTTCCTCTCCTTTGCCACTGCTGCACTGGATCAGTGAACCTGTGTATTGGGGTAGGCAGGGGTGGAAAGCTAAAACCATACCCATTTATGTATGTGGGATACTGAGCACTTTAATTTCACTGCATACTATTTGAAACACTTAAAAAGGATACGTTCAGACAAGATGTAAGCCAACAGCCAAGTGGCGTGTGTGAACCCGTGTAAGAATTGGAACGTGCCGGGCGTGGTGGCGCACGCCTTTAATCCCAGCACTTGGGAGGCAGAGGCAGGCGGATCTCTGTGAGTTCGAGGACAGCCTGGTCTACAAAGTGAGTCCAGGACAGTGAGGGCTACACAGAGAAACTCTGTCTCAAAAAACCAAAAAAACAAAAACAAAAAAAAAAAAAAAGAATTGGAACGTGTCCACACCACTCACTCTTGTCACCCTCCTCTACCCCACAGGAAGCTATTCTCATTTCTCCTCTTCTCTTGTACCTTCTCTATGGACCTATTTCATGTACATATACTTACGCAGGACATTTTAGTTCTGGAACTTTATGAAAGTGCATTCAGATGTTACAAAATCTTTTATAACTTGCCTTTTACACTCAGTATTGTATTTAATATTTATCAGGTACTGTCGTTAGTAACTGTCATTCACAGCACTGTGTGCATATACCATAGTTTATTTACATGTTCTCCTATTACTGGGCAATCAGATTGTGCTATGGTTTGAATATGAAACACCCCCACCTCCAGGCACAGGCATTGAATGTGTAGTGCCCCCGTTGGCGGCACTATTGAAGGAAACTTGGGAAACTAGAAGATGGGGTTATTTGGAGGAAATAGGTCCATGGAGGTATGCCTTTCAAGGTTATACATGGTCCTCAGTCCATTCCTTGCTTTCTGTTTCCTGTTCCCCCTGAAAGGAACAGTCCCCTTCCTTTCCACACTCCAGCCACCTTGTTTTTCTGCTTCACAAGGATCTCAGAAGCACAGAGGTAAATGATAACAGACAAGACTCTCTGAAACCATGAGATAAAGTAACTACTTTCTCCCTCTAAGTTGTTTCTGTCAGACATTTTGTCCTAGTGATGCACACACAATAATACTAGTCAGTTGGAGCATGGGAGCTGTTATGTGCAGTGCTGCTGTGTGTTGCTGTGTAGGTTCTGAGCACAAGGTCTTCTGCCCAGAGGAGCCAGGGCATCATTAAGGAAGTAGGGGCCCACAGTCTGATGGAGTAGGATGGTTTAGAACATGGGATTTAGCACCAAATTGCCTGTTTCTCATCCAGGCTCTGTGACTGACCAACTCTGTGACTTGGAAAGAATTATTAACATCACTGAATCTCCATTTTTCCCACTATAGGATGAGGACGCTGATAATAGTCTCAAAATGAAAAATAATGGCAATCTTGCCCACTCCATTCATGAGTTCAGCTGCTCTCACAGCATGGCCATATACCCCTTTGTATAGCAGAAGCTCGGCTCCAGCCACTCATTTTCAAAAGCACCCAATGAACCCATTTCTTCTGGAGTAATGGTAGGAGAGGGCCACAGATCTGCCTGATAGGTGCAATTTTCTAAAAATACTGTAAAAATCGGGAGTAGCCAGGCTTTCTTTTCTCGAAGCAAAGGCCGAGGTGAAGCTCCCATGAGCACAGCCTAGTAGATTGGAAGCTGGCTGTGTCAGCTGGGACCAGTGATGACAAATTGGGGTTTTTACTGTAACACCTGCCCTCTTCTTGGGACTTAATACCATGATGATTCCATCTCATCAGATCAACAAATACCAATCAGGTGTGTGTGCAGGCCCTGGGAATACACTTTTCTCAATGAAAGGCTTCCTAAAAACAGAGCTTTTCTGAGTCACTCGGGCAGCCCTCAGGAGGCAATTTCTGGTCTTTTGTTAGCAAACATGCCTTTCCCTTTCCCATCCTAACAGAAGAAAAGGGCCATTTAAGGGGTGCTTCTTGTTTTTATTGTTTTTTTCCTCCCAAGACCTAAGTATTGACCTCATTCTCATTTGTTCACATTTGCAAGTCCCTCTTCACCCCCAGTGCACTCAGCGTACTGTCTTGTTCATATTTTGTAGAAGACACAGGCCATGTTGAAGCAGACACAGCAAGCATTGTTCTTGTTCGTGATGTTCTCATCCATCATTGGCTCTTCCAGCAGCCAGAGTAGGAGACTGCAGGAAGGCCAGGTGATGATGGGGATGGACGCAGGAACAGAGATGCTGGGAGCAAGATAGGCAAACACTCACGGCAACAGCTGGTCCTCCCCATTGAGTGACAGCCATTCACTCAGGCTTGGCAAAGCTCAGATCAGGGTTGAACTCACTGACTCATTTCCTCACTGCTTTCTACAAATGCTGCTTGGGTTTAGCTAAATTCGAGGGAGACATAGGCAAAGTCCATAGTGGCTGGACTGTTCTCATGCGTTGTTGTTGTTGTTTGTGTTGCTGTTGATGTTGTTAAGTATAAATCAACCATTAACTCCTTGGTATGCTATTGGATATTTAGAATATTTCTGTGAGGACTGACAGGTTGGCTCAGTTGGTAAATCTTGTCAGTCGTCACAGAAAAACTCAGTTCAGCAAAAACTGCGTTCAGCTCATACCCCTCCCTATGGTGTCCCTCTTCTTGCATCTTCCATCACCATAATGACTTCCCTTTAGCTTACCTGAGGGTATATGGAAACAGCCATTGTCCCTTCCTTCACCCTCCTACTTTCCACCAGGCATGTGGCCACTGATTGCTTGTTAGAAAAGCCCAGTTCTGTTTTATTTCCACCACCACTGGCCTCCTGTCCAGCAGCTCCAGCACTGTTAGACTCAAACCCAGACTTCCTCTGGTGCCTCTGAGCAGGGCCACACCAGCCTCAGCAGAGCTCCAGGGTGCTGGCCAGGGACATCTAGAGTGGGACATTGGCAGTATCCAGTAGCACACTACCAAGTATGAGGAGGTTTTGCCTGTGAGGAGCTTATGGTCACATGGAAGTGTCCCAACTTTGTTACAGGTACTGCTAGAGACGTCTATAGCATGCCATGGGAGCCGGAAGAAGAAGCGCAGCTCTACTGATCATTGCTCATAGACTCATTGGCTATTCAGATATACCCCACCTTGTGGCTGGGTCTGTGGCCTCTAATCCTTGACAGGGATTGGTTGATAGGGTGCCCAGCCTCAAGTGACCTGGAGAGGCTTAAAAGATCTCTTTGTTGAAGATCATAGCTATTCAGAATGCTGATCCCCTTAGCTTAGGGACTGGAGCCTACATAAAAGTTGGCTACTTCTCCTTGTTTATAACACTTATGTGACATGCAGCTGCCTGGATGACAAACTGAACTACAGCCATTTCCAGCTCCAACCAGTCAGACACTGAGATAGCAATCACACAGCCTATGTGGGCAATGGAAAAAGAGAACTGATGGTGATGGGTCTGGTGAGGTTAAGCAGGGCCTTACCCCAAGCATGAAGGAGACTGCAGCACAGCCTGGAAGACCATAGTTCTCCTCCCCTACCTCAGAGCAGACTTCCCAGAGGCTGGCTTGATGCTGCAGCAAGTGTTCTGCCTGGGAGGGCCACTCTAAAGTGCCTACATTCACTTGGACTCGTTTGGTGGAAATCTTTGCCAATATGCCGAGCTCCTGATAGGAAACCAATGTCTAAAGTGAGAAAATGAGCATAGCCCTGTATCAGGCTCAACGCCAAAGGCATCTAACCCCACAGAAATGTTGAAGGCAATTTGCATACTCTCTCTGAGAAGCACAGTGAGAAAGACCCCAGACCAGAAACTTGATGCAGTGCTTCATGAGACCAAGATGAATGTAAGAGCGGAAGGTTACAGAGCAGCTGAGAAGAGAATTTCCACTGGGACAGAAAAGAGAGTTAGGATGCTGTCCTTTCTGTTGTTCACTGATCATTTTTGAACCAAGCCTAGCTCCATCAAGTTTTGTGGGAGGCAGGATACTGTCATGATTCAGAGTATGGGATCCCAGGGCTTAAAGACAAGTTTCTCAAGCTACTGTGAGCTACTTGACCTCCCTCTCGCTCTCTGCTTAAATTTTCTCATCTGTAAAATAGAAATAATAGCAGTAGCTGTCTAGCAGGGTCTCTGGTACATAGTAGAGTTCCCCGGACAGAGTATTTAACAAATAAAACAGAAGGAATGCCAAGGGAGACAGAGTGCGAGGATACATTGTAATGGAACCATGTCCATGGTTGGAAAACTGCTTGAGGTAGAAGAATGCCTCTTCTACGATGAGCCAGCTTCTGGCTGAGAGAATGGCAAGCTTGGCCACAAGGCATGAGCACATGCCTGTGCTTCAGTGCTCAGTGAAAGGGGACAGAATTGACAAGCAGTGGGTCAACGATATTCCAGAGACTGGCTGTCCAAGCTGCACCATCCCTCCTGCAAAACTGAGGAGCTAAACAAACATGTACTTTCATTTAAAGTTAATCTTTTCCAGAAAAAAAAAAAATAGCCAGTCACCCTTTTGCTCTAGTTAAAAACAACAACAACAAAGATGAGGGAAAAAATGCCAAGAGTTTTTGTACCATGTTAGATCTCATTTCCTTCACGTTGACAGGAAAGGCAATATTAAGAAAAGGACTTCTGGTTTGTGATGTGTTTATGCTGATTTGGGGGTGGAGTATGTTCTACTGTCTTCATCATCTGGCAAGGCTTTCAGTTATGTGGGTATCAAACACTGCCAAGTTACTGCCTCTTGTAATACTCATTGTGCACCTACCCCAGGTAAAGCAGGCTGTTTCTATGTGGTTCCAAATTACAATACAAAGAATCATGAACTGGGATGGTTCTGGATGGGAGCTGATAATACCTACCCTGGCTGGTGGAGGCTGATTGGCTCCACCTACTTATCTCTGTCTCACTCATTCCTCAGCTGTTCTCTCCTATGAGCAGCCTCCCCAGCTCAGCAAAAACTGCATTCAGCTCATACCCCTCCCTATGGTGTCCCTCTCCTTGCATCTTCCATCACCATAATGACTTCCCTTTAGCTTCTTACATGAGGGTATATGGAAACAGCCATTGTCCCTTCCTTCACCCTTCTACTTTCCACCAGGCATGTGGCCACTGATTGCTTGTTAGAAAAGCCCAGTTCTGTTTTATTTCCACCACCACTGGCCTCCTGTCCAACAGCTCCAGCACTGTTAGACTCAAACCCAGACTTCCTCTGGTGCCTCTGAGCAGGGCCACACCAGCCTCAGCAGAGCTCCAGGGTGCTGGCCGAGGACACCTAGAGTGGGACATTGGCAGAGAGCTAAATAGGCCATGTGCTACTTGGCTGCACTCTGTGAGCAGCTTGCAAGCCTGGGTTGACCTGTTTTCCTACTCAGAAAAAGCTTCGGTCACTTTCAAACGAAAAGGACCCCAAACCCAATGCTGGAGGAAGTGGTGTCTGCATTAGAACTCACTGTACCATTCTTTCTCTAGCTGTGTTTCTTCTAATGTTATTAAATTTTATTAAGGTTGTTTTATTATTGATGACCATTATTATGTTTTTCTACAAACATAATAGAAGCCTACTCTACTATTCATACGCTTTGGGGGACAGGACTTGACACAATTTAAAAATAATTTTTCTATTATAATATGATATTACCACATCAATGAAAATTTGGAAACCAAAGAAAAGAAAAAAGAGTCTACCCCAGTCCCACCAGTCTAACACAAACACTGTTAGCATTTGGGGGAATCTCCTATGAGTCTTTATCTTATGCATATTTTAACAGGGTAGTAATTATCTCTACTTACATTTTTTATCTTTATTTTTTCACGTAGTACAGTTATCATATGCAATTTCCATGTTACATAATTCTCAAAAATGATCATTTTAATGATTCTATAATATTCCATCAAGTCTCTGAACCATAATTTATTTAGCCAGTTCTCAACTGTTGAATATTTGGCTGTTTTTGCAGTTATGCTTACAGAATATTTTTGTTGGCTTGTTTGTTTTTTGGGGTTGAGTGTTTTGTTTTGTTTGTTTGTCTGTTTGTTTTTTAGAACAGACCGACAAAGGCAGAATTATTGAGGAAAATGGGTGAATACTCTAGGACCGTTGATATTTCCTAATGGTGGCTTTTCAGTCTACAATGCAGCCGAACATATTTTTCTAACGTTTGGAGCGTGAGCACATGGTGGACAACGCGGGGACAAATGAGATTTCTTTTATGCTGCCCATGCTGGGAGCCTCAGAAAAACACAAGCCATAGCATTTCTTTGTTAGAGTGAAAAGCAGAAAACTAATCCCATACATAACTCAAAGTGTTTATTCTGCTGTGTGGAGAGGTTGCCATACAGAGAGGGACCTGACTCAGTGTTACTGGGCCACAAATAATAAGGAGAAACTGATCTCTGAGGGCAAGGTTTTAGATAGACACCCTCCCTTTGACCACCATAATCCCTAACCCCCTGTGCAACCACTCTTCTGTCCCCATGAGAATTCAGAAGACTGTACTACAAATATTCCCTCTGCTTTATCCTTGAGGGCAAATGTGTCTTGAAGACCTTTCCCCTCTAAGAACTGCATTTCCCTAGGGTGCTTGGCTTTCCGGCCAAACAGCTAGGAAACAGGAGCTGTCTTCTCTAGATTCTGTAAGCCCTGCTTCTGAAGATGAAGTTGCTAACCAAAGTAAAGATGAGGTTTTTCTTGACACAGGCATTCTCTCAGTAACCTACCCATTCACAAGGCAATTGCCTGTGCTTCTATTTCCAGAAAAAAATTAGTTCAGATGCAAAAAAAAAAAAAAAATCTAGGTTAAATGGTAGGCAGGATGTTAACACAAAGCCATTGGTGCCCTTGTAGACAAGTGACACACACAGGGAGAGGAGGGTGATGATGGCAGAGACAGAGATCAAGCTAATTCATTCCATAAGAAAGTTCCATAGAGTGCTAAACATTGCTTGAAAAACACCCCAAAGTAGGATGAGGCAACGTAAGATCACCCCACCGTGCTATAGGTCTCAGAGGAAGCATGGCTCTGCAGACACCTTAATTTTAGTCTTCTATTCTCACAGCAGAACTGTGAGAAGATGAACTGCTGTTGTTTCAAGCTGCCTGGTTTGTTGTAATTCGCCTTGGGAGACCTGGGAAGCAGACCACCACGGCACTTCCTCACAGAGGCACGGGCCCTGTGTTTCTGACATTGTAAGATGCCCTGGGATCTTGTGTACTTCCCACCACAGTCCCAGAATGCCCTCTTTCCTCAAGGGTCCCTGATTCTGCTCCCTCCCCCTTTTCTTTTTTTGTAGAGAAAGGGATTAGAAATCAAAATCTGAGGCTTGAGAGTGCTGGTGCTTCCAGGCTTTGTTAGGAGACAGAGCAAGGAATTACATATGTGCATACTGGCCCTCACACGCACGCACGCACACCCACCTCTAAATACACCCATCTATATTCAGCTAAACATAAGTTCATCCTGATGTCCCCGTCTCCAATCCATTGCCACACGGATCCTTCTAGCATCCTCCTTTTGCTTCTTTGAAACTTCCCACTCATGCCATCTGCCACGTATCCACTTAGTTGGCCAGTTCTGTGCACCTGCATGGCAGAGAGTATTCCTTTCTAATTCATACAAAAAAAGTGCTTCATGGTGGCCTAGCAGCACCCTGATGTCCACCCACTCAAGTTCGGAGACTTGCGTTTTTTGGTCCTCCCCTGCTCTAAAACCTAAAGGTACTCTCAGAAAAGAATCTGTTATCAGTTATTGGCATCTTTGCATCAGTCTGAGTAAGCTAGGATAAGCCACAGGAGCAATGAGACACCAAAGTCTCAGTAAGCTTTTCACAACAAGTTTTTATTTCTCATTCACGTGAGAGGTGGTGTGGGCGAGCTGCCCCTACTTTGAGCTTTCTTATTTTGAACTTGTAGTTTCTAGAGTGGGAGCAGAAAGGATAGAGGGGGCTGAAGGAAGGTGCAGGGCTAGCTTTTAGAGTCAGGCTTGGAAGTAATTTATATTCCCTCAACAGGCATGCAACAGACAGAACAGTGTTACAGCTTGATCCCACGTTCTAGGAAGGCTGCGCATCAGTCCTCTTCCTTGGAGCACAGGGAGGGCACTCATGCACCAAGAACATATCCTTGTCTCCATCTCAGCCTTCACGTGAACTGTAATCAGTGTGTTAAGCTCCCCAAATTATTTTTATTTTAAATCTTAATTTTGTAACAAATGGCCTTGTTTTATAATTAAAAAAAAAACAACAACCTTGAATGTCTATAGTGGGGGGGAGAGACAAGTTCAATGGAAGTTTTAATAATCTACCCTTGGAAATCTACAGCTTGCCCCTTCCCTTGCCCATTTCAGGTTGTTTCTCATGTTCAGTTTTTATAAAGCATGTCCACTTGCTGATGGCTGACGGCTCCCCTAGAACGGGCTCACATTCTCCTCATTCTCCCTATCAGGTGCTAAATCCAGGTAGGTGAGCTTGGTGGGCAGAGGGGGCCCTTTGGATGCCCTTGAATGACACATGGGCCACGGAGGGCACCACAAGGTGTCCGACGCTATTGGGAAAATTAATTCTCTGAATAAGAAACAAAGCACTCCATTCTTCTGAGACGCCAATGTCAGAGAGAAGCTCACAAATGAGGTCCAAATAATGTTTTAATGATATAGTGGCAATGCTTGTGGCAATTTAATATTGGCAAGGAAAGGCATGACACAGAATTGAATGCACGGTCTGATTTTGCTCTCTAATACGCTATGCACCAAAAAAGCAGAATATAGCAAAAATATTAAAAGTGTTTTTCTCTGAGTGGTGGGATAATGGGTGGTTTGAATTATCTTGTTTATACTCTTGTGAGTCTATAACAAGTATACATGACTTGTGTAATAAGAAAGGGAATACTAAGAGAGAAATTATTTAACGTATCCAATCCAGTTCACCCCCCACGTTGTAGGGATGAAGAAACGAATGCGCAGAGAGATCAGTCAAATTTGTTCAACACCGTGTCGTTATTAACTTGAAAGGTCAGAAGCCAAGGCATTCTCATAGCTAAGCCTCCATCTTATGGGGAATGTCACTCAACTCACTAACTCATACCATTCCCTTATCCTGACCTCAGGCTCCCATGGTTAAAAGTGCTTCCCAGAACTCCCCTCTCCTTCAGCCCAGAGACCCAGGGGCTCATACCCTCCAGCTCTAGCTGGGTAGGAAAAACAAGGTTTTGGGGTTTTTTTTCTCTTTATTTTTTATTTCTTCAAGTTACATCTCAATCGCATTCCCCTCCCTACTCCCCCCTCCAGTCCCATCATCCTACTTTCAATCCCCCATCCTCTTCCCTTTTTTTTTAAGTTTAAGGTATATCTTATTTCCCCCTACAGTTCCCCTTTTCAGTCCAACAAATGGTTCTTTCTCTTATAATAATAGATACAATACAAAACAACAGAGGTAATTAGGCCACAGTTATGAGGGTTATATGGCTTAACGTATATTCCCAATGTCTAGTCCATATGTATTTGGCACCTGACTTTAACATTCTACTATCTAACCATCTCCATGAGTTTAAAGTTCTATATCTAACTCAACATTCATACTAACTTGCAACACAATTTTAAAAGCAAGTTCTTAGATCCATAACACTCTCTTGACTCCTAAACAACTCAAAATTTAATTATGAGACTCTAACTATCTATTCTTCAACCACCTCAGAGACCTGAGAGGGATAAATATATCTGATCTTATAGGAAGTACAGAGCCTGCAGCTTCCAAAACTAAGAAATGACATACCAGTGGCTGCCTGGACAGTTCCCATTTTCTCTCCATATATTACAGCATTGATCTTCAGTCGTTTGGCCCCATTTCTCTGACAGACATTTATTGTAGAGCAGGGGTTAGAAGGACTTGCCTACCCTGTCTTGGCAGAGCCAGGCTGTCGACTTACCTGCTTTCAATTTATGTCCTTTTTTTTTTTTTTTTTTAAAGATTTATTTATGTATATGACTGCTTTATCTGCATGAACATCTGCAACCAGAAGAGGGCATCAGATCAAGTTGTGGATGGTTGTGAGCCACCATGTGGTTGCTGGGAATTGAACTCAGTACCTCTGGAAGAGCAGCCAGTGCTCTTAACCGCTGAGCCATCTCTCCAGCCCCCAATTTATGTCCTTTTTGGACAGCATTCTGTCTACGGTTGGAGCAAGGGGTTTTTCCTGCCGAGAGATAGGCTTGCGACTAATTCAATCATCTCCCACTGGAGATTCTTCGATGCTCATCTTCTACTTGGAGTAGAATAGGGGGTGCTGTCAGGAGTTGATATGTCTCAATATAAAAAAATCTAAAGTTAAGAAAACATCTTTGAATGCCATATTCTACAGATCTCTTGAGGTTTTTGAAGGGGCCCTATCTATCTCTTATATTAGGATAAGCAGATGTTGCTTGTCTCTTAGCAGCTTTATTTCTGATTAGCTTAGAAAATAACTATTATAGACTGTCATAGTACCTAGCACAATGACCGGCTTGCATGACTATTAGTTTGCATTTCTTAATTATCCTAAACAGTTTATGATAATTAGTAGCAAAAGGCCAAAACTTCACATTTCATTTTTTTTCTTTACCCCCTAATCCTTCCATCCCATTTCTCTGGGGTGGGGTGTCCCTATATAACAGTCCCTCATCTCAGTTCAGAGGTCATATGAGGGCCAAGAGCCTCCTCATTCATTGGGGGTCTACGAAGCAGTACCACCAGTGAGAAGTGTCTCATTGTCCGGGAGAGAGAACTAGAAAACAAACAAAAAAAATAAGCAGCAAACAGATAAAAAACAGAAAAAAATAAAAATAAAAAAAATAAAAAGTCTATGTTCATGTTCCCATTGGTATGTTAGTTGTAGTATCAATATCCTCTACTATATAGCTAAAATCCTACTATAAGTGAATAGATGCCATATGCATCCTTCTGAGTCTGGGTTAGCTCACTCAGGATGAGCTTTTCTAGTTCCATCCATTTGGCTGCAAACTGCATAATTTCATTGTTCCTGATAGCTGAATAATATTCCATTGTGCAGTTGTACCACAGTTTTTTAACCCATTCTTCAGTTGAGGGACATCTGGGTTGTTTCCAGTTTCCAGCTATTATTACAAATAAGGCTGCTATGAACATAGATGAGGAAACTTCCTTATGATTCCATGAGGAGACATTTGGGTGTATACCCAGAAGTGGTATGGCTGGGTCTTGAGGCAAAGTTATTCCAAGTTTTCTAAGATATCGCCAGACTGACCTCCATAGTGGTTGCACAAGCCTGCACTCCCACCAGCAATGGAGGAGGGTTCCCCTTTCTCCACACCCTCACCAGCATGTGCTGTCATTTGAGCTTTTGATCTTAGCCATTCTGACAGGTGTGAGATGGAATCTCAGAGTCCTCTTGAGTTGCATTTCTCTGATGATTAAGGATATTGAGCATTTCATCAAGTGTCTCTCAGCCATTAGGGATTCCTCCTTTGTGAATTCTCTATTTAGCCCCGTCCCCCATTTTTTGATTGGGTTATTTGGTTTCTTGGCATTTAATTTCTTGAGTTCTTTGTAGATTTTGGATATTAGCCCTCTGTCAGATGTGGGGTTGGTGAAGATGTTTTTCCCCAATCTGTAGGCTGCCATTTTGTTCGAATGACAGTGTCTTTTGCCTTACAGAAGCTTTTCAGTTTCATGAGGTCCCATTTATTGATTGTTGGTCTCAGGTCCTGAGCTGTTCTGTTCAGGAAGTTATCACCTGTGCCAATGAGTTCGAGGGTTTTTCCCATTTTTTTCTTCTAGTAGATTTAGTGTGACCGGCCTTATGTTAAGGTCTTTGATCTACTTGGATTTAAGTTTTGTACAAGGTGATAAGTATGGGTCTAATTTCATTCTTTTACAAGTGGACATCCAGTTGAACCAGCACCATTTGTTAAAGATGCTGTCCTTCCATTGTGCCGTTTTGGCTTCTTTGTCAAAAATTAGGTGGCCATAAGTGTGTGGGTCTATTTCTGGATCTTCAATTCGATTCCATTGATCTACTGGTCTGTTTCTATACCAATACCATGCTGTTTTTACAACTATTGCTCTGTAGTACAGCTTGAAATCTGGGATGGTAATACCTCCAGATGTTTTTATATTGTACAGGATTGATTTAGCTATTCTGGGCTTTTTGTTGTTCCATATGAAATTGAGAATAGCTCTTTCCAAGTCTATAAAAACTTTTGTTGGTATTTTGATAGGAATTGCATTGAATCTATATATTGCTTTTGGTAGGATGGCTATTTTTATTATGTTGATCCTACCTATCCATGAGCATGGGAGATCTTTCCATCTTCTAAAGGCCTCTTCCATTTCTTTCTTCAAGGGCTTGAAGTTCTTGTTGTACAGGTCCTTTACTTGCTTGGTTAGAGTTACCCCCAGGTATTTTATATTGTTTGTGGCTATTGTGAAGGGGGTTGTTTCCCTTATTTCTTTCTCAGCCCATTTGTTTGTTTTATAAAGAACGGCTTCTGATTTTTTTTTTGAATTAATTTTGTATCCAGCCACTTTGCTGAAGGTGTTTATCAGCTGTAAGAGTTCTCTGGTGGAATTTTTGGGGTCGCTTATGTATACTATAATATCATCTGCAAATAGAGATAATTTGACTTCTTCGTTTCCAATATTTATCCCCTTGATCTCCTTTAGTTGTCTTATTGCCCTAGCAAGAACTTCAAGTACTACATTGAAGAGATATGGTGAAAGTGGACATCCTTGTCTTGTCCCTGAGTTTAGAGGAAATGCTTCAAGTTTCTCTCCATTTAATTTGATGTTGGCCACTGGCCTGCTGTATATTGCCTTTATTATTTCTAGGTACGGTCCTTGTATGCCCGTTCTCTCCAGAACTTTTAGCATGAAGGGGTGTTGGATTTTGTCAAATGCTTTTTCTGCATCTAGCAATATTATCATGTGGTTTTTTTCTTTCATCTTGTTTATATGGTGAATGACATTGATAGCCTTTCGTATGTTGAACCATCCCTGCATTCCTGGGATGAAGCCTACTTGATCATGGTGTATGATACTTTTGATGTGTTCTTGAATTCAGTTTGCTAGTATTTTATTAAGTATTTTTGCATCTATGTTCATGAGAGAGATTGATCTGAAGTTGTCTTTCTTTGTTGGGTCTTTGTGTGGTTTAGGAATCAGGGTGACTGTGGCCTCATAGAATGAGTTTGGCAATGTTCTTTCTGATTCTATTTGGTGAAAGAGTTTGAAGAGTATTGGTGTTAGCTCCTCTTTGAAGGTCTGGTAGAATTCTTTGCTAAAGCTGTAGGGGCTGATAGGTTAATATAAGTTAGATTTAGTGAATACCTAAGTTTCTGATACAGTCTCTTAATTCGGGGCATGAAGATCAACTGCTGTGAGCAATTAGCTTATCAGCTTATGGATGAAGTCAGGTGAAATGAGGGGAGTCTCTTTGGACTGAAAAACAAGGTTGAAGCCAGGTGAAACAAGGAAAGACTTTATGACCTGGCATTGCTTTCAACTGCTAAGTGGGCAGAGCCCAAATTAAGCTGAAGCAGGTGGAACAAGGAGTGATCCTATTTAAGGACAAGTGGATGAGCCCAGAGGGCTGCGTGCTAAGGGCCCCCGATATGAGAGAGCTCCGAGAGTCCTGCTGGAGAAAGTTCTGGTAGACCAATGGCCAGATCTCCCTGAGGCAGAAGGAAGCTGGTGAGCAGAGAAAGCCTCGGCAAGACAGCAAAAGGCCAAGGACTAAACCCTGTGGCTCAGCTTTTGCCTAGAGGGGTTTGACCTGTCCGAACAGTGGCCTGAACGGAACTATGGCCAGCTTTAAAGACTGAGGCAGAACGGCAGAGTTGCTGATACGAAGGAAGTAAGGTGGCCTACAGACGCTGAGGTCTCCCAGAGAGAAGAAAGCCTCAAGCCTTATTTAAAGTGAGACTTCGATAGCCAATTTACCCTGACGAACCTGCGTCTGAGCTATTCCAGAAAAAGGACTGCTAAGTGCGTTAAAGAGTCTACCCCCGAGACTGGTTTCCTGACGACTGAGGACCTGCCCCAGAGACTGTATCATTCTAAAAGGGTATGAAAGTAGTTGTTATGATTATCAATTGGTTTAGTGAATAGGTTAAAGGGGTTGTAGGAATTTATAGGATTAATAGTTAAGAAATTGTTGGTGTTTGTTATAAGTGAATTTAGTAATAAATAAATAAGAGTTAAATAAATAATAATTTAAAAGTTCGGGTACATAAAGCCATCTGGCCCTGGGCTTTTTTTGGTTGGGAGATTTTTAATGACTGTTTCTATTTCCTTAGGGATTATGGGGCTGTTTAATCTGTTTATCTGATCTTGATTTAGCTTCGGTAGGTGGAATCTATCAAGAAAATTGTCCATTTCACTTAAAGTTTCAAATTTGGTGGAGTATAGATTTTTAAAGTAGGATCCAAATATTCTCTGGTTTTCCTCAATGTCTGTTGTTATATCTCCCTTTTCATTTCTGATTTTGTTGATTTGGGTTTTTTCCTTCTGTCTTTTAGTTAATTTGGCTAAGGGTCTGTCTATTTTGTTGATTTTCTTGAAGAACCAACTCTTGGTTTCATTGATTCTTTGTACAATTCTTTTTGTTTCTAAGTTGCTGATTTCAGCCCTAAGTTTGATGATCTCCTGCCTTCTGCTCCTCTTGGGGGGGTTTGCTTCTTTTTTTCTCAATTCACCAGTTTAGCTGTTAATTCACTAATATGAGCTGTCACAATTGTCTTTTTGAAGGCACTTAGTGCTATGAACTTTCCTCGTAGCACAGCTTTCATTGTGTCCCATAGGTTTGGGTATGTTGTGTCTTCATTTTCATTGGATTTTAAGAAGTCTTTGATTTCCTTCTTTATTTCTTCCCTGACCCAGTGGTCCTCTAGTAAAGAGTTGTTCAATTTCCATGTGTGTGCAGACTTTCTGTTGATTCTTTTGCTATTTAAGTCCAGCTTTATTCCATGGTGGTCTGATAAGATGCAAGGGATTATTTCAATTTTCTTGTATCTGTTGAGGCTATCTTTGTGTCCAACCATATGGTCGATTTTGGAGAAGGTTCCGTGAGGTGCTGAGAAGAAGGTGTATTCTTTAAACAAGGTTTTCTTTAGCATCTGCCATCAGCCAGGCATTATGTTGGAACACAGTAGTGAGAATAAGACAGCAATAGTGGGCAGAGCTAGCAAACAAACTCATGGCAAACCGACACATAAGGTTGTTTCATCCCATTTTGTGGATGAAGAGACTCATACATGCTCAGTGGCAGAGCTGAGGGACACTTACCTCAGGCTTTCTGACCTGAGGCCCGCACCTCATCATCATTAAGCTGCCACGTATCTGGCACTAATTAAAAGTCCATGGTGTATTAGCTGAATTCTCTAAAGGACCACAGCTGCATCCTAATCTTGAGGTTGCAGCCAGCTCTCCTACTCAGCCCCAGATTCTCCTGTCAGCCTCACCCAGGTGGCTGGTCCTGTGTTCTGAGGTGATGGATCTGTTGCCAGATGTAAACATCTGGGCTTTTCTGAGTCCCTGCTTACCTGTGCCCAGGACATTCCCCAAGCCTGCTGGCCTGTCAGAAAGCTGCTCTGAGAAGATGTATACTGATGAGGAATCTCGGCCCCCAAATTCATTTTTCAGAGAAGCCAAGCAAAGCTGGTGATTTATCCTCTGTCACTCTGATCCCAGCATATGTTCCACATCAGGTAAGTGAGATAGAAGGGATGGTTCAGCAAACATTAAGTTAAAAAGAAACCCTGTCAGGCTTTCCCTCGAAGAGCTGGTTTTTATTTAAAGCCACAAAGTAATTAATTATGATGAGTAAAAAGCTAAGGCTGTCTCCTCCAGTGCCCATCTCAGTATTCAACAGAAGATGTTCTCCTGATACAGTTGCTGTGCACACGCCCACACTTGTTCTTGGTTGGTGTGACTCCCACATTTTCTTCTGTCTTATCAGCAAGAAAGAAAACAGCTCCCCTATTTTCTTTCTATTAAATTTGATTCCTGTTCTTATGTTTTGGTCCTGTCTCCTGTTCTTATATTCTGTCACCTATACACACTCCATTTTCTGGTTCAACAAGTACAGCTCTTTCTTCCACACAAAGCACTGACTTCTTGTCCATGAGATGCTTTGTTCTCCCCATCCCTTGTAGAATTGGTGGCAGAGGCGTTGGTTCAGTCAATTTGCTTGATCCCAAGAAGGGGATATCATGATATGTCTTTAGTTCATGAAGTTTGGAAAACCACTTGGATATGAGAAGTCATGGAGACTCTAGTGTGTTTGTTACCAACAGCAACACTCTGGGCAGAACCCTAAAAGATCGAAGTGAAGGAGGGAAGAAGGGAGGAAGGGCAGACATTGTCATTTCATTCAGATATGTAAAAAATACTTAGCACCTACTGTGCACTACTAATCTTGGTGTCAAGCATTGGGAAGATGGACAGGTGCAAGACAAGGTTCTGTTTCTAAGCAGTCTGACTGGGGAGACTCCCATGCAAGCAACAACTGCAATGCAGTGGGAGATGTGCTCTAAATATTGATTGGGTGAGATTTTCAGGGATGTTCAAGGACAGGACTGCATTGTTTGGGTCAGGAAGGTACAAAAGGCTGTCTACATAGGCTTCCCAAGAGACACATTTTATCAATAAACAAGGTATGAAAGGAAATAAAGGCATTTCAAAGATGGAGAGTATCCCTGTGCTAAAGGACAGAAGAATAGAGGGATGGATCTTGTTGCATCACCCGCTGGCAAGCAGGGCTGATGCATGGGTGAGCACAAAAGACTGGAGACCTAGAGGATAAGAAGAGGCTGCTCTCTGTACAGACTGTGGTCTTTATAGGCTTTACTGTGAAGGCCAGTTCTTAGTGTGCCCATGGTGGAGAAGAACTGAAGATATTTAAGCAAGGATGGGACATGATGGGACATGCTCCATCTTGAATTTTGCTAAATCATTCTGGTACTTACATAAATTAGCATACTGGTTTTTTTTTTTTTCAACACAGCGAGCTGGAGACAAAAAAGGCAAAAAAGGCTATCACCACAGTAGCAACCAAGGGTGTGGATGGTAGAGGCATTTCTCCAGTTTCTGACATATTCCAGGCACCATGTTAGGTACTGGCACCTCTATTTCCTCTTATTTCAGAAGCATGAAAACAATTGTATGACCCGTCACACCAGAACTGAGTTATATATCGCTGTTAGCTGATGGCACAACAAATGGCAGTTCTTCAGGGCTAGAGTCAGAGATAGGTCATGGAAAGAAGGGGAAATCATTTTACATTTTTGTTTAGAAAGCTCTAACAAGGACACTCTTGATGCACTGCTGGTAGGGATGTTCATTGGTACAACCATTCTGGAGAGCCTTATGATTGCCCTTTTCAAAAACTGCAAAATACACATTTATTTTGCTACAGCAATTTCTACTAGACAGATTTAAAGTAGGAAAAATTAGAGATATGTGCAAAGATTTCACCAGAAGGGTATTCATCATTGCACTGTTGTCACAGTAAAAATATAAATGTAATACAAATTTCAACAATTGAGGACTGCTTTAATACATTACAGCACAACTATACGGCCGTCTGGTTTGTAGCCATTAAATGCTATGGAGTTTAAGTGTATTTATAGATATGGAACAATGTTCACATCAATGGAGCCCCTCTTCAAAGATGCAGCTTAAATAAAAATGGGTGATTGCTATGCAAACACAACTTCAAGACAAATCTCTTGGCCTACCACAGTACTAGTTTCCAATATATTTTCAAGTGATTAGAAGCTGAGTGCCAAGCAACATGTATCATACAAACTCATTTTAATTAAAGAAAAAATATATGCACGTGAATCTCATGAATACTCAGCTTCAGAGAAGGTGGCAGGGGGATGAGATGTTAAGTACATTTTTCATGGGGCAGGGAGATCATCAAGATGGGGTAGTTTTAGTATATCCTGTTGCATAGTCTATAGATTTTCTATCTTTTTTTTTCCTACAATGAGCATATGTTTATTTCATACTAGCAAAAAGGGAACAGAGTCCTTCCAACAGTCCAGAAGGTTGGCTGCCTCCTGCCAATATTCATTCAAGCATTGGACTGGGTGTGCTTCATGGAAAAGGACACAAGGATGACCAGAACATAGTTCTTGTCCTCATCGAGTTCACAATCTAATAGAAAGGCTAAGCTGGAGTCTAATTATGGCCCAGGGTAGAGATTTAACCAGTGTGTGGCTAACCTCTTCTGTTGGTGATGAAACCTGAATTGATTCAGGTTGCTACAGCTCTGTTCCTCAGAGGCTTGTTCCTGTTTAACAGTGAGAAGAGGAGACAGAATGGTACATGGTGAAGTAGAGAACACTGTGCTGGGGGTCACACTATTCAGGGGACTTTTGTAGTCTGGGGAGCAAAACTTGGTCATTAATATATAAGGCCCTTCTCTCCCTGGCGCCAGCCCTCTTCCTTGCTTTATCTCCTACTGCTGCCTTCATTAACTGTATTCCTGCTTCAAACCTGAGCTACCACAGTCTCACATTTAAAACCTTTTGGGTTAGTCTGTTTTCTGTTTCCTTACCTAAAGCTCTAGTTCACATAAGTAAATGTGCGGTGGTGTCCCCAAGGCTCCAAGTGTCACACCTGTCTGTGGAGCAGAGTATTCTGAGCCCTCCCATACAAATCCTCATGCTAGGTGCTGAGAGCTTCAGGATGAAATCATGTTGTTTCTCTGAGGTGATGGGGGTATCCGGCAGGTAGCACATTAGCACACACAGGGTGAGTTACAAGAAAGGAGGCTAACATGGGCTCACAGTCCTGGGTCAAGGTTAAGAGTTGCATGTGGGATGGTCTTCATGACTGGCAGAGGCCTGAAGGTGTCACATAGCAAAACAGGAAACATGCAATACCCTCTGCTCACTCTTCTAATGCCAGCAGTGCTCCATCCTGGGGTTCCATCCGGGTTAGCTTATGTAATCTCATCATCTCCACAGGCCCTACTTCTAACCATCACAGTCAATTAAGTTTCCATCCTCTTAATACCTCACGGTATCAATTCAACCACCGCACATGTTCAAGAGATGACAGCCGCAGTTCAGTTTTGGCATCCACACAACTTGGCATAGATAGATAGATAGATAGATAGATAGATAGATAGATAGATAGATACATAGATAGATAGATAGATAGATAGATAGATAGATAGATAGATAGATAGATAGAAGATAGATAGATAGATAGATGATAGATAGATACATAGATAGATAGATAGATAGATAGAAGATAGATAGATAGATAAATGATAGATAGATAGATACATACATAGATAGATAGATAGATAGATAGATAGAT
>CAJQZJ010003694.1:8940836-8974313 GCA_907164525.1 Lophiomys imhausi | reverse complement strand
GATAGATAGATACATACATAGATAGATAGATAGATAGATAGATAGATGATAGATAGATAGATACATACATACATACATAGATAGATAGATAGATGATAGATAGATAGATGATAGATAGATAGATAGATAGATAGATAGATAGATGATAGATAGATAGATAGATAGATAGATAGATAGATAGATAGATAGACTCTCTTTAACTCCAATCCGAGGTTTCTTTATGTCAGTGTTGTTGACATTTTGGAGCAGATAATATGGGGAGGGGGGCTGCCACGTATGAGAATGCGTGCAGCATCCTTGTTTTTCTTTAACTCACAGTAGCATCTCTGTGATCACAATAATCAGAAACATTGCAAGATGTTGCCAAATGTCGCCTGGAGGTCAAAGTTGCCCCAGGTTGAGAGCTGACATAATTACCAACAATGTAACCTGCAAAGGTCACTTGACATCTCTAAGTCCAAGTCCTTATCCAGAAAATAGCATTGTGGGAGTAGATATGTGATGTCCTGAGGGCTCCGAATGCCCACAGCTGTCAGTAGAGCAGTAGTGTGCTAGTTGCTGAGGGCTTCAAGAAGGCATTGTGTTGTTGCTCTGGGGTGTGGAGAGTGAAACCTGTCCATATCAGTTAGCAAGCAATCCATGGAGTGCAGGAGTTGGGTTCAGCTCTATAGCTTTGAGCACCCCATTGTCATTGCAGTACAACTGCTCATGCGGACCTATGCAATGAAGATGTTTCTCTCCTAACGTGAAGCTGAGGATAGTTCTTAGAGGGCAGTGCTGCTGCCTCTAAACAAGCCACTTGGAGCACCTGTGGGTGTAAATCTGACTTTCCATGATCTTCTGAGAACGCCTGTGGACACTGGGTCCTAGACTTTAGCTCTGCTCCAACAAGCAGAACATGGATACACGGATACTGCTGGCTGGCTGTGAGACTCATTAGCCTAGGCTTATCTGCAGATGCTGCCATGGACAAAAGCAGCAGGTGAAAGAAATCAGATATTTCAAAAGCAAACTCTCTCTCCTTTCCAGTCCCCGTAAGTTTTAGGCAGCTGGACTCTGTTGGCCTCAAATCTTTGGTGTGTGTCAGAACAGACAGACACACTGAGGGAAAATACTCTGCCACTGGGTCACCCTGGGCCTACTGTGAAAGAAAGACTCCTATCTCTGCTAAGGGACCTTGGTTCATCTTGGCTCAGCTACCAATGAAACCCATTATAGACCTGTTCTTGCAGTCAGCACCCTATGTCAACACATTTCTGCTAAGATGTTTTTATGATATGGTGTCCCACCTCATGCAACTCTGATAACCACCTTTATAAGCGCAGCATTCTTCTTCCGCCAAGAGAAAACTGTAGACCACTAAGGTTTCATCACTTTCTTAAGGCACTGTGGGGCTCCATCAGAAACATGTGCTCTGTTCCCAGGGCTCTATGCATAGAAGAAACAAAGCCATGGGAGAAGCAGAGCTGAGTCCGCAGCGGCAGTGGGAGAAAAGGCGCTTGTGAACAGGTCCAGCTTCTAAGGTCTGGGGACCTGACAGCTGGCAGAGGCTCCTTTGAGAACCCCCAAAGTTAAGGTCATCATATACTCCCAAACCAGGCATGAATTGCCTGTGGGATCTGGGGAAGCTGCTGCAGACTTCCTGGTGCTGGCTGCGGACCACCACCCCTAATCTGGCACTGAGGGACATGAGTAACTATTGTCCACTAGCATCAACCATCATTCTTACCCTAGCCACAGGAGCCAGGGTCTCCAGGCAGCCTTTCAGAACTCTTCAAATCAAAAGAGCAGGGCCATCATCAGTGTGCCATGAGAAAGAAACCCTTGCTTGGCTTGAGGAGGCATGAACTCAAATCCCCATCTCTGCTTCTCCAGCTTGATTCCCTTGTCTATTATTGCATGCCTGAGTCAGAGTCTCACACTGGGCCCAGGCATAGCAACACATGTCTGCAATCCAAGCAGTGGGGAGGCAGAGATGGGGAGACTGCTTGTGCTACATAGTGAAATTCTCCCTCAAACTAAGAGATCCACATTGTAGCCCATAAATAAGTATGATAATTATGTAATGATGGGAAATTTTTGAATATAAATAACACATCTACCTTAAAGATCTGAGTTAGGCTAAAAATTAAAGTTATTACATCATACACATAAGGCTGTTCTCAGCACCTGCTACACAGAAAACATTTGATTTTACTAAAGGCTATTTCTTGAGGACCTACTATGCATCAAGAATCTTGAGGTACTAGCAGTAAACAGGGCTAAGTTGCTCCTCAACCAAGCTGTTCACACTCACTGGAAAGGATGATGGGGGAAGCTGAAAAGAAGGGCTTCAAGAAAGGGTCAGGGATGCTGCAGGAGGCATAGGGCAATGAATAGTCTCAGGACTCATTTCCCTCCTAGGGTGGGCATCAGCACCCCATCAAGGAGCTTCCAGCCTGCCTCCCTGAACAAAGTTTACTGTACTGGAAATGTCCGTGCTAGTAGGGAAGTTATGTAACATGGTGCCTGACTTGGTAGGGCTGGGGAGAATTCCATTTTGCTACCGGGAGCCCACTTCTAGCACATCTATCTGAATTTTTAAAATCGATGGACTCCTTAAGCGAGCACATCTGGTGCACAGCTCCTTGTGCTGGCCTCCCCTGGCTTGCAAATTCTCTTGCAGAAAAACCGGGAGGCAGAATGCATTGATGTCTAAGAATGGGATGCTGTTCTGTGTTGGTGGCAGGGGGTGGGGAGGGTATTTTATTCAGCAGCTTCCCCAGCTGCTTAGAAAAGCTGAAGCCTTGTGGACAGCAACATGTTGAGTGTGTCTTTTATTTTATTAAGACAATCCATGTTTAGACATTCTGAGCTACCGCAGGGGTCCATCCTGGGGCTCTGTGAGGTAGAGCAGTTTACAGACAATGTCCAAGACTTGTTAAGGAGTAGATAGGAACATCGCCGTTAAAAATAGAAGCTTGGGGGAGTGGGCCAGGCATAAGCTAGACTGTCAACTCAGTTTCCAGTGAGAATGCAGATCGAATTGGCTCAGAAGATGGGCCAGCCCTTGAGAGTAATGTCCTGGAGAAACCCACCAGCCCATGGGCTCTGCTGTCCACATGAGGCTCTTTCCAGCTGGCACTGAGAGAGCTTGACAGGAGCCTCCCTTATTCGGCCTCCACACTGGAGAGGCACAGGCCATGCACTGTGCGGTGCAGGAGTATGTGTCCAGTCTGCTGGCATCCCAACCATCTTCCCAGAGTGCACATACACCACAGTGAGCTAGACATGGATATCCATAGCATCCTTACTGGAGGTCCAGCCAGACCACTTTTATGCCTCCATATGCCTGTGTCTCTGAGGGTACAGCAATCAAAAAAAACCACAGAGGCCCCATTCTATGTCCACAGGGGTTCAAGGGGCAGACTTAGGATACTCTCTGAAAGTAACTAAGGTGGCCATTAACAGACTTACTGTTCTCCTTCTTGTCTCCTGTACATGAGTTTTTCTTTCCTGTGGTCCATTTTCCTGCAAATATAGGTCTGGGTGTCAGGACCTGTATCCCCAACCTCCATCTCTACTTCATATTTCTTCTTCATTGCTTGAGATATTTACTTATTCTTCACATTGGCATGAATATTAATGATATATAAGAATGCACAAACAAACACTCCACAGGTATTTCCTATTCGTTCTCTCTAGGCTTTAGGGTCCATTCACTTTACCCCTAAAGACTCCTGTTTTTTCTTCCTTGAGTCAGAGACAAAACACTATTCTCGCCTAGTCTTATCCCTATTTTTATTAAGTCCTTTGGCATGCAGGTAGAAACTAGACATGTAAACAAGCTTCCCAGACTGCCAGAAGGTGTTCTAAAGCCTGAAGCTTTGGAAAGTCCCCTGAAGTATCCACACAATTTAGAGACACAATTTGTTCACCCATCATTCATTTGTCCATACTCACTGGACACCGCTGCCACTTTGGTCTTAGGGACTGGGACAATGGAGATGGGTTAGAGATGTGAGTCCCACCCTCCATATTATTCACAGGAATAGAATACGAACATAGTTACTAACTAACCCATGGACACACATCTGAACCCTGATGACCTTCAAAGCTATGGTGGGAGCCTATGCCCTCCTCCACGTAAGAACCACGAATGCTATCTCTGTGGTGATCTCACATCTAGACACAGCTCTATGTACTTTAATTAATCAGCTATTTCTAGAAAAACAGGACCAATGGAATGTGTGTCATAATTTGAAGCGTAACCCCCCCCAAAAAAAAGAACCAGGTGTTGAGGGCGTGGTCCCTGCCATGGTATTATTGGCAGGAGGTAGAACTTTGGAGAAAAGGAGCATCGTGATAGGCCTTTAAGACATTGGAGGTGTATCCCCAAAGAGGATTGAGTGGAAGCTTGTGCCCTCCTCCGTGTAAAGATCCTAGAAGCTTCTGCTTTATGCCATTTCTCCCTAGCTTTTGATATATGTAGGTTTTCCCTAGCATGATGCTATGATGTGCTCTTTAACCACAGGAGCCTAGTAATCACAGAGTAAAACCTCCAAAACCATGAGCCAAGATAAACCTTTTCTCTTTATGAGTTAATTAATTCAGCTATCTGCTTACAGTGATGAAAAGCTGATTAGCTCAATGCTGTGTGTATATAGAGAGATTTCTTTTAAGGAAGTGGCTCACATAATAATGGAAGCTAGTAAGCCTCAAATCTTACAAGGCGACTATAGTCTGGAGACTTAGGAAGGATCTGTTATCACAGTTCAAGTCAGAAGGCTGTTTATGAGCCCAGTTTCTTGCTGTAGAGAGGTCAGTCTTTTGATCTATTCTATACCTTTTACATCACAGGTGGCTTTCCATATCTGCTAAGACAAATGTTACTCTCACCCAAAACCAACAGGACAGAGATACGCAGAATGCTGGACCAAGTATCTGGGCACCACAAACCGACCAAGAAGACATAAAAGTAGTCAATCACAAGCATATTCAGTGCGGTGACTTTTTAGAGGACCGCGAGGCCCATAGATGTTTGCCCAATATCACAGTTGAGTCCCTCACCCTCTGCATGGTATGATTCCCTGCCTCACCTCAGGATCTGGGTCCTAGTGTTCAAAATGTTTATCTGAGGAGCTTCTCCACCAAGCAGCCCTCAGCCTACCTGCAAGCATAAGAATTTTTGTGTGTGGCATGGATGTTACACACCCCAACTCTAACCAATGAGAAAATAGCTACCTGGGACCTAGAAACACATGGGGCAGGGTAAGACTAGAAGACCAAGGCTGTAGCCCGGGAGGGTTCATGTGAGTATGACCACACCCTGAGATGCTAGTCTGGCCTGTCCAAAGCATCCAACACTGAAACAATGATGAGAAGACAGGATCATAAAGGATACAAGTGCCTTTGAATACCCCAAGTTAGCAACTTGTCATTCGCCTTTGCTTTTTCCTGTTCTCTTTCACTCTGTTCACTACCCCTCCAGCTCCATAAGCCTCACTGAGTGATTCGAAGTGGGTGAGGTAGGCCATTGCAAATCCTCAGAACAGCGGAGGGAGGTCTCAAAAATCTGCTGGAAACTTCATCCAGGAACAATCTATTTCTAAAAACTCACCCTAGTTATCTCCCTCCTCCATCTAAGCCCCGCCTCCCTAAGTCTCCAGAGATGCCAAAACTGATGCCACAAGAACACATAACCAGATTGTGTGTTCAATATATAAACCTTTGGGGACATTTAATGTTCAATCTATAATAATTTCCTGCCCCAAATCTTGCCATTTTGTGTGTATGTGTGTGTGTTTCACTTGGTGATGCCATTAAAACCTTCTGGCACCACATATGTCTGCTGTTCTAAAGCTGACCAGCACTTGGCTGGAGAGATGGCTCAGGGGTTAAGATTGTATATTGCTCTTCCAGAGGACCTGACTTTGTTCCTAGTACTCATGTTGGATGGCTCATAACGACCTGAATCCAGCTGCAGGGGACCCAACACCTTTTTCTGGCCTTTGAGGACACTAGACTCGCATGATTGAGCAGTGCTCAGGAATCTGTATTGCCTCTGTCTGTAAGCCTCCCCAAATAAGTCCACTCTACTGTGTGTGACACACGGGGCAGGGAAGCTGGACTGCATCTGACAGTGTGTGAGCACAGCAAAGGCAAAAGTACTGTTTCCTATTGATGCATGTGGTGCAGACAGGCTCCCAAACTCCACCTCAGGGGAAGAGTCTTGCAAGACAAAGTCGATGAATGCCTGGATTAGCCAGTACCAAATCTATTACTCCACATGACAGCATTTCTGTTTGTTTTTTAAAATAAAGATGTTAGTTGATCATCAGACAGTCTTATATTGGGCACTTTCATGATTCATCTCAGCCAGAGAAAGCCAGTTATTCTTTCAGACAATATTTATTAACTGCCCTGGGGCATCAGCATTATTGCCACTGACTGTACAGTGCTGACTATGGGAAGAGCATCTTCCCCGCCGTGGAAGATCCTGCAACAAAGTCAGGCTGGGAGACCAGCAGACGACCAGATAGGCCATAATGAGTACAGGGAGCAAGCACAGGAACATAGTCTAGCAGAAAAGATTGTAGGCGCCATAAAATGTGCTTCAAAGTTCAGATTTCATTTCTGCTAACTGGCCTCCAGCAAGCCATTTAACCTCTCTAAACCTCAGTTTCCTCATCTATTTTTTAAGAAGTGAGGGAATAAAACTTCCTTGCCAGGCTGTTTAAGGACTAGCTGAAACATTGGTTGTAAAAGCAGCTAACACGAGTTGGTGTATAATAAATGTGTACACTTCTTTCCTAAGATGGTGCTGATTTTCTGTTCCCTTTCCAGCCTTGGGATATAATATGGAACTAATAAAAGGGCTTTTTCCTCAAATGCTGTCACTGAGGAAGACACCCAAGGGTCACAGGTTGAAAGCTGAGGTGTCATCTACTGGTCGGTGTGACTGGGTAGATGGATCAGGTCACTCAGAATCTATGCAAAGCTGGCACCTCCATAATTACTTGCAACAAGAGGCATGATGTGCCTTGACTTCCATTTTTTTTTAACCATCGAAGCATTTTAAAAGATTCCATTAATTGCCATTTGCAGACGATTATTATCTATTCAGAATCCCCTGATGCAAATGAACCACCACCATATGGCCTCGCCTGAGCTCCCAGTCCACTCACTGACCCCAAGGGCTCTTAACACTCTAGAGACAAGAAGAGAAAAGTGAATGACTGGCAGGGGAGAGGCAGGGGTCCTGAGGGGAATCCAGAAGGGGATACCAGTGTCAGTGGGTAAGGGGGAATCTGCGTATGATTTTTCTGGGGTCAAGAGAAGAGGCATGATGGAAGTGTGTAGAGCCTGTTTACGCCTAGAGATAGCTACAAAGCAAGCCCTTGGCGTGCAGGAAGTCCTAAGGCTCTGGGCGCCCTTGCCCAACACGGGCTTCCCATTTGCTCAGCTGGTCACTGTCCCAAGTTGAATCATACTTTACTGGGCATCTGGGGGCTCAGAATTTAGAAAGAAGGAGGCTGGACTTACCCCAAATAGAGTTCAGGCAAGATGTTTTTAATGAGCTCTGTGAATCGTCCATAGTTTCCATTTCATGAAATCAACTATAGTCTGAAATATATATATATATATATATTAAATTGGAATTCCAGAAACAACAAATTTCAGTTTCAAATTGTGTTTTTGTTGAATGATAAAATTCCACACTGGGCTGTTCCATCTTCCACAGGACATGAATCAGTCCCTTGCCCAGCATATCTGTGTTGTATGCTCTACCTACCTCTTAGTTACCTACCAGACAGAATACTAGTCTTGTTGGATTCCATGCCTGTGGATTCACGAACCCACCAGTAGTATTAGACTGTGTTCTAATACTGTGTACAAACTAGGTAGTAATGTACTAGTACATTACTACCTAGTTTCATAAATGTGGAAATGAAGGGTCAGAAGAGTTAAACTCATTGCCTGAGAGAATACAGCACCTCAGAGTGAATACTCAGAGCTATATTGTCTAATTTCAGAACTCTAGCTGGAAACCATTGTGCCTTCCTGCCTCCACCTTGGACTATGAAATAATAAGTTTATATACTACTTGTTTGTCCTTCACAGGGCCTAGCAATATCTAAGATATTCATAGGCATTTAATTAAAAGTTGTTAAATAAAGGAAAGAAAGAAGGAAGGAGGGGATTGTGAAGTCTGTCTGTCCATGCATTTCATTGTAGATGAAAATATGAAAAATGCACGAATATCATACACAAAGCAACATCCACCATTCTCTTTAACTGCCTGGATTCATTGGGTGGCTCTGCAGACAAGATGAGGTCACATGACTTTCACTAAGATGTGGGCTTTATCCATGGCAATATCTTTCCAGTCATGTCTCACATTGACTTCAACAGATATTGCAGGATTTGGGGGACTCTGTCTTTTTTTATTATTACTTATCAAAATTCCATGCATCCACCAAGATTTGTTTCCATGGAAGCTACCTTGACCACTGGCCCTTATCAAACTTATTAAGGGTCTACCATGCTCCAGGCCCTTCACTAAAGGAGACACATGTAAGTAGGTAGTGCCAATAGCTTGGACTTCATGCACTATTAGAGGTATGTAGAAGCATCAGAGCAAGGAAGAGGCAGCAGGAGACAGAACCTAAAGAAATGGTAGGGAGGAAGGGAAGGGGTATATAGCTGACACTCAGTGACTATGCCGAGTGGCACATAAAGGTATGAAAGTCAGAGTTCACAATACATAGACATACAGAAATGTGTGTATTTTAGAAACTGTAAGTAGTGATTTTAAAAACTGATTATAAAACATATTGTTTGACTTCCTTGCCTAAAGTCTTTGCTGGATCCCATACAAACAGGAAGCAATCTCCCCTCCTTCCCTTGGCTTATGTGGATTTGATGGCCCTCTACATCCAGTCTTACCTTCTGCCTAGACATGATGCTGTACCACCTGAAACCCAGGATCTGCAGCTTCAACCACAGTATCCTTCTATTTGTGCCCAAGGAAACCAGGCTTGCTTGACTACCTCAAGACCTTCACACTTGCTGTTCCATCCACCTAGAACTCTTTCCTTAGCTTAATTCCTCCATTTGGAGAGAAAGGCTCTTATATTCACAGCTCTGAGCAAGTATCACACACCTCAAGGATTTAACCTGACTCTTACATCTAATCTTCCAACCAAGTTCCAGTCACTCTCCATCTCAGTATCCTTGTTTGCTCCCTCCCTTGCCCTTCTCAATGTTTGAATCTCTCTTGTATATATCTTTCTGTACCTCTCAAGCCATCTATTTATTCATGATATTCACAGCCTGGACAACTAATTTACAAACTGGAAAACAGTGTTAATATGTACCTGGCATTCAATATTTGTGGAATTAAAGGAGTAGGTGGTTGGATGGAGGGATGGATGATAGACAGATGAGTAGATTGTTAGAATGAAAGAAGGATAGAATGAAAGAATGTTAAGCTGCTATGGAGGACCTTATAGCTGTGTGGATAAAGAGACCTTCAGGAAGCCAAGCACATAAAATGTCATTATTGTTTGGGGTTCATCCTATAGCTGCTAAGGACACTAGAGAAATTGTCATTCTCATCAATCGAAGCAGCGTGTGATCATCTTTCTCTTTGATAGGCTTCTGACAGTTGCTGAGGCCTGAACTTTGTCTCCCCACTAGAATTGTCAGCCATGTAACATTAACCACTTTTTTTTTTTTGCAGAGAATTCAACATACCCTTTCAGCATCCACTATTTTACTGGATTCACATGGCAAGTTTCCTCTTTCACACTTCTTTATCACTGAATTGAAATTATGGAAGGTTCTGAATAGGTATCAATTGGCTGATTGATTTCTAAGGTAGTCCCTTTCATGAGTAAAAAGAAACTGTTGTGGTTTGAGTATAAAATGACCCCCCACAGGCCATTTTGGGTGTTTTTTTTTTCTCCCCACTGATAGTGTTAGAAGTGGTAGGGGAGAGGGTAGCCACTGGAGGCAGGGTTCTGGGTGTTATACCCAGCTCCTGGTTCGTATTGTGCTCTCTGCCACACAATCCTGCTACCATGAACTGAACTGTTTGGGCATAGCCTCCCCACCATGATGGACAGAAACCTTCTGAAACACTGAGCCTGAATAAACCTTCCCTCTTGTAAGTTATTTCTAAGTGGTACTAGGCCCAGAGGAGAACAAGAGTAATAAACATGGAAACAAATATGCAGTTGACGTCATCATGCTGTTCTCACTATTCCCTGGGCCCTGGGTTTTGGGTGTCTTTGTCCTCTCATGGGAAAGCTAAGACACTGGGAGGAAAGAAGCCTGCTCAAGGCTACACAAGCTGAAACCCAAATTCAGACCTGAGACTCTGAGACCCTTCACCTTGTTTCTGTTGGCCTTCCACAGCTTGCCTAGCCACATCCAGGCTTTCTCACACCCTGGGACACAGGCCCCATGGTCACAGCTGAGGCAAGAGCTTACTCTTTAATGTCATAAACTCTGTATCTTGACCCCAAAATGCCATCAGCATCCCTGGTCAGATTAGTAGAAAACATTCAGTTTCTCCAGATCCTGTGACCCTTGGACTAGTTATTTGTAGGAAAGGAAGAGGAAGGCTTCTTATGTGTTCTACTGTGTGCTGATAGTCTCTTTCTCTCCCCATCTGAGCTTGGTACCACCTCAAAAGCTAGTATGTGCACTTGCAGATTTGTTCCTTAATGTCCATATTCAGTAGGAGTTTGGGATGTCCTCTGGGCCTGGCTCATCTTATTGTTGCCTTAAACTGACTCTACATTTGCAATGAGTGCACAGCACCTACAAACCAGCCATCCCAGCACCTCATCCCTGTGCAATGCCTGGACCAGTCTCTTACTGTCATATGTGACTATTACTTGGTCCTTGACCACAGCATTGTGCCTTGATCGGGCCATATACAAGATGGAACAATCTCTTTGTCTTGCCTCCACAAGGGAGTCCTAGGGACTAATTACTGTAGGCGAATCACTTTAATTATCATAATTATCAACAGCACTTTATGATCCCCAGTCAAAAAGATAATCATTAAGTTTTGCAACACCCCATATCCCCCTGGCCTAAGGCAGAGAGTGAATTCTGTGGATGCCTGTTGAGATTTTCTAAGCCCCAGTAAAGAGCTGTGGTGTATGCAGACTGCATTTGAGGGGATGATATTGGAATGGCATGCCCGAGCTCCGCTGGGAGGCAGGATGATATTTCGAATGGTTCCCCAAGACCCAAGCGATACTGTCACCTCCTTGAAAATGTGTTATCTGACTTGGGTTACCTGGCTGCTGGCTTGTTTATCTTTTTAACAGAACAAACGAGAAAGAAGATAGTGCTGCATCTTAGGAGAGGGAAAGAGAAAGAAAGCAAAAACAGCACATGATTCCAGCCCTGCCCCCTCTCTCCCCAGTCGTTTTTTTTTTTTTTCCCTATGTAGGAGTGAGTGTTCTAATTCTGCAATGCTGTCATTACCTTAATGGGTTTGGCAGGCTCATATTACAGCACCGAGGCTGTCAGGAATGGATGACATGCTGTCTGTTATGAGCTCCTACTGTTCTCAGCCAACCGAGGGCCAGGAAGACAAGAGGGAGAAGTGAGGGAAGGTTGGGGGAGGGGGACTCCAGCTAGTTTCACCAGCCTAAGAGATGATGGTTCTAACTCACTCACAGCATTACATAGGAAACACCAAACACAGTAGATAGTAGATGCTATCTCAAGAGAGTGGGCAATAGCGTGGGGGAATGCTGCCATGGCAGGAAACACCAAAATGAAGTGGTGAACTTGCATGGTTAAGGGGATCCTCCCAGTGTGGCCAAGCTAGCCCTGCTGAGAGTGGTAGAGCAGGAGGAGGGAGATGCCTCCTTCCCCAGGAAGCAAATTGAATCGTTAACTGAGATGAGCTTGAGTCTGGTCAGAGAACCTTGCTGTAATCACTTCCTCACTTCTCAGCCAGGCTTCAGGAGCTAGAAGCAGTAATTCCCGCAAGAAGTTATATTTAACTCTTCTGGCTGAGGCCAGCTTTGTTGTGGGGGTCACTTCTCAGAGTGCCTGACTGCCTTTGACTGGCCTTTCACCTCATTAAAGTGAGATGGCGTAGGAAATTATAGTATTGCCTTCTTAGTGGAACCAAGAGGGAAAGGGCTTTCTTCCATGAAGTAACTGCGGAAGTAAATAATGGTGACCTGGCAATGTTCAGAGCGTTGCTTATTCTTCAGCCAGACACAGGAGGGGTTTACCTGCTGAGGGTCGGTGTTCTAAATATCTGTGACCAGGAAGATCAGAAGCAGGTAGCCTTGTCCTCTGTGAGGACACCTGGGTAGGTCAGCCTATGGGGTTGCTAGTGTTGTTTAAATTCCCCTCCTGCCCCCTGGACAGTGTGGCTAGTGTGGAAGTCTTGACATAGGTCATCTCTTTGCAACCTCTGCAGTGTCTGCTGCTGCGAGGCAGCCTGGGTTGGTGGGAGGAAACACAAAGATTCACTCCCTGGCATTTCGGTGAGAGGTTGGCTCTTATCTGCAGGTGTGCTTGGAAATGATTTTGACAAGATTCTTCTTTCCAGCCCTGGATGACTGCCAGTGATAAGGCCATTGCTTTTCAGGTGGCAAATCTGATATCTAGGGAGCAAGAAGGGTTTGCAGGATTGTGAATGTGGTTGGACCAGGAGTACTTAGTGACATATGGAGCTAGATTCTTAGCTTCTGTTCTTATAGCCTTGGAAGGTTCCAGATACTTCTAGAATCTATCTGATGAGTGGTCTCTTGCTCAATCTGTTGGAATATCACCATAGTCCCCTCTTTCACTAGCATACTAGGTGTTTCTTAGAATTCCTCAGACCATAGCAAGGAATGCTTGCCTAGGGAAAAGAGCTGGCAGTACCTATAGGGAGTGTCCATAGGACTGGCACCTGTAGTGCGAGGTCTTTGAGCTGAGCTAATGCCCAGTTGAGCTACTCCTATGTACAGTGAAATAGAACAATGAAAGCATCCATGTTTGCAGAGCCCCATTGAGTGACAACACAGGCCCTGATTAGCTAGGGCTCTACTCATCTGTGAAACAACATAAAACTAGCATACAGAGTCTGCGTGGTGAGAATGGGTATGTGTATACAAGTGTCTTCATGTACTAAAGTAAGCCTAAGGATGGGATGGGGGTGGGGGAATTATATACACAGAGACTCATGAGCTGAGAGGGGAACTGTTAGGGAGATGAAAGTCCAGGTGTCAGCGTCTCCCAGAGAGCTGGCAGGAGCCTCCTGATGCAGCATGGGTATGGAAAAGAAGGATGTGAGCTTCAGAGACAGATGTGAAGGATACACTCAAAACCAGACCTGCCTGCTTAGCCTTTGAGATCAGCTGAGAGGGGACACACTTGGGATGGGGTGGCTCTGGGCTGGAAAAGATCCTTCTCAGTAGTCACACTGACTACCTAGCCCCAAGCTCACACTGCTGCCTCTCAGTGGAATAGAAACACACAGAAGCTTCTACAGAAGGCAGAACTCAGCACGATGCAGTCATTTTCCTCTGTCTACACCTAGCTAACAAAGAGGTGGCAAGAAGCAGGACGAATGACAGAACTGACATTTGCCAAGAAGATGGCACTGTCGCTGTCTGCCCACTGACCAGAATGACCTGCCTTCTGAGGCCTTTCCTCGAGAAACTGAGTTATGCTTCATTTTGCCCCAGGGTATGTGGGTGAGTGGGTTAGACAGGGGAGACGTTAGCATTTTATTCATTGTGAGCTGAATCCCTTTTAAAGCTCAAATGGCATGCATAATCTTCCCTTAATTAGAGCTTCTGAAATATCACTGGGCATCTGTATAACTCCACCTCTCCTTGCCCTCTCAGAAGAAGGAATGATGGGAGAACTTTGCCGCAGGTAGGGAGGGTGGTGGGGAGATGGAGAAAAAAGAGAACACAGGAGGACAGCTCAGGGGGCAGAAGGCAGGGGAGCTTGCTTGGCAGCTGGAAACCAAGTACAGTCTTTAATCAGACAGTCAGTTGCTGTCAGAGGAGGGAGGGAGCAGGAGCTGGAGTTTGCTCTGTGCCTGGAGCATACTGTGTGCAGGTGCTTTGCCAGCAGTCCCTCCCCACCTTTGAGCTTCAAGGGGATGTTCTATTACTTCACAAGCCTGGAAACTGAGGTTACAAAGGTGTAAATTTCCCCACAATCATACAGTGGGTATAACAGAAAGCAGGCGATAGCCTTGCACTGACCACACCCACCTTTGCTTGCCTCTCGCATGACCTCACCTTGCTTTAGTCTCCCACAAAAGGTTCATTCCAACAGTAACTCATAATGCTATTCACACAGGTTTGTGTGGCCTCATTTCTAGACTCCTCTAAGAAAGGTGTCATTTGACACTTGTGTAAGACCTCCTACCACCTCCACCCTCTTTACATCCCACTACCAGGTGCCTGTTCCCACTTAGTGCTGAGCAAGCAATTGAGCATTTGATGGGAAGTGAAGGGAGCTTGATCTAGTCTTTAGCACAGACGTGGGCCTTTGATTAATGGATTAAAGGTGACACCAGAGCCACAAAGCTGGTCATAGATTTGCCACTCTGTAGGAAGCTAACACTGAACCTCATTCTAGAAATTATTTAGTCTGTATCCCTCATTCAGCTCAGAGAGAAGAGTTGTTCAAGACAACACAGATATTGAGGGACAAAGCAGGGAAATTGTCCCCCAAACCCTATGAGCCCTATCTCTTCTTTGTCAGACAGTAACAGGAATGCATTTGAAACTGGGGCAGTTTTAAAGCTACAGCCCTTCTCCACCCACCCTGTCCTACCTTCACACTGAAATCCCCAGAGTCCTTAGCATGAGCAACCTCTGAGAGTCTATCTGCAGAGCTTGACACTACAACCAAAGGTAACACAAAAGAGAAATCCAGGGCCAAATGTCTGTTAGAAAGGCTGGTTGCAAAATATGACCCCAAACTCCCTGGAGTCTTGTTCCAGATATTGCTTTGCTTTGGGCCACAAAAAGCCCAATGGGAAGGTTGAAACAAGAGAGTATGACATGAGTTCATACTCTTGGGCCCTTCATTGAAGATTTCCACAAAGGTCTCCATGTATAGTGATTTGACAAATCTCAACCACGCTGCAAATCAAAAAAGAATGCATGTCTCTATCACAGAAATTCTGGAGATGAGCAGCAAAGCAGGACTTCCATCTCTGATTCACAGTGGGTGTTCTAGATTCCCATTGACATGCTCAAATTTCAGTCAACCAGAAGGGCAGAAACAGTTGGGAAAGGAATAATGCAGAAGTTACACATAATCCTACTGCCCACACACCATTAGCTACGACTTGCTTACACACCTGCAAGGGAGGCTGAAAATACAATGCTTACTCTAAGTAGTCATATTTGTGATTAATACCTAGAATGTCTTATGGGAGGAACTAAAGAAGGGGAAGTGGATATTAAAGAGCGGCTACTTCTCCCTTTCTTTTCTTTCCTTCTTTACTCCTTGCCTCCACTCCTTTCTTGCTTCTTCCCATTCTCAGTCTCTCCCTTTCTTTTGTATTAACAAGGGATTTTCTATTTTGCCCTGTCTGGAACTCCTAGGCACAAAAGTTCTTCCTGTCTCATCCTCCTCTAGAGACATGATCCACTGCATACTCAGCTTGGTAGACACTATTTCTACTGAAAACTGCACATTAGCTTTGTAAACCAACTCAGACCTCATTTGCAGCTAAGTGGTCCCTCTACAGAGCACTCATCAGAAAGTCTGCATGAGGAAAGGCAAGTAAGCCAAGATGAACAGCCAGGAGCCCCAGACCATGTTCAGTTGTAAGAAATTCAGAACTGGTTATCAGAAAATGAGATTGAAAGCAGGATGCATCTTCTTGGAGAGGCTCCTCCCAAGAGCCTTTATAAGAATGGGGATAAAACTAGTCTAGCCTAGTAAGTGATCGTAGCCCCCAGAGGCTGAATGGAGCCTACTGGTCTACCTCATAAGGTCTGGGGATATATGGAAGCTACATAGTAATTACATTTCTACAAGATGAGTTAAGATTAACAGTAACTGTGTCCCAAAGCAATAGCAATGCAACCTTATGTTCTGCTCTGAGTCGTCTTTCTGAATTCTCATTTACTAATCTCAATACCTCAGGGTATTTGCATCCAACTTTCTCCTGCAAACTATACACTGAAAGAGCAGTGAGCAGAACTGGGGTTGTCTTGCTCTTCCTCAGCAAAGATAGGTCATGAACATTATACTTTCTTGATGACTAGCAGATAATTAACTATTTGGCACAGGCTCTAGTATATATTAAACTCTCCTGAGAAGCCTCTGAAGAACCACAAAGGTGATGGATCTAGTACCAGTCTTTGCTTAGGAAGAACACAAGAGTCAGAGAGCTAGTTATACCCTTCTCCTAGGCCTTCATGATTCCACAGTCTTCTAAGTACCATTTTGACCAGTTTTTCCATTCTTCTCAGACTGGCAAACTATCTACTCAAACCCCAGAAAGTTCTTCAGAAGAAAAAGTGGGTTGGGGGAAGTAGGCTCATCCTGTGTTCTCTCTCCCTATTGCCCAGCATAGCAGAACACCTCCAGTTTCCCACTTGTATTGGTGCTTAACAACATCCCTTCTAGAGGACAGCAAAATGAAACCTTCCCCAACTATTCAAGGCCAGAATGACTAACTCACCTGTTATTAGTAATTCCTAATGTGTATATAGTCCTTGCTTCCTTATAAGACATTTTCTAGTCCAGTGTTTCATTTAGTCCTCAACAAGTAATATAATCCCCATTGTATAAGGAAACTGAGACTTAATGACAGACTGAAATGGCTTACCTGGGGGCCCATAGCTGATAGACACAGCTTAGATGGGAATCATGGTGGTCTGATTTAAACACTACATCTAATGTGACACAATGTCCTCCCAGCTCTCAACTGGTCCCATCAAAGCATCACTGCTCAGCTTCATCTGCAATGACACTTCTCTGTAGTCTCCAGCTCATATCTAGTCTCCCCAACTACTGTGCAGGCTTGAGAGAGAACAAGGACAGATGCAGGAATTTCTTGAGTTTCTCTGCCATGGAGCTCAAGATGGAACAAATAACTAGAGTTATTCATTGTTGTTCTCCAGAAATGCAAACATCATTATCTAGTTATTCTCCAAATAACTAGAGTTATTCATTGTTGTTCTCCAGAAATGCAAACATCAGTGCACATTAGTCCCAGCCTGAAATGCCTAAGGTAAGGACAGTACAGGGAGGCTGAGCAAAGAAGGTTCAGTTCCTCTGGGAGAGTTTTCACCTCTACCTGTCACAGCTCTGCTTGAAACCTGTGTGAGGATCTAGATATCTCATTAGCAGAATGAGGAACAAATTTGTTGTTCTGATCTGTTGTTCTCTCAGACTCTTCAGAAATAAGAATTTGAGAGAAACATTGAAAACCTCAAAACTGCCATAATTGTCTTAAATACTGGATAAATATTTGTGGTTGAACAAAGGAGGTACAAGAACAGAAGGCCAATGTGGATTGAGACAGACCGCGATGGTACAGGAAATTTCAGTGGTCCTTCTGTCTATGTACACAGTCCCGGGGTTAGTAGGGTAGGCTTGGCACAGAGGGGCTTAAGGATAACATACCAAGCCCAGGCACTCAAACTTACTTATCTAATATGCCTCCAGCTGCTTCTCCATCATGTCTGTTCTTCTCTGAAAAGTCCCCCTCCCATCTTACTTGTATAAATCAGCCTTCTGTCACTGTGACAAAATGCCTGAGATGTACAACTTGAGGAAGATGGTTGTAAAGACTCTACTCTCCTGTCCTTTCTTTGGGCCTGTGATGAGGTAGTACACCATGCCAGATGGTCACAACACGGCATCTCCTCTCACCTCATAAATGCCAGGAAACCAAGAGAAGGGAAGGAGTCAGCATTTCAATGTTCCCTTCAAGATCATACACCCAGAGTCCTAATTTATCCCATTAGGCCCTATCTCCTCAAAGTTCTCTTCCTTCCCCACAGTACTAACCTGCAGACCAAACTTTTAGCACATAGGCCTTTCAGGAACTAAGGCCTAAATCCAGAGTTAAACTATAGCATGTACTGACAATATTTTTTTTCTATCCCAAAGAGAATTAAAGTTGTAGTTCCTTACCTTGAAAAACTAATGATAAGTGTTTTTTAGGACAGTACATTTTGTTGTCCAAATAGAAAAAACATACACTGTCACCAAGGCTTCTTTAGGCAATAGAATATATTTTTATATATTTATAAAATATATTTGTAGACACAGCTGTCCCTCTAGAAAATTCTGTTTAAAAGCAGACTATGTTCTTGACCAGCATCACAAATACAGTCTAACAGTGTTCTCCAAAGGCTTTTCATTTATCACTGATCACTAATAAAAAAAAAAAAATCCAACCTATACACAGGATATACCATTTTCTCTGCAATGCATACATATGTACTCTAATTCTAAAGACATATATTTTTAAAGTACCAACAAATTAGGAGTTATAGAATTAAAAGATACTTCTCTCTATACCCCCAAAAAGTCAAATGAATCCCTTGAAGTACACTTAACTCACTCAGAAGGCCACTGTCTTACACAAGACAACAGCTGATAAACTCAAAGGAAACAGAATTTTATAAAACACACATTTTAATTTGTTTTCTCGATACTTCTCTTCTCCAAATCAGTGCTCAAACACCTAAGTCCAACAGGCCCCATTCTACTTTGTGAGTTATAATAATAATAATAATGACATGCCTTCCTTCACATCTTCCAAAGTGTTTTTTTTTTCTGCTGCAGAAGCAGTTTGAGAGAGATGTTGTCATCTAGCCCCACAGTTATGTAAATCAGATAGTTATTTTTGACACTGGCAAATAATAGTTCTGTGTGCACCGACAGTTTGCCTACCTTATTGTGCAAGGTTCAAGTCATAATTTAGATGCTTTGGGGCTATGGCAAGCAATTTGTACAGTGTTCTCCATCTATCTTGAAAAGGTGGTAGGGAGAGGGGAGGAATGTCGCCCAGACTGCTTGTTTAATCAAGGCAAATCAAGATGTGTGCTGAGGTGATCAGCTGGTATATGTACACTATCCATACCCTGGGTTGTCCCACATGCAGGTTGGAATTAGTGAGGTTTGCTTTTATCAGAAATTCATCTTACTTCTCTTCAGATGGTGTGAAAATTACTACCCCTACATTAGGATTACTGCAGACTTTTTGATGCAGAGCAAAAATAGAATTTTTTTAAAAATGTGCATGTGACAACGGCAATACAAAAAAACAAAACATAGTACTATTATGAAAAATGCCTGAAAGACTAAGACAGTGTTTCCAGGCCACTCTAAAAATAGCTAATTGAGAAAGATTCCTTTATGCTAATGTTCTTAATTGCTGGGGCAGTTTTACAGAAAAGCCAGTTAGTTACTGGCTAGTGCTTTGAGAGTCTTAATAGCCAAAGCCAGGGGCTCCCTTAAATAACGTCACAGCGGGAAGGCCTTTGCCTTCCTGTATGGCTGTACTGGAAGTCTTTCTGGCTAATTAGTGAATCAGCCATTATGCAAATGAGCAACTCCTGATTGGCAACAGCTTGTATCTTTTCTCCACCACCCTTGCAAATGAGGCCAACTGAGTGGTTGTTTACGGTCTTAATGCAGAATAAGAAAATGGTAAAAATCCTACAGATGGTCTCCTTTAGAGATCACATGACCTAACATCTCACTTTGCAGAACCTCAAAGGTTCCCTGCTTTGCCTGGAGTCCCTGACTCAGCTAGTGGTAAAACTGAGCTTAGTTCCAGGGTTTTTTCACTGGGAAGAGAGCCTTTTGTTTTTCCTGATTTTAATTTTTATCTCAGTTTGTAAATTTGGTATTGTGCACACAGAAACTGGGGGGTGGGGGACAGGTAATAGCAATAGGAAAACCAGATAAAAAATGTCACCAGGTCAAGGACTCTTAAAATCTAAGCTGTTTGGACTTGAACTTCCAAGTTTCTTTTTCTGGGGACCTTGAATTTTTTTCTCAAGGGAAAAATCCCTGTGTCTTAGGCCAGTGAGAAAAGCAATGGACATGACATTCATAAGCCCTTGACCACCTTCTCCTCCTGCTTAGGAAGTGCCCAGGGCTGCTGTTTTTCCCTAAAGATCTAAGCTGAGGCCAATGTTTCAAGTCTGAAAATTTATATTATGAAACCTCTAAGCTTTCTGAACAGTTGTGGTTGTATCCTTTCTTTCGTCTTTTCTTTTTTCTTTCTTTTTCCAAGTCCCTTTGTAATCACCTCAAAGCCAAGTGCTCATTTGCAGCAGAACTTTGAACTCTAAGCATTGTGCCTTTATGTATCACAGCCTTTAATTTTCCTCCCTAACAGAAGTGATTGTTTATGTTGTAAATGCCACATTAGTCTCCATGAAATGGAGATGGAATTGATTTTCATTTCAGAGATTTCACAGCTTGCCCCAGAACTTTATGCTTGATTTCCAATGCTCTGTAATGCATGGGCTTCCGAGAGGCTTAGAAATGATGTGTGTAACACAGTATAGCCAAATGTGAGAACTGGAGCCACACTGTCACAGGGCAGACCCCTAATTCTCAGTGGATGTATCTGGCCAGGAAGTCAAGGAAACCAATGTCCTGAGTTCAGGTGAGGGTGCTGCCAAGAAACCGAGTTCAGTCCAACACAAACTCAATCTATAGTACCATCAATGTCCTTGCCCAAGTGTCTGGAGGATTATCCACAGAACCCCTCTTTCCTACTCAGAACCTACTCAGAGCCTCTTCACATCTTGGGAGCAAAGTGAGGTGAATACTTCCCTTGGGAAGCTTGTGCTCTAACTGGGGAGAGATGCCACCAGAGAATTTGGCAGGGACAAGGGAATGTATTCCACACTGAATTTGGAATGTGTGCTACTCAGAGCCAAGAAAGGAGATGGCTATACTGGCACATTGCGAATCAGGCCAGATAGGGGTGGAGGGCAGATGTCAGACTGACCCAAAGGAAGGGTTTTATTATTGCCTTTGGATCTGCAGGGCCCCCACCTCCTGGGGAAGCCTGTTGCATTCAGCTGCTGAAGCCAACATGAGCAGATGGAGGCACTCTCTTCCAGGCATGTGAGATAATGCCACTGGTATTGCACGGACTTGGACCATAATACATCTGTCTTGGTCTTAGTCAGCTGTTGGCCCAATCATCTTAATACCAGGTCTTCCAGAGGATCCTCCATACTTGAGCACGCCCAGTCCTTGAACCCTCAGAAGACTCTGCAGCTTCAAGAAGTCCCCCACAACTGAAAGTTCCCGAATACAATTGACATTCCATACAGTGCAGGACAGACAGACATTCATTATCTGTCTGTGTATCATTTGTTACATCTGACAGACCACTTTAAAGGCTTTATGTTTTAATAAGGGGTGGGCAGAGCAACATCACGGCTGCTCACAGTTTCCATGGCAAGGTTGGGGGTGGATCAGTCTGCTGGAAGGCGTCAAGGGAATCTCATTTTGAATGATTATCATCATTGTTAATTTGAACATTTCTACTTAATTATGTCTAGCTCCATTGAGTTATAAATATGTATATATTAATGTTAACAATATGAGCTTTATTGGCCAAATACATAATCGGTGATTAAAACAGAAATCTCCTGATGTGTCTGAAACTGCCACCCTAAATGAATGATACAATATAAAAGAGCCCCAGTTTTATTGCCAGTCAGTTAATGACACCTTTCCTTCAGCTAGCAACAACTGGATGTGAGTGAATATTTCTACAAAAGGCTACAAAATCAGAGGTTAGCTCTCTCTCTCTCTCTCTCTCTCTCTCTCTCTCTCTCTCCCTCTCCCTCCTTTCCTCCCTCCTCCCTCCATTCTTCCATTCATTCCCCTTCCTCCCTCTTTCTCCTCTATCTGAATGACAGATGGCAAACACACACACAGGGTGAAGGTACGGGGTTAGGAAAAAGATGCAGTTGCATAGGAAAGAGCTATACAGAGACAGCAGGAAGACACGCTTTGACAAGGGTAGCTGGAATTGCCAGGAAAGTCCTCAACAGGCACAAGGTGAGAGGAAGGTGGTGCCGTAACATACAGGGAAGTTGAGACTGTCAGCATGCACTCTTTGTATTGAAGGTACTCCTCTCTGTTTATTCACTCATTGACTCATTCATTCATTCATTCATTTTGGGATCTTTCCAGAATGGAAGAAGCAGCAGCAGGAGGCAGCTTTATCAGGCCCAGTGCTCATTTTGCTTCAGAGAGCAGTATTGATTTTCCACCCATGACTACTGAAATTAGAATTTCTTCATGAAGCAGGGTTCCTTTTTTGTCCCGTTCCTTATCTTTTTAAATATGATTACCTACGCACTTCAGGACTTCATGGCTAAAATTGTGATGAACTTCTCCACCCACTCTAGTGGAAGAGATCAAAAGAAGCTGCCTGCAGGCTTGTGTTTGTGGCAGGAGGAGGGCAGGCACAGATCTTGGACTGAAGTAAATTCTCCTCTGGTTACTTAATGCCCTATCTGTGGGCCACAGACTTATTGACTTCCTGCTAATTTTCTCGCCAGGGTAACTCTTCCAATCAAGACTTAAAACAAACTAGGTTACTGAAGAGCTGGAGATTACAGCCTAATGCTTCTTTTTTTTTTTTTTTTTTTTTTTTTTGATTAAGATACCCTTATCTGGATTCTTAGGACCCAATTTAAACTTCCACAGAGTTTCCTTAAAGGGACAGGTCTGTTTGTTTGCAGCACATGACTGCCCCACACATCTGCCTCCCCTGCTGTGTGTTTGCTCACCAGGAACAAGAAATAGATTATTCCCACTGCATCAGCTCTCAGATAGCTGCTCCATGCAATTTTCTTCACTGTCTTGCCATGTAAAAAGAGACCACTCATTTCCAAAGTGGCGTTTTGGACTGACCTATATTTTAGGAAACTGCTAGATTCACCATCAGCTCCTCTCCTTCCATTGTGTAACCTCAAAGCCTTAATAGAGAGTCACACTTACAGAGAGGACTGAGGAGCATACTGCTCAGGAAGAGCAGCCCAACATGGCCACCTGATGCAGCTTCTCATATACTGCTCCCTGGCAACTTTAAAGGCGATCTTTACCTTTTCTCTTATCTCCCCACTCTTTGCTCCTCAGGTAATCTGATTTCCTTCTGGCCACCATCTGAAGAAAGTTTTGTCCAACATCTAGGCCATAAACCAGGCAGATGCTGGGCTTTTGGCGGTTTGTTGTACGTTCATTGTGTATAGAAAGGTCTCCAAGCTAACACAGAACTCAGTTGCATGGTGTGAGCAGAAGACACAGAGAGAGAGGTGCAGAGAGCATGAAGCCACAGAATAAGTTCTGTGGAATTCGTGTTTCTGCACCAAACATCTTTATTTTCCATCAAATTTTCTTTTAATCTTGCTTTCTATTAAAAGTCTTCTCAAAGCTAATGCAATAAATTTAGATCTGTAGCCAGATGCAGAGCAAAACTTTTGGCAGGGAATACTCCATCAAAAGATATTGCAAATGAAATATACATTCCCTTGGGGATTATTCTACAGTTTAATTTAATTTGAAATATCAAATTAAATTAATTCAAATGGGTATGCAGTTTCCAGGGAAAGCAGACTTCATTTATGATGCTCTGCCACCAAACTGTTTAGCAGCCATCATGTATCTTAGATCGTTAACTAAGTGATAAATAGTGACAAGGTAGTGTCTTTCTCTCATTTCCCAGGCCCTGTAGAGTGCATACAAGCCCTTCCAACACTACATATTCTCTCACTGGGCAACATAAATATCTACTAAGACTATGTGTGATGAGATGAATATTATCTGTGGGTCTTTCTGTCCACTCTTTCCATGCAAATAATAAAACACAAGGAGCCCCATGAGGGCCTGGATGTGATGACTCTTATTTTGTAAATGGGAGGCAGGTGGCATTAAGATTTGTGCAGCAGGTTACGTATATTATATACAAAAGTTATTTGTATTATATGCAACAGGTTATGTATATTATAAACAACAGATATGTATCTTTTCCATATACATAACCTGGATGGGAGACAGGAGCTCTGACCTAGGGCCAGGTCCTCAACCCTCTGTTTCGCCCAGTGCTACTCCTAGTTTGTAGTCAGTCTCAAAAATTCTTGGTCTCTACTGTCCAAACATTTAGAAAATTGAGTTGTTACTGAAGCAATGAATCAACACACACATCTGGGAAGCTGAAGAGGATTCCCTCCTTTCCCAACCTCCCTGTGACTATTTTTCATTTAACTTTTTATATCATCACGCTTTTGGGGGGGGGCTTATGCTTATTTTTATCTAAGCAATCCAGAAAAGGGGCCATCTTCACTCCAGTAGTGCAGGATGAGAGTTCACATCCCATGCCGATGACCAAAGGATGTTCTGTCCGATGCTGGAAGGAGCAGCCGGCTGTGTGCTGTAGCAGAAACCACAGATGCCTCTGACAGCCATGATCCAGGTCCCTCTGATTTGAGAGGCATCTTGAGGCTTGGAAAATTGACAAACAGGAGCTTGTTGGAACTTTATATTTTAAAAAATCTTCTCACCTGTTTTGTCCTTCCTTTTTCTTTCTCTTTTGGAGGTAGTGTGGGGAAGTATAAAATAATTACAACATTTTTCCTTTCCCTTTCCTGTCTCCAAAGCCTTCCATATTCCTCCTGTTCTCTCTCTCATCATTGCCTCTTTCTCTATTAATTGTTATTACATATAAGTGATATGTATATATTCCTAAATATAACCAGCTCACTCTACATAATGTTGCTTGCATGTATGTTTTCAGGGCTGACCATTTGGTACTGAATAACAAGTTGGTGTGTTCTTACCTGGGGAAGACTAATTCTCCCACTCACAGCATTCTTTAGCTACATGTAGTTCCTTTTATAGAGTTGAGGTCTCATGGGCTTTGCCCCTCCAAGTTGGAATGTCTATTAGTGTCATCCTTTACAGCCCATGTCTAGGCAGTCATGCTGATGAGACTTCATGGGTGTAGCTTCTGACATTACTAAGAGACACAGTCTCACAGCAAATTCCCTGATCCTCTGGCTCTTCCACTCTTTCTGCTCCCTCTTCTTCAATGTTCCTTGAGCCTTAGGTATCAGGTATCCATTGGGACTGGGCTTCACAACTCTGCCATTTTGATTGGTTATGGTTTTCTGTAGTGGTTTCTTTCTGTTTCAACGAGAAATTTCTTCAGCAAAGAGTGAAAATTTCACTTGTACTGAAGACATAGCAAACGAGGGCTCAGTGAAAACAAACAAACTAGACTGTTCTGTGGGTAGAAAAAAAGTTTATTGAGGAATTAAAACTGCCAGGGCTGTCTCTGAATTGAGGAGCAAGGAGAATATCAGAAACAGGACAAGTTGAAGTGGAGGGTAGCATGTGAGCTGGAACAGCCTGGGGACTTTGATCTGTTACACTGTAACAGTTACAGGCTTATTTGAGTCAATCAGAAACTAGGTGCCCTTACCAGAAGTTGGCAGTAGGGGACAGAGAAAGGAAGTAATGGCTTTTCTTGACAAACAGAAACCTGCTTTTCAAGATTTCTGAGGAAGGCTGAGTTTAGGTAGCAATTCTTCTGTTTACCTGAGCTGAGCCCAGGTAATGAACTGAGTCCAGGTAAATGTCATTTAGGACACTGTAAGTGGCACAGCTTTTTTGGGTCCTGCTTTGGACCTAATAGCAAGTTATCAAATGTATGCTGTTCCTTGAGTCTTTGCTGACTTGAGGAAGGCAACTTCAACTCCCTCAAATTCTCAAGAAAACATACAAGACCAGTTGTTCCTTCTCCCAGTCTATTCTTTGGAGTTTTGTTTTGTTTTGTTTTTTTTGTTTTTTTTTTTTTTTGTAATACAGCTAGAAAGAAAATTCATGGATTTGGATGTTTTTCATCATTAGAACTGTAATTTATGCTCTTTCCCATATGAATCTTTGGGGGGAGAAAATGATTAGTGATTAGAATGCCACCAAGAGGCTAGCTGACATTCTGATGCTCAAAGACCAGTGAAGTATCCTCTAATCCTGTGTCAGTTTTCAGGTACAACACCAAGTGATCTTATTCTGCTGAAATGATTAAGTTATTATGTAATCATTATTATTAACACAGTAGTAATATTGTTAATTCCACAACTATATAATTAACTCATCAATTACTTAACATCTAGAATTCCCTTGAACTCAAATAAGTCTAGCCCCAACAGCATTCTATAATTCTCTTTCCCCATTCTGGGTAGAAGGAATCTGCAAAATTCCAAAAGGCTCCTAAAGATGGTTTCAAAATCCAAAGCCTGGTGATCCTGTTTGGCTTGCAGAAAGTAATAAAAGCTGCAGGGTTCTGAGAACCTCCCAGAGCCTGGGGGAATCTTTTCAATGCAGTATCTTCCTCTACTTTCAGAGCTAAGTGATAGAGATTGCTGTTGTACCTATTTTACAAAGAGGAAACTAAGGCATAGAAGATGGACTAACTGAGGCCATGGTAAGAAACAAGGGAGAGTTGGAATTTGAAGCTATGTCTTTCTATCCTATAGACCACACTCTTGTTGTAATGTTCTGAACTGTGGGTGGCATAAGTGTAGACTGAGAAGCACAGAGTTATATGTTTTTTTTTAAATTCATCCCCTTCCATTTTATCTTTTCATGCTTTTCTTCTTTAGCTTTCCTCCTCCCATAAGTTCCAGATAAACACAGGAATCTTCTGTTTTTCACTCAGAAGAAATCTGACATAAGAATGCATTTGCAGTATGTATTGCATGATTACTTAGCACAGCTTTTGAACCAATGGTCATTTTTGCCCCCTTAAGATCTCACCCTCCAAAGTTTTTTGTGACTTTTTCAACAAACACCTAGATGTAAAGACAACTGTATTTCTGTGACAAATGCCAGCAGAATCAAGTTTGGCTGCTGGAAGAGAAACTGCAGCAGTGTTTTTGAAACAGCTTTCAAGATCATAACAGCTATTGAATCCTTCCCAGCTGCTCTCCATTGCCAGCAAGAACGGAACAGAAGGAAAACTGATTTGTTCAAAGCAATAGACATCCTGATTATATATAGGAACTTTCTGGCTGTTAGGAGTTATGAGAGGAGAGATGGTCACTGAAGCAGGTTGTCCTTGAAGATCTTCCAGAATGAGATAGTTGGCTTCCTGAGGTATTGGACGTGAGGAAGTGGACTAAACATGCTGAGAAAAAAGGTCACCCCAGTTGAAGGGTCCTGTAGGATACCTTCAGACCACATGTGTACACTGTGAACATAAAGAAATGTTATCAATTCTCTTGTTAATTTCACGGAATAGACATAACATAGAAAATATTTAGTCTCAGTAATCTTGATTGATTTCCCTGTCAAAATCACACATGTACATATCCATATGGAGAAACTAGACAAGATCATATTAAGATAACTAACTTAATTGGATTTATAAAAATCTATAAATATGCTTATCTTCTTAGAGATAGGCTCCCTGAAAATCCAAGCCCTCTCTAGAGTAGCAGCACTATGTGTTTTATTGGTGCACTCAGGTAGGGAGGAATGTGAGCATCAATGGACCAGTACTGCCATTTGTCAGCTTGTTTGATGTGTGGTATATGTCTGCACACTATATCTTTATCTGTAGGAGTAGAAACATTGTACCCACCTCCTATATGGAAATGGAGGCCCTCAACCTAGACAATACTTGTAAATATCCTAGACATTGTGCTTCACCAATTAAAAACAAAAATGTTTCATGGAATGTTTTCCTGCAGACAGGGCCTGATTTCTAAAGAAGACAACAGAGTTCATTGGCTTATGGGCCCTTGAAACTTCCATGCAAGTTCTGGGGTCCAGCACTGGAGAGGTCTGTTCCTATGCCTGTGGGCCCTAAGTGATGAACATTTTCCTGGTACTTTCCGGAAATGGGATTCTGGCCCTGCGGTCGATATTGAGGTAGGAGTGCCATACCAGAAAACCTGAACTAAGAAATAAAGGCCACAGTTGTGGCCTCCAGGTTGCTGGAGTGGCTTTCGTTGGATCACTTCACTGTCCATGTCTCAATAGTAACAATCAGTTTATTCTGTACCTACCATGTGCCAGGAACTTATCCATTCCATTCACTTTTTTTTTTCAGTAAACATGATAAACTCCAAAGTAGAGACTGCAAATATATTCTTCAAATGAGGAAACAAATAATTGAGGTTTCATAAAATACAGAACCTTCATCAAGGACCACTGATAGCTGCAGGAAAGCAAGTTAAGTGGACATTGGAACCCAGCACATGTGACATCAAAGGTGTGCTCATTCCCTTCTCTGGTCATGATTTGGTTTCTCCAAGAAGAAATTCGGTTAATCTGTGATCTCCAGGGTCCTTTGTGACCCGGATAGATAGATGAGTGTAACTCTGAAAGTTTCCAACAGTTCCAACTCTGTCAGCCAGACTGAATGCACTGACAATGGAGTTATCAAAAAAGAACCCAAGTCAGTTTCCACACACATGATTAATAATATCTCCTGACCCTTTACAGGCTGGTGTTGGAGGCAGGCATTAAATTTTCCTTCTTGGGAAAACACCTGTTGGCTTTTAATGCAGGGGTGAGGAAAAAGGAAGGCCTGTTCCATAGGCATGGGGTAGGGAATTGAACATAGTCTTTTGATAATCAAGTCACTTGAAGAGTGATCTCACTTCTTCTAGATCTGCTCTTGGAATATAATCATGAGCCATCTGTTAACCTCCTTTCCCTCTGCATGATCTTCCTGGCTCTTGGCAGGCAGCTGAGGGCCCCAAGAGAAAAACCACACAAATGAGGAGATGAGCTTTCCTTACTGGCATAGAGGAACAACGGGACAAGCTGAGCAATGGCAGTCAGCGCAATTTAGAAAAGGTACAGGAGGACCTGAGCCAAACACACACACCAGCAAATGTTCTAGGGATTAGCAGATAAATTGTATCAGGGAAGAGTGAGAGAACCAAATGCATATTGCTAAGGACAGATCTGGCTCTCAAGGAGCACAAACAGGGTCTATAAATACCTCTGCTGTGCAAACAGTATAAGTGAAGGAAGAGAATTAATCTTGACTCCAAAGCCTCAGGACAAGGTGTTGTCACCCTCAGCTTGGAGCAGAAGATGGAAGGCACAGTGGAAGGAATTCCAAGCTAGGAGCTGCCTGGAGCACCAGGACAAGCTCTGGGGAACAGTGGCAGCCACCCCAATGCAGCCTGAAGACCAGAAGAGAGAGATTAAATGCAAATAGGAACAGCAGCCAGGAGGCCTGGGAAGGCTAGACAAGGATCAAATAAGATCTGAAAGGTTCTTCCACCTAGGAGTCAATGACCTGAGGGGTAATTACTTGCTCTTGCAAATTGCTCGGTAAATACACTGAGTAAATCAAACAGGCCAGTTTCAGCAGCTTGCTGGGTAGGGACCAGTAGTAGAATGAAGGCTATAGATTCTGAGTACATCCTGTGCAAGGTTTCCTCTGTCAGTGAGACTTGATCACCCCATTGGAGAGTACAGGTGCCCAGTTTAATCCACAATTACTAACAGAGAAAAGTTTCCAATTTTCTTAGGCTGCAGGCTGAGCCTGTCTAGGCTCCCAGCATCCTTCCTCAGCTCCCTCTTCTGCCTTCTCAGGCAGTCTGCTTCCTGTCCTTCCTGCCCCATCCTCCCCTCCAACAATATTAATGCCTGCTGCCTGAATACTTGAGAGGAGCAAGGCCTCTCCTCCTCAGAGCCTGTTTAGAGATGGCCCAAAATGTCTGCTGGGAATAACTCTTGCCATAGGCAAACTCAAGAATTATTGATGAAATAACCTTTTGGGGCCTGAGTCTGGGTTTTTGCAGATGCTACGGCAAGATTATTGTTTAAGTGGGGACTTGATCAGGCGGTGACCTAGAAAACATTTAGTTCTTTTATTGCTTTCACAGCTTCCTGGGGCGAACATGGCCTCTGCTTAGGATGCTGGGCGGCTTAATTGGGAAATGGAATGCAAGGCAATGGGCTAGACCAGTCGATCGTCTGCACACTGCCCAGAAGCCAGGAAGCACCCAGGCTGGGTGAGAAGGGCTCAAACTTCCCCTAGGTCCCCAAAACTAGATCCCGTTCAAAACAATACAGTTTTTTTTGTGTGTGTGTTTGGGGGTGGGGGGGGACTGGCCACTTTTACCTAAAAAGGTCGACCTCCCTGGGATTCAAGAAACTGTAACTGCACTCCTAGGGAATCCCTTAATGATGAAACAGACCTGTATAGGGGCCCGTGTGCAAGGCATCACTCACTTGAGAGAATGGAAATTTACCCAGGAAAACTAGTTACCTCCAGGCCCCAGGGACAAGAAAAGAAGGTACCTGATAACTCTGTTGTACAGAAGAGACTTGGATGGCGGTGACTTTTCAGTGAAGGGGAGCCATGGAGAGTCTCATCTACAAAGACAGACAGATGTGCAGAGAATGGTACACAGGGCTGTTGTTGTAACTTCCTTTCAGAACAGTCCTTGCCTCACCCCATTCCTTCATCTGCTCAGTGTGTGCCAAGAGCTTGCTCTGCACCAGCCACAATAGGCCTATAGATTCCAGAGTAAACAAAACTGTCTATAGACTCAGGGAGTTCAAGAGAGATGCTCTTCAGGCCACACCAGGTGCCTAGCACCATACAAGGAGCTCATCTGAAGCCCTGTCTGTGGACAAGGCCGTGACTGCAAAGGATGCTGCTTTGTGATGCCATGTGAACAAGCTTTAGAAGGATGAATATAAGGTTCCCAGCTAGGGAGGGGCAATCCAGCCATTACAGTGAGATGGATGGCTTTACGGGTTTTAGACTATCCAGTATGGAAGAGCGTGGGGTGATCAGGCTAGACTTGTGTTATGGCCTTGCTACAATCTAGACCATGAGCTGAGAGCTTTCCCATCATACTTTAATCCTTATGTAACAACCTTCCATAGGGCTCAATCATTGTGTGACTTGTCACAGGTCTGAACTCACCAGGATGTGAACAAAACAGGGATGTGGGGCTCACAGGCCTGGGATGAAGCCAGGCTCCACTTTCTACGCTGTAAGTGGAGCTTGTTCAAAGAAGGGCGAAGAAGGTCAAGAATCCACTGCAACAGAGCTGACAATCAGTTCAGAGGCCACTGGAATAAGCTCGCTCATTTGAGAGAGAGGGAAAGTCGATGAGTGGCATAGCTCAAAGGACTGTGGCTGCTTGACACTGGACCTTCAAGGCTCATGGTAAGAAGTCCAGAAGTCCCCTAAGCTTTTAAACGAAGGCACAACAACATGTGCCTGTCTGGGTTTCAGACCATGCTGTGGCAGCGAAGACTAAGTACACACAGGTAAGCCGAAACAGATCATTCATGCAGTGAGGGTCTACTTACCAGTGGCCTTAGAGTCTACTGATCTGAGACAGTATCTCTAGGGGAGGAGCTGGAGAGTAAAGATATGCAATGAGCTCCCCAGAAGGAGTGCCGCATACAATGACGGTGGAGACAGTGAGTGGGGAGGTGACTGTGATGCTGGACATACTCCAGGTTAGAGCTCACAGAAAGCTGGACTTGGGATGATGGCTACGTGCAAGAAGGCAAAACTTCTGTACAGATGGAAACACCAGGACATGGTTGATCTGGAAAGTAGGAGGAGCCCTTGATCCTTCTGAGATTCAAAGCCTCGGGGTTGTGGTGGCTGATGATGTCAGCGGCAGAGGCTTAGGGAGATGTGGGAGGTGCCTAGATTTGAAGGTCTTGAGTATGGAACATCTGCAGGACGTGCCAGTGGACATTTGCTACTTGAATGTGTGACTTGAAAGGTGGAGGCAGCTCAGGGCTGAAAGTGTGGATCTGTGGTTTTTCCCTATAGAACAGGGTCCTGAGGCACAAAGCCCAGTCATTCCCCTTTCTCCTCTGCACTTCAGAACATAGGGTGCAGCTCTTTCTCCCTGGATTGCATTTGTTTTCCACATCTGCTTGTCTATCAGCCCATAGACTGGTTAACAGCAAGGACCTGGCAGTCAGTGTCATATTGCCAATACCTCAGGCACATAAGACTATTTTTTTTAATTGCTGAGTAGGGCTGGGTGACAACTCTGCCAGGCAAATACTTGCAAGCAGAGGACCTGAGCTGGATTCACAGAACACACATAAAAACCAAAGAATGGTAACATGTGATTGTGTTTCTGGTACACTGGACAGGCAGAAACAAGGGCATCCCTCACTGGGTAGCCAGCCTGGGATACCTGTTGAATCCCAGGCCAGAAGAGATACATCTCAAAAGACAAAGTGGATGATACTCAAAGACCAACACTCACACTCCAGGCTGTCCTCTGTCCTCCACACGCACATGTGTGTACATGCACACAAGCTGAATTAATGAGTTAGTGAAGGAAAATAAAGAACACAGACAAAATTAAGGAAAACGGCATGCTCATAACTTCAAGGGTCATCAACTTTTAAAGAGTAGGTAGAAGATAGATCTACAAATTAATTAATTAATTAACTAACTAACTGACTAAGAAATCAGGCATAACTACAATCCCAGAACTCTGGGGGCTGAGGCAAGGCTCTGTCTCTAACAAACAAAAACCTTAAGAGACTAAGAAGAATGTTGGGGCGAGATGGTATGGAAAGATCAGGGTGACATGGGAAAGCAAGAGCTCTTGTGGAGTAATAGCACAGCTTCCAACATCGGCTGCTACCAAGAGGCCAAGCAGAGCCTCTTTTGGCTGTATCCCACCATTGTGAACAGATGCCATCATGGCACGTGCAAGAGACTCGGGAGAGTGGAGTAGAGACAGAAAGAAAGAAGAGTAAAAGGTAAAAAGAGGAGAGACGGAGACCAAGAGATGTTGCAACATGAAGCTAGAGTCTAGGAGGAACTGGCAACTCAACAAGCTTTCAAAAATTGCCTCAGGGATCCCAGGGGAGCTATTTAACCCTTTCAGAGGGCAGCATGACCAACCTAAGGCTTCCCTGTAGATCTCACATATGAAGTGCCCCACTACCTCTAATATCATCAGACTAGAATCAAACCTCCAGCTCATAACACCGTGTGAGAGAAACCACATCCAGTGTCAGCAACTGGTTAGTCAGACCAACCCAACCCACCTGGATACTGTTCTTATCATCTCCTTGATCTGTACTGGCCTTGTCTTGTTTAGGTGCAAGTATATGAGAATTCCGTAGTGGGTACAAAGAATGCATGGAAATGGCTGGTCCATGTGTTTGCAGACGTGCAACCAGTCATCTGGGGAAGGAAGCTGTCTGTGATTTGTCTCCTTTCCTTTTTTTTTTTTTCCTTTCCTTTTGTTTCCCCTATCTTGATCTTGCTTCAGTTCATGTGGCCACGCTGTAAATTTTCATTTTGTCTTTTTCTCAGATGTTGAAATGTAAAACCAAGTGTTGTTTTTAATGAGCTAGGAAATTGTTTAGACTTCTCTCTTTCTCCCTCTCTTTTGAAATGCAATGGAGTCTATTACAAAGCTTTATTTAGAAGCTGGAATTTCAGCGCACTATTGTGTA
>CAJQZJ010003694.1:8924335-8940826 GCA_907164525.1 Lophiomys imhausi | reverse complement strand
TAGTTACCGCTGGTCAACCTGTGATCTAAAATATTAAACATCCTAGAAATAATTCATGTCTTAAATAATTTTTGTTGTAGTACATTGCCATAACTTCTATTTTACTATTTCTTGTAATTGTTAATCACTTATTTCCTAATTTATAAATTATACTTTACCACAGATGTGAATGTAGTAGGAAAATGTAAAGAACACATACAGGTTTCTGTGAGTCACAGGATCCAAACTCCCCTGGGGATTCTGGAATGTGTTCTCTGAGAACAAGTAACTGATAGAATGGATTACCTGATGTAGCCAGGTGATTACTGCTTGACAGGTTGTCTGGCCAGCATCATGGGACATAGAACAGGGGACCACAGTTCACAGAAGGGCCTAGAAAACTTTGGAGTCTCTTTGCTCAGCCCCACTGGCCTTCGTGTTCTTCCTGATACTCTGCTATCTGAAGCTCCATCTTACACCCTTTCTCTCTTCTGTCCCCTGCTCCCTCTCTAATCCAGTAACCTAGACCACTTTTTTTTTTTAAATACTTTATTTTTTTTTCTTCAAGTTACAACTCAGTAACAAACCCCTCCCTATTACCCCTTCCTAACCCGCCCTTCCACCTTCTTCCCCCCAGAAGTTTCCCCTTTCAGTCCAACAGATGGTTCCTTCTCTTATAACAGTAAGTATTATAGAAAACAATAGATATAAATGTGCCACATTTATGAGAGTAAATTGGCCCAGTATACCTTGCCAATGACCAGTTTATACATATTTGGCCCCTGACTTTAACATTCTACTATCTAACCAACTCCATGAGTTTAAAGGTCTATATGTGACTCAACATTCATACTATCTTGCAACACACTTTTAAGAGTATCTTCTTAGATCTATAACACCCTCTTGATTCCTAAACAGTTCAAAATTTAACTATGAGACTCTAGCTTTCTATTCTTCAACCACCTCAGAGACCTGAGAGGGATAAATATATTTGCTTATATAGGAAGTGCAGGGCCTGCAGCTTCCAAAACTAAGAAAGAACATACCAATGACTGCCTGGACAGTTCCCATTTTCTCTCCATACATTCCAGCATCAATCTTCAGCCTTTGGGTCCTGTTTCTCTGACAGACATTTGTTGTAGAGCCATGATTATGAAGGACTTACCTACCCTGTCTTGGCAGAGTTAGGCTGTCGACTTCCCTGCTACCAAGTTTTGTCCTTTTTGGACAGCAGTCTGTCTGCAGTTGGTGCAAGGGGTTTTTTCATGCCAAGAGAAAGGCTTGCCACTAATTCAACCATCTTACAGTGGAGGTTCTTCGATGCTTATCTTCTACTTGGAGTAGAATAGGGGGTGCTGTTAGGCGCTGATATGTCTTGATATCAAAAAAAATCTTGATTTAAGATAACATCTTTGAATGCCATATTCTGCAGATCTCTAGGGGTTTTTGAAGATGCCGTATCCATCTCTTGTATTTAGATAAGCAAATGTTGCTTGTCTCTTAGCAACTTGATTACTGGGTAGTTTAGAGAATATCTGTGATAGACTGTCATAGTAGCTAACAAAGTGACATGTTTGCATGACTAGGAGTTTGTTTTAACTATCCTAGACCGTTTTAGATGGTTGGTATCAAGAGGTCAGAGCTTCACATTTTATTTTTAAGTATCTCTAGGTATGATACCATTAGGAAGCGTTACCTTTAATTTGTATCAATATACAAAGATCTATTCAATTGTGGTTAAATATACTCTTAATTATGTATCAATATACCAAGATCAATGCCTATGTAGCCCAATATAATCTTAATATTACGTCCATATGCAAGGGTCAATACCATTGTGGCCAACTATAATCTTAATTTTGTATCAATATACAAAGATCAATACCGATGTAATACAATACAGTCTTATTTTTGCACAATAAACAATGGTCAATACCACTTTAGCCAAATAAACTACTAATTTTGTATCAATATACAAAGGTATAAGGGCATATTCAATAATCTGTCCCTTCTTCTTGGACCTTCCTGTGCTATGTCTATATCTCATTTTTCTCAAGCCCATGCACTCCTACATAGGAGAGGAAGAAGGATACAGAAAAGGAAAAGTAGGAATTCCCTGGGGCTAACCTCCAAAACCCATTAAGACAGGACCATTTATCAGCTTGTAGTCTCTTCCCCTACGTAACAGAGTTTTCAGTTATCCTTCAAATAACCAGAAAGAAGGGCGGAGAAACACCCTCCGCACGCTCTGGGCATGGGACGTCGCTCTCTTAAAGTGACTTCCTGCTGATTTGGGTCATAGTAGACCTGTTTGGGGCCCGAACCCAAATGGGAAAAATGATTAAAAATGTTAGTACAATCCTTTTATTTTCAGTCCTTCTGTTCTCAGCTGTTTAGATGACCTAAGGGGTTTGTAGGCAGAAGCTGATCTTGCAGGCTTCACTGAGGTTCCGGCCGGGGCATTGTGTAGAGCTGAACGGTCCCAGCGACATTGGATTGCCGTGGTGGTTGCAGGCCCCCGATGGAGACAGCTATTAAGGAAGTCTGCCAGGCAGAATCAACTGGGTCCTCGTCCTCCTTGGTGCCTGATTATGCGCTCTGCTGAGGTTTCCGCTGTCCAGCCGTCCCCAGGCTCCCCTAATGGACGCTTCGGTTCTCCTGGAAAGATAAGAACAGAGCCCTGCCCCAATCCCAACCCTGGGACAATTGCCCTCTTTTTTTTTTTTTTTTTGGTGGGGGGGGGGGGGCTAGGTAGTACTTCTCCTGAAGCAAATTTGGCCTTCCGACAACAAACAAAGCGTTATCTTTCAATCTGGGTTAAAGAAGAAATCATTCTGTCACCTTGGAGCTAAACCAGCTCCAGTGTATATATTTTGAGATCCCAAAGGACAATCTGCCTGCATCGAGAAGGCCTTTTGTAAGTAGCCTCCAAACCTAGGTCCCTCCAAATCCCATGTGTATGTCTCTGAACTCTAATTATTGGGATCAGAGACCTGTGTTTCCCATCTGAAGGGATCAAAGATGTGTTCCACCACTCCTGGATCGAAGTCTTTCTCTATTTAGAGTTTGCCCTGCATCAGGCTGACCCTGAGCTCCGGGATCTTCCCGTTTCTGTCTCCAGTGTGTTGGGAGCTGGGACCAAGGGTGTACTCTTCTTGAATGGTGGGACCAAGAGTATGCACCCTCACCACCCCGCTCCGTATGACTCCAGAATACATAAGACCACCAACTCTATGGTGCTCCCCCCCCCCCGTCTCCGCTGAAGTCAAAGGGATGGGCCAACACCATAATTCTCTTGTATTTTACCTTAGCTCCACGTCTTCTAGGCACCTGGAGGTCTACAAAACCAGGCTGAACGGCTGTATCCTCTATTCCATTCACAGTGTTTCAGCCCTGCCACCTGCCCCCCCCCCTTTTTTTTTTAGTTAATAAATTTATTTGTTTGTTGCTTCAGGTTACATTCTTATCATATTGTCCTCTTTTCCCGCTTCCCAGCCCCACCCTCCCATGCTCTACCCCCTGACCCTTCCGTCTTGTTCCTCTGGGGTGGAGTGTCCCTGCCTAACAGTCTCTCACCACAGATCAGGAGTCATATGAGGGCCAAGAGCCTCTTCATTCACCGGGGGCCTACGAGGCAGTACTGCCAGTGAAAGGTGTCTCCTTGCTACTGGGGGAATACTAAAAAAAAGACCAACAAACACACAAACCCACAAAAACAAAGAATATCAACAAAAAAAGAGAGGAAAAAGAGAAGGGAAAAGGAAAAAGAAAAAAGAAAAAAAGAAGGAAAAAGAAAAAGATAAAAAAAATTATGTCCTTGTTCCTTTTGATGTGTTGGTTGTCGTACAGATATCCTGTACGATATAGTTAAAATCCTACTATAAGTGAATAGATGCCATGTGCATCCTTCTGAGACTGGGTTAGCTCACTCAGGATGAGCTCCTCTAGATCCATCCATTTGGTTGCAAATTGCATGATTTCATTGTTTCTGATAGCTGAGTAATATTCCATTGTATAGATGTACCACAATTTTTTAATCCATTCTTCAGTTGAGGGACATCTGGGTTGTTTCCAATTTCTAGCTATTACAAATAAGGCTGCTATGAACATAGATGAGGAGACTTCCCTATGTCTCCGTGAGAGGTCCTTTGGGTGTATACCCAGAAGTGGTATGGCTGGGTCCTGAGGCAAGGTTATTCCTAGATTTCTAAGATATCGCCAGACAGACCTCCATAGTGGTTGCACAAGCCTGCACTCCCACCAGCAATGGAGTAGGGTTCCCCTTTCTCCACACCCTCGCCAGCATGCGCTATCACTTGAGCTCTTTATCTTAGCCATTCTAACAGGTGTTAGGTGGAATCTCAGGGTCGTCTTGAGTTGCATTTCTCTGATGATTAATGATGTTGAACATTTCTTCAGGTGTCTCTCAGCCCTTAGGGATTCCTCCTTTGTGAATTCTCTATTTAGCTCCATCTCCCATTTTTTGATTGGATTATTTGGTTTCTTGGCATTTAGTTTCTTGAGTTCTTTGTAGATTTTAGATAATAGCCCTCTATCAGATGTGGGGTTGGTGAAGATTTTCTCCCAGTCTGTTGGTTGCCGTTTTGTTCTAATGACAGTATCCTTTGCTTTACAGAAGCTTTTCAGTTTCATGAGGTCCCATTTATTGATTGTTGATCTCAGGTCCTGAGCTGTTGGTGTTCTGTTCAGGAAGTTGTCACCGTGCCAATGAGTTCGAGGGTTTCTCCTACTTTTTCTTCTAGTGTCTTTAGTGTGGCTGGCCTTATGTTAAGGTCTTTGATCCACTTGGAATTAAGTTTTGTACAAGGTGATAGGTATGGATCTAATTTCATTCTTTTGCAAGTGGACATCCAGTTGGACCAGCACCATTTGTTGAAGATGCTGTCCTTCTTCCATTGTGCGTTTTTGGCTTCTTTGTCAAAGATTAGTTGGCCATAGGTGTGTGGATCCATGTTTGGGTCTTCAATTCGATTCCATTGATCCACTGGTCTGTTTCTATACCAGTACCATGCTGTTTTTATTACTGTTGCTCTGTAGTACAGCTTGAAATCTGGGATGGTGATACCTCCAGATGTTTTTTCATTGGACAGGATTGATTTAGCTATTCTGGGCTTTTTGTTGTTCCATATGAAGTTGAGAATAGCTTTTTCCAGGTCTATAAAGAATTGTGTTGGTATTTTGATAGGAATTGCATTAAATCTATATATTGCTTTTGGTAGGATAGCCATTTTTATTATGTTGATCTTACCTATCCATGAGCATTGGAGATCTTTCCATCTTCTAAAGGCCTCTTCCATTTCTTTCTTCAGGGGCTTGAAGTTCTTGTTATATAGGTCCTTTACATGCTTGGTTAGAGTTACCCCCAGGTATTTTATGTTGTTTGTGGCTATTGTGAAGGGGGTTGTTTCCCTTATTTCTTTCTCGGTATATTTGTTTGTTGTATAAAGAAGGGCTTCTGATTTTTTTGAGTTAATTTTGTATCCAGCTACCTTGCTGAAGTTGTTTATCAGCTGTAAGAGTTCTTTGGTGGAGTTTTTGGGGTCACTTATGTATACTAACATATCATCTGCGAATAGGGATAATTTGACTTCTTCATTTCCAATTTTTATCCCTTTGATCTCCTTTAGTTGTCTTATTGCTCTAGCAAGGACTTCAAGTACTATATTGAAGAGATATGGTGAAAGTGGACATCCTTGTCTTGTCCCTGAGTTTAGAGGAAATGCTTCAAGCTTCTCTCCATTTAATTTGATGTTGGCTACTGGCTTGCCGTATATTGCCTTTATTATTTCTAGGTATGGTCCTTGTATGCCCGTTCTCTCCAGAACTTTTAGCATGAAGGGGTGTTGGATTTGTCAAATGCTTTTTCTGCATCTAGCGAGATTATCATGTGGTTTTTTTCTTTCATCTTGTTTATGTGGTGAATTACATTGATAGACTTTCGTATATTGAACCATCCCTGCATTCCAGGGATGAAGCCTACTTGATCATGGTGTATGATACTTTTGATGTGTTCTTGAATTCGGTTTGCTAGTATTTTATTAAGTATTTTTGCATCTATGTTCATGAGGGAGATTGGTCTGAAGTTCTCTTTCTTTGTTGGGTCTTTGTGTGGTTTAGGAATCAGAATGACAGTGGCCTCATAGAATGAGTTTGGCAGTGATCTTTCTGTTTCTATGTGGTGGAAGAGTTTGAAAAGTAATGGTGTTAGTTCCTCTTTGAAGGTCCAGTAGAATTCCGTGCTAAAGCCATCTGGCCCTGGGCTTTTTTTGGTTGGGAGATTATTAATGACTGTTTCTATTTCCTTAGGTGTTATTGGGCTGTTTAAGCTGTTAATCTGATTTTGATTTAGTTTTGGTAGGTGGGATTTATCGAGGAAATTGTCCATTTCGCTTAGGTTTTCAAATTTAGTGGAATATAGATTTTTAAAGTAATGCCCGAATATTTTCTGGATCTCCTCAATGTCTGTTGTTATTTCTCCCTTTTCATTTCTGATTTTGTTGATTTGTGCTCTTTCCCTTTGCCTTTTAGGTAATTTGGCTAGGGGTCTGTCTATTTTGTTGATTTTCTCAAAGAACCAACTCTTGGTTTCATTGATTCTTTGTATAGTTCTTTTTGATTCTAAGTTGTTGATTTCAGCTCTAAGCTTGATGATTTCCTGTCTTCTGCTCTTCTTGGGAGTGTTTGTTTCTTTTTTTTCCAATTCACCCAGCTTAGCTGTTAGTTCACTAATATGAGCTGTCACAATTTTCTTTTTGAAAGCACTTAGTGCTATGAACTTTCCTCGTAGCACAGCTTTCAATGTATCCCATAGGTTTGGGTATGTTGTGTCTTCATTGTCGTTGGATTTTAAGAAGTCTTTGATTTCCTTCTTTATTTCTTCCCTGACCCAGTGGTCATCCAGTAAGGAGCTGTTCAATTTCCATGTGTGTGTAGGCTTTCTGTTTATTCTTTTGCTGTTGAAGACCAGCTTTATTCCGTGATGGTCTGATAAGATACAAGGTGTTATTTCAATTTTCTTGTATCTATTGAGACTATCCTTGTGACCAATTATGTGGTCGATTTTGGAGAAGGTTCCATGGGGTGCTGAGTAAAAGGTGTACTCCTTTGTGTTTGGGTGAAATGTTCTGTAGATATCTGTTAGGTCCATTTGTTTCATGATCTCTGTTAGACTCAATATTTCTCTGTTTGTCTTCTGTCTTGATGATCTGTCCTTTGCTGTGAGTGGGGTGTTGAAGTCTCCTACTACTAATGTGTTGTGATCGACGTGCGCTTTAAGTTTTAGAAGTGTTTCTTTTATGAAAGTAGGTGCCTTTGTATTTGGGGCATAGATGTTCAGTATTGAAATTTCCTCTTGATGAATATTCCCTTTAATGAGTATATAGTGCCCTTCTTTGTCTTTCTTCATTAACTTCAGTTGGAAGTCTGTTTTGTTTGATATTAGGATGGCTACTCCAGCTTGCTTCCTGGGTCCATTTGCTTGGAAAACCTTTTCCCAGCCCTTTACTCTGAGGCAGTGTCTATCTTTCGTAGTTAGATGTGTCTCTTGTATACAGCATAAGGAAGGGTCTTGCTTGCGGATCCACTCTGTAAACCTATGTCTTTTTATTGGGGAGTTGAGTCCATTGATGTTGATGGATATTAGTGACCTGGGGTTGTTATTTCCCATTAGTTTGGTATAGGTGGTGGTCCTGTGCCTCTTTTGGTTTAGTTGCTGAGGGGTTTTCTATTCCCTTTGTTTTCTTGGGTGGAGTTTTCTTCTCTGGGTTGGGATTTTCCTTCTAGGATTTTCTGTAGGGCTGGGTTTGTGGGTAGATATTGTTTAAATTTGATTTTGTCATGAATATCTTGTTTTCTCCATCTATGTTGATAGAGAGTTTTGCTGGGTAAAGTAGTCTGGCTGGGCACCTATGATCTCTCAGGACTTGTAGTATATCTGACCAGGCCCTTCTAGCTTTTAACGTTTCTGGGGAGAAGTCAAGTGTAATTCTGATGGGTCTGCCATTGTATGTGACTTGACCTTTTTCTCTTACAGCTTTTAATATTCTTTCTTTGTTCTGTACATTTGGGGTTTCAATTATTATGTGGCAAGAGGAGTTTCTTTTCTGGTCTAATCTGTTTGGTGTTCTGTAAGCCTCTTGGATTTTTATTGGCATCTCTTTTTTCAGGTTTGGGAAGTTTTCCTCTATGATTTTGTTGAAGATATTTCCTGGACCTTGGAGTCGGGAGTCCTCTTTTTCCTCTATACCTATAATTCTTAGGTTCCGTCTTTTCATTGAGTCCCTGATTTCTTGGATGTTGTGGGTGAGAGATTTTTTAGCCTTCTCATTTTCTTTGGATGTTGTACTGATTTCTTCCATCGAATCTTCCATGCCTGAGATCCTGTCTTCCATCTCTTGCCTCCTATTGTTGATACTCACATCCGTAGTTCCTGTTCTCTTCCCTTGGTTCTCCACTTCCTCTTTTAACTCTGACTGTGTTTTCTTTATTGTTTCTATTTCTATTTTCATGTCTTGTATGGTTTTGTTCGTTTTGTACATTTCCTTCTCCAGCTTGCTTGTTTTTGTATGAAAATCTTTCATGGCTTTTTCCTTTTCCTGTTCAAGCTCTCTCACCTTGGCTTGGAGCTCTTTAATGGTGTTGTTCCTTGTTTTGATTTGTAGAATTGTGGCTTCTTTGAATTCCTTCATAGATTTAAGTTCTTCTTGCAGGGACTCTATCACTTTCCATATTGCAGACTTGTCAATGTTTTCATGTGTTTCTGTTGGTGTGTGGTCATCCGAATTGGATGAGCTAGGATGATTCTGCTTTGTTGGAGTCATAATTCCTTGATTTCTATTTTTTTTTGACCTTTCGCCATTGGATGCATTTAGCTGTCTGTTTTCTGTGCTTGGAACCACAGTGGATGATTTGGTGCAGGGGATGAGTTACTTGGCTATCTGTCATTGCTTACAGGGGGATTTCAAGGTCACTGTGGTTTTAATTGCCTGAGGCACTGTGAGCTGGTGCAGCCTATTCCCAGGTTGTGAGTAATGGACCAGGATTGTTTCACTGCTCCCTATTCAGACTTCCCTATGTTGCACCTTGAGCTATCAGCCTGTAATGGTTCTGATAGTATGGGCCTGTTTGCCCAGGCACAGATTCTGTGGGCTTTGTTTGTCATCACAGAGGCTGACAGGGTCTGGCTCCACACCTAATATGTCTGGATTTTCCAGGATACAGCTATGGACCCGATTTCAGGTTTCTCTCTAGGCTTCTCGCCACAGGGCTGGCCTCTGTGCCTGATTCCCTTGCTGTCTGCGCCGCCACGGGTTCCGTGGGTACCCCAAGCCCCGGATCCTCTGGCTGCCTGAGTGGACCACTCGTCCCAGCAGCTCAGCCGTGGGTGCACGGATCCCTGGCCCCGCCCACGCCTGTCTCTCTCCCCAGATGACCTGCTGTGGTTTCGCGGGGATTTGGCCCTGCCAGCCGCGCTCCCTTCCCAGCTGCGCTACCGTGAGTGTGCGGGATTCAGCCCCTCGCTCCCGCCTTTGTGTTCCCAGCTTCCCGCGCTCTCTCGGAACCTCGCGCTCTCTCGGAACCTCCCGCCCTCCGCTTCATGAGCGGCTGCGGACCACCCGTTGAGCCCCCTGTTTGTTCCTTGCTAAGCCTTCCACTATCTCGCAAAGTTTTTTAAGTGGGTATAAGTTCAACCTGATGTGTGGGGAGCCCAATAGGCCAGCGATCTATGGCCAAGTGGACCTTGGTTCTGCCTGCTGTAAGTTGGGATCGATCTTACCAGGCGCCTCTCCAAATGGGAGTTCCCGAATCCCGGGTTTAGTGGCTGTGAGAGATGGGGAGAGCCTTGCCCTAGGACTTTTAACAGTCCCTTGGGAGCTGTGAGTGTTCCGGGGGGGAGTGGGGGGGGTCTAGCCCCTCCGGTTTTTGCACAGTGCCCAATAACTCTTTGTTTTTTATGGCTCTTTTTTCCCCGCGTTCAAAATGCGTCAGTATAGGTCGCCGCCATCTTGGCCCCCAGCCTAGACCACTTTAACAACGCACCTGAAATGTACAAGACCCTCTACCCTCCCAACCCGTGGCCTCCCTCCATCTAGCTTACATATCACTTCTAGGTGAACTTTCTAACTTGGAGCTCCCCTTTTCGACAGCTGAGTGATTTAGTCAATGAACACTTGTCAAAATGTGTGTGTGTGTGTGTGTGTGTGTGTGTGTGTGTGTGTGTTTCATAAGAGAAGCTAGGATTGCTTGTGCCCATTGACTAAAGATGAAGCCATGCTTCGTAGGTTAAGACCTTTAAAGTCCTCTTTACTCTGACACTTGGGGCCTTTCCCAAATGCCAGCTGTCCAGGTTCATCTCTATGAGTAGCCTGTTTATCACCATACTGCCCGCCTCCAGGTATATCCCTGCCTTGTTGGATCCTCTGTCCCTTGTCTTGTGCTCCACCTCCCAGAACACTTCCTGCCGCTCCTATTTATCAAAATTCTGCCCAGCACCAATACCCAGTCTCAGTCTCAGGCCACTTCCTCCTGATGAAGGCAAGCAGAAGGCTGAAGTAGTCACTTGCCAAGGCTAACTTTCCCTGTTGAAACTAGATGGCCCTACATTTCATACATACTTACATACCACACACACTTCTGGAAAGCCCCTGTAATCTGTGTGAATATCTGTCGCTGGCAAGCATGGCTGTGCTACTAAAACTGTGCTGGGAAAATCAACCTTGTTAGTTTAGGTAATGATCACAACTCTAATATGAAGTCAGTCCCATCATTACATCCCCAGACTACAGATGAGAGATTAGGAGGATTGTTTGCACTGGGTCATGCATCTAGGAAGTGGGAAAGCAAAGAACTCAAACCCAATGTTGAGGAGCTCTTATGCATATGACATTACTGCTCATCAGGCAAGAATTGTTCTGCAAGCAGGCATGCAGTTACCTGGCAGCATGTTTTGCCTGCAGTACACCCTCACAGATCTATCTCCAAGATGTGCGGCAATACCTGTGAATGAAAGAAAGGAATTATAATTCCCTGACCTGTTCATTCAGAGTTACAGGCAGGTGTCCATGCCCACCTAACTTATACATGGGTTCTGGGGACCCAGACTATCTTCCTCACTCTTGAAGGGCAAATGCTTTACCCATTGAATCTAATAGGGCTCCAGCCCTATTAGATGATTCTTATAGAACTAGCTAGCTCCCTTCTACAAACTGTCACTACAGAAGCTCGTCTATCCCCACCAGACAATTAGTGGAAAAACTTGGGCCACAACACCCTGGTGTCTTATCTAGGGTTGTCAATGCTCATCCCCCACTCCCCCACTCCCAAGCCATGTCACTGGCTGGGCTTTTGTTATTGGGTTTTTGGGGGTTTTTTGGTTTTTTTTTTTTTGTTTTGGTTTTGTTTTTGTTTTCCCTCAGCCAGCTCCTCTGATTTTAAGCATCACTGAAAGATAAAATACAATCCTAACATAAGGCAAGAAACAAGCTCATATCTTAATCTGCCCTGGCTAAGGGGATCTTAAATTGGTTTTCCTAACTCCTCTCTCTGAGGAAGTCTTTACTGATGGCCTCATCTCAGATAAGCTGAGCAGGGGACAGCCCCTGTGCAGTTGACCTAGAAACTCCAAACCACAGAAAGTCATGTCTTTGACCTGAAAGTGTGCTGTTATTGGGTTTTGCTTAATGCAGATCCATCATCATCGGGATCCCCTTCTTGTCTCTTCAGAGAAAAACCATGTTGCCCAGCAACCAGCATGTCACTGATGTCCCAACGCTGTTAAATCAATACAGTGCTAGCTGCCTAGTCTCTTGTTGAAGTCGTGTTTGCCTTCCAGTTCCAAAATCCAGTGTCTGATGATTTCTTAGCAACTCAATAATGTATTGAAAAGAAAATAAGATTTGGAGATACACATCTCCAGATTGTCGCCATAGTTCAACCACGTACTGACCGTGTGATGCTGAAAGTCACTTGCCCTCTCTGAACTTCTGTTTCTCCATCCCTGGATAGAAGGACTTTTATGTAAAATCTCTGGTTCCTTTCAATTTTGAATCCTGTGACCTAGCATGAAAGCTGTTCCTTACTACCCAAGTTCAGTGTGATACAGAGACTGAGTTCTGCATTGTCCTGGCTATTTTATTTTATGTATCCACCTTGGTGTGGCATGAAAATGGATCTGGGCCATGGAAAGGGTAGGATATGTTATCTTCCCATAGATACCCCTTTTCCCTTGCTTAGATGATAAAGTTCTCTTGCATACCGACAACAACTCTCTGGAAAATCCTCAAGAAATACCATCCATATGTTTTTGAGTCATTTACAGTGAACCCATCATAATATTGTTCTTTGAAGATCCATTTACATTTGTTCTAAAGGCTTATTTTAAAGCTTATGCAAATGAACAAGATTAAGGTTGCATTCTGGAAGCCGAAGCTGGAAAATGGGAAATTCAGTTTAAAGTGTGATGTAAATAGATCTTCACATGTGTTCAAAGTCATTCTTCCTTCTTAGCCTGAGTGTCCTCCATTCAACCCCCTGGTGCCCACAGACCCACAAGGTTCTCCACCTACAAACTAACTTGTGGAGCTAGAAGTAGGAAGAAGAACAATAGAATGGGAATCTAATGCTGTCCCTCTTAACAGACATATGGCCCTGTGTGTATGTTACAACTTCCCTGACTTCAGTGATTTTATTTGGGAGTCACCCAAGACTTCCATGGATGTGAAATATCAGTTATATTAGAATTGCCTAGGAAGTAGGAAGCATTCTGTGTCCTGGTGACTTGTCATCATCCCCAGGAATCCCAAAGCCCCAGACTCTGAATCTTTCACAATCTTCCCACTACAAAATTTTTCCTCTCTCGCCACACGATGCTACAGTGTCCTCATTTCAACAAGTATTTCTCTACCTGCCTCTTAAACTTAACTATGTGCTAAAAGTTCCCATTCTCCTACAACCCCAGTATGGACTCTTTATTGGGTGTTTTCTTTGAAGTGTCATGATTCATCCATTGGTCACCATTGACCTGCTAAGGTGGGATACTAAGGTGTGGGTCTCACCGTCAAAAGAAGGTCAGAACCCCTGCAAGGGTGGATGGTTACATATCGGGGTGTGTATGTGTTGAGGTATCTTTTCTCAGGGACTATGCACAGGCTTGGAACTCACCAGTCATAGGCTAGGATGGCCTGATGGAATTGGTTTATTAATCTGCCGGTCTCCACTTCTCCAGTGCTAGGAACACACACACACACACACACACACACACACACACACATATATGCCACCATCATGCCTGGCTTTTCTGCATTGGTTCTAGAGCTCAAACTCATGTACATCTTCATGCCAAGCACTTTACAAACGAAGTCATTTCTCCAGTCCCAATCGTCTGTATCTTAGTGTATATGGGTGACAAAAGCATTGTAGAGATTTGAGCTAAAACTTGGATCTGTTTTCCAAATAATGGGGAAATAATGAAACAAGAACAAAGGGTACACCACACACAAAGAAATAAAGAAGAGGCATAAGGCCCACACATAGGAGAGGACACTCTGTCTTGAACCCCAACTGCCTCATTCTACTGTCAGAAAGACTAACCTGCCTTGCAGGATGCTGGAGGTAGCTTGCTATGGCTTCCCATCCTGGGCTGTAGACATGAGTATCTTGTACTGAAGCCACATCCCTGGCCTGCCACTCTGCCTAATCCACACTCCCCAAAGTAAGCACTGTCCAAGGATACCTCCAGGAGTCTGTCATTTGTTGTACCTTGGGGAAGACTTGTGGAACACAGTGCATCTCCTGCTCAGTCGTCTTTATCCAAGGAGCATTACTTCATTTTAAATGTAAGTCTAGCCTAGGGGTGTAGTTCAGGGGTAGGCGAGAGCAAGGCCCTGGGTTTGATCTTTAGCATCAATAACTAACTAATTAATTAATTAAAACAAATGTAAATCTAGCCAGCATTACCTCTGTGCTCCCAACCGCCCCCCCCCCAAAAAAAAATCAGAGCCTTGGCTATGCCAAAGTATGAACTTGTTCTAATGTGTTTTTGTGCACTTTTGCGCTGTGTGTACCAATCCCTGAGCTTTCCCTCGCTCCACAAAGACATCATGTACTCCCCTGCCAGCTTTGGGGGCTTACATCCTGGGTCAGGCAAATGCCAGAATGTCTTGTTAGTTCTCGCTCCCAAGATAAAAGAAGATGCTGCAAGAGAGCAAACCTCTGGCTGTAGGAACAGAGAGCAAATACAAGCAAGGTGCTTTCTGGGAGGAAGAGATCTGGGCATGTTTGTGTCCCCTCCTCCTAGGGGCAGCGAAAGGCTGGGATGTCCTTGAGAGCTCTCTCCAGACTCCAGACTACTTCAGGAAAAAGGAGGACGACTCCACTGAGTTTCACACTGGAGCACTGAAGTTTCTTTCAGCCCTATTTATAAAATTATACTTAGATTGTTGCTTCTTTTCAGCCCTATCTGCATTTCCTCTCATTAATCATAGTAGAAGTCCTTTATGCAACCCTCATTACCTGATCAAAATGAATGTGGAAAGAAAACAGAACTAGAGGCCACTTAAAAATAGAAAAGACGTTGGGAAATAAAGCAGTGACTTAACTCTTTTAAAAGGGGGAAGGTGGAAAACACACAATCTGAGCTAATGCGCCAAACCCTCCACTTCAGGGGAGGCTGGATTTTAAGTCAGCTTTGCTTCTTTCTGCCCCTGCCCCCGCCTCATCCCCTCTAGTGAATTGAGACAAATCTGTAGTTCACCTGGATGGACGATTAGATTTCCTCCTCTCCGCAGCAACAATGAAATATTTCTGTAATATTAAACCTGTCAAACTGATCAAAACGCAATGTCAAAATTTTAAGCATTCCTTCTTGCCCAATCCCCTCAGCTCTGGCAGAATGGAGCACATTTTATTTGCCAGCCCCAAACTCCCTGAGGTTTTTAAAATCTCATGCACTTTGTTTCGTCTGTGGCGTTAGCCGCAGTTGTTGTAGGTGTCTGCCACCACCGACACTGATGGCAGGAGCACTCATTCATTCATTGCCTGCCAAGCATGCCACACAGCTTTGAAAGCTCATGCCCGAATGAAATACGAGTGTCAGTTACACATTGGCACTATTGTCATGTGGAACCAGCCAGGTGAGGAGCATAGGAGAGGCATCTTCTCGTTAGCAGGGGGCTGCCCATGCAGCCAGCACACTGGATACAGTTTGGCACTACTCTCTGACTGTACCAAAGCCTTAATGTCACAGAGTCTTATTTCTTCCATATGTAAAATGAAAGTCCCACTGTGGCCTCTCTGTGTGCGCATGTGCGCGCACACACACACACACACACACACACACACACACACACACACACACACATTATGGCTTGCTTCACGAGATGCAATTTGTGAAGTGTGGACCCATGATTTCCACACTACGGTGAATCTGAGAGAAGACTTCTGCTTTGGAGCCAGCCTCATGTGAACTTCATTGCTTCCATTCTGCCATTTTCTAACTATGTGTCCTTGAACGAATGACCTCAAACAAATGACCTTGTCTTTTTGAAACCTGGCTTCTTTGTTGAACAAGGATGATGTCGGTTTGCCTTTCGATGGTTACCATCTTAAGAGAATTAAGTCAGATATATGTTTTATGTGTATAATATCCACATGTACTATATGTATAATGCACACACACACACATCCTAGAACATAGTAGGTACTCAGCAAACAATAGCTTTTATCACTGAGGGTACCTTGTTTGCAATACTGTCTGGAAAAGGGAAATTCACGAACCCACAGTCCAAGAGAAGTTGCCAGTCTGACACAGATCTGGCCTGAGAGTGAGGTGAGAGTCTCTCTCTTTTGGATTTTCATAATTCCCCTTTTAAAGCACTGAACCTTTCTCTGTTTTAAGCTTTCTGTTCCTAAAACTTGCTAAGGTTGAAATAGTACAGGGCATTTCTGGGAAGAATGATGGCGAAAAAGGAGCCAAAGGGGGTTAGCTCCATCAACTTCATTTCTTAACAAATGAGAACAGGCTCCAGACTTACAGACTAAGTGCTATTAATTACCACCCGGCAGATATTGAACCGCAGTGGTGCACTCTTAGGAAAAAAAGTCAGCAGCTCAGCCTGAACACAAAAGTTGCCATTAGCACTCTCTATGAGCCCTGTCTCAAAGACACTCTTTCACCGGGTGAGTTCCAGGGAGACACAGGAAGAGCTAGATATGCGACATCTTCTATGAAACCTACTTCCTATGTCTAGGAGTCTGGGAAGAAGAAAACAGAGTGAACTCCTGGGTTTGGAGGACTAGGCAGAATGAGTAGGGCTCAGGGGAGATGCCAACGTGTGCCCTATAAACACTGAAAGAGACATTGGTGTTGTTTCCGGACATGACTTCTGACTTTACGTACTTCATCTCTACCACATGTAGGAAGATTTGGGCATACAGTGGATTCTTTCCCTCTTTCTTTCTTTCTTTCTTTCTTTCTTTCTTTCTTTCTTTCTTTCT
>CAJQZJ010003694.1:8897953-8924325 GCA_907164525.1 Lophiomys imhausi | reverse complement strand
TCTTTCTTTCTTTCTTTCTTTCTTTCTTTCTTTCTTTCTTTCTTTCTTTTTTCCAAGACAGGGTTTCTCTGTGTATCTCTGTTTTAAGCTTTCAGAGATCCTCCTGCCTCTGCCTCCCGAGTGCTGGGATTAAAGGCGTGTGCCACCACGGCCAGCTTACAGTTGATTCTTGATACCCACAGGGAATGGATTCCCTCTGCAGTTACCAAAATCTTAGGATGCTTAATTTCTTCATTAAGTAGGAAGTATTTACATGACTCCTCCTTTCATCTGCTTTAAATGTATCTCTAAATACACAGTATTTCATACAATGTAATATATAACGCACTATAATATAAGTGTAGTATAAGTACAAACTCTGTACATGGGTACAATATTTTAGCAAATATCTTTGATCTGTGTTTTGGTCAGATCTGTGAGTGTAGAGCCCACAAACACAGAAAGCCAATGCACTAGTAAAATGTCTTGCCTTGGACTAATGTTCTGAATACGTACCATGCCTAGATTTCCCCTCACACACTGCAGGGAGAAACTAAAACATGAAGTCTGCGGATCCTTGCTCTTGGCACTAGGCTTTGCTCACAATGAACTAATTTCTCCAGATTGTATCACAGTCATCACTGAAACAGTAGAGAAACTGAGACTCAGAGACAGTATCAAGAACCCACATGTGACCTAGCAGCCTTTTCTCTCTTCTCAAAACCGTCCTGGTCCCCAGGTCTGCAGAAGCTGACTGCATAGAACCTTAGGACACTGGATAATTGTGTCTAGAGGGCCAGCTATCTCTGCTGTCCCCTCACTTAGCTCAGAGTGAGTGGCCAGCACTTGCTCTGAGCTCCGGAACTAGATGCTCATGCCAGGCCATGTTCTGCACTGAAGGTGTGTCCCTACCCCTTTTCCCAAGACATGGGCCTCAGCACAATGACCAGATAGCCACCATTGTCCTTCAGGCCAGATCCACCAGGGGATACTTCTACTTTTCCTTTCATAAGCTCATCCCACTCAGCATTCTATCTGATTTCCACAGAGAAAATAAGGAAGCACACAGTTTGAGATAACCTTAGCTTTTACACCCTAAAATCCATATGGAGTGGCGTTCTGAAGATAATTCTTTCTGATGTGACAAATCCCTGGCTCTCAGGATGGCTAAATGGTGCCTTTTCACGCTTGTTACTCACTGGCACCAGACAAGGGTACAACTTCGGAGGTCTTCCTAGTTGGCTATAAGGAAAATGTGGTGGTCCCTAAGCAGGCTCTGCACTATGAGTTAGCATGACCCTCAACCCTATCTCAGTTTCCTCATCTGTAGAGTCAAGCAATCAAAATTGCATCAGTTGTGCACCTGTGACCCAGATGCTCCTTAGGGGACCTCAAAACTCTCAGGTTTTAGAGTTGGAAAGTGGTATGTATATCCAGAACACCTGGAGTTGTGTCATCATCCATCACCATAAGCGTCAGCTCTTACATGTACATTTCAGCTTTATACAACTGGTACAATTGTCTCATCTCTCTGAGCCTCGATTTGCTTATCTGCAAAGTGGAGACAATAATGCCAGTTGTACCCGCTTGATTGGAAGGCTAAATGAAGGACCATGTGTAAAATTTCTGGCATGTTGAATAATGCCCCATCTATGGTGCTGTGATTGAGAGTAAACCAAACCATCTGCGTCCTTCACAACTCCTCTTGAGACCGAATCCATATAAGTGCAAAGTTTCCAGCAGTGATCATTATGCAAAGAGAAAAAAATAATGGATTCATGAAACACGTACTTTGTGCTGGGCAGTTTTTTGTTTTGTTTTGTTTTTGTGTTGTTTTGTTTTGTTTTGCTTTTGAGACAGGGTTTCTCTGTGTAAGAGAGCCCTGACTGTCCTGGACTCGCTTTGTAGACCAGGCTGGCCTCGAACTCACAGAGATCTACCTGCCTCTGCCTCGTGAGCGTTGGGATTAAAGGTGTTCCCCACCACGCCCGGATTTTCTGAGCAGTTTTATAAGATTCTTCAAGCTAAATCAGGGCCAATGAGGACTGCCAACTGCAAAGATAACTGGTAGACCAACTCGGAGCACACCCACATCACCAAGCCAAAGCAAGATTTCATAAATACTTGGGTGTTTATATGTCACCTTCCTAGAAGGAATGTGTCCTCTTTCTTTCGCCATTAAATTAAGATGACCCATTCTTCTGTGGTCTACGATAAATGCCATCTCTGAGGAAGAAGTGATGAGAAAGGAATTTTTAGCTAGATTTGTTCCCTTGCAAAGAGTTCATGTCTTCTTTTCTTCTTGGCTCTACCTAAATGCCAATTGACTTCAGCTCATACAGAAAGAGACAAGGAAATAATATCCGTCCTTAAGTCTGAGTTACAGGTTTCGATTACTGCTACTCCTCGTTTCCCATTTCTTGGGCCTGACAGCTGCCTGTTACCTCCAAAGCTACCTTAGGCAATAAGCCCCGGCTCCCCAGAGCACATTCCTGAGATCACATCCCTGCTCTGGCCTGCCACAAGAGAGGTTTTATTCTTTGGTGGAGTATTGATTTGTCACCAGTTATAGTCATAGTTTCTATATTAAGTGTCAACAAAGAGGAAGTAAGGGGGGCTACAGACAGGCCAGTGGAAGACAGGCCTTCTCTTCCTGGTATACTGACCCTTGGGTCTCTTCATTTCAGGACTCAATGTCACTTCCCTGGGATTGTTTTTATCCTGTCTTTGCTGTCATCCCCTTTCTTATTTGTCATCCTTAACTTCACATTCAGCTGATGTAGTCTACTAACTACTTCCTCTTGTCACATATTCTAGCTCAGCTTCACAGCAAACATGGAATGGCTTTGGGAAAGGCTCATGGAATGGCATGTTCATGGGGTGAATTGAGTCTGTAGTTTCCTCTCTATTACAGGATATATTTCTCTATCCTACAAGAGCCAACTGCGACCCCATGGGAAACCTTTTCTTTCTAATGTCCACCATGAAGCTCCCCCACTACAGGCACTGTAAACACACCAGTCAAGGCATACTACCTTTGTCCTCATCACAGTCAAACTGAACCAGATCAGAAGACAGTGCGATTCCAGCCACAAATCCTATCCCGCCCTGCCACTTAGCACTATCCTTCCCAAGCAATCCTTTCTTTCTGCGTAGGGAATTGTGGTGGTTTGAATAAGAATGTCCTTCAATGGCTCATGTATTTGAACCCTGGGTCCCTAGTTAGTGGCACTGTTTGGGAGGCTCTGGAGGTGTGGCCTTGCTGGAGGCCACATTTTCCACTGAAAACATCTCTAACCTACCCATTATGGTCCACAGCTTGCATGTCTTCAGCATTTTGACACATCTCTGTGTTTGTGTATAATCACACCACCTAGCTCACTCCCTGCCACGTGGTACTAGGTATGAGATTTCTTCACTGAATATGTAGATGAATTAAGACACAGGGTGGGGGCAGAAAATGAACACAGTATTTGAAATGCCCAAAAGAAGATGAAGATAAGGGAATTGTTTTGAGTTCAAGGCCAATCTGAGATACATAGGGAGACATCAGAAGGGGGAGGAGGAGGAAGAGGAAGAAGACAGGAAATGGTGGTACGCACCTGTCATCCCAGTACTCGTACTCGGGAGCCTAAGGGAGAAGGTCACTTCAAGTTCAAGAGCAGACTGATCTACCTAAGGACAGCTGTTTTCTTCACACTACCTGATTCTTTTAGTGCATTGCTTCTCAGACTTCAATAGTCAAACGACATGAGGGGCTTGCTACAATGCAGAAGCTAATCCGATGATCCCTGGATAGGGCTCTGTAGTAATGTCCTGCTGAGAACTGCATTTTGAGAGGTGGACTTTTATTTATTCCAAGTTGTACCTGAAGCCACTGCCCTGCCACTCTGAGCCTCCAGCAAAGCTAACCCACCTCAGCTTCCCTGTGCCAGTCTGTGGAAGCAGCATTCTGTTGGTTTATCTAATCCCTCCCATTTCCGCTGGGGATGGAGATGGGGGGGCGGGAAGAGACAAGACGCTGACTTGTTTACAGCAAGTCTAAGGAAGGATAAAAGCACAAGTTCAAAAAAATGTATCATCAGCTCCTTAGAATCTCACATGTGAGGGAAAGGGGGCTAAAGAAATTCATAAAATATTAAACGGCACTGTGTCAAGACACAGATAGGGGCAGAGCAGTAATTAAAGCAAACAACACATCAAAACCCCGGCTAAAACTGTTATTTAAATTGAAAGTAAATGCAGGAACTGATCGTGTGGCCCTGTATAAATGTGTTTCCAGGAGCCTTTTAAGAATATTAATGATTATGGAAGTATAATGGCTGAATATCAATGATTGTTTTTACAACAAGTGACAGCTCAGAGGGAGAAGAAAAGATCTAGATCTTCCCAAAGATGCACACTGGTTTGATCTTCGCAGCACATGCATCCCTTCAGGGGATGGAGGGAGGGCTGGGGATGATGACTCAGTGCTGGGGCTTAGACTTACAGTGCAGGATAAAAGCTCATTCAGAGGTGCCTTGCCGTGGTTGCAGGCCTCCTCATCTAAACACCTATGGAGCTACTGTGTGCACCCCCAGAAGATGGAGTACCGACTGTAAGCAAGCCTCATGTAAGTTGTCACCATTGCCCTACACGCTCTCCCATCTTGCCTAAAATATTTAGAAAAGTTCACACCCAAACCCACAGCGAAGATAGAATGTGTACACTGACTTCTCAACAAAGACGCTCCAAAGTATCCCTGGGAATTCTTATTCCCAAGGTCAAATGTCCAGAATACAAGGGAGCCCCAAACCTAAGCTTGGTTTCTTCAGGAGTCACAGTGGGATTGGGTCCCTCTTCAGGTAGGACAGCTCATTGAAAGTCACTTAGTGACTTTCTGTAAGTGCAGTGAGTGAGCACCCTGCCAGGAGCCTCAAACAAGACACTGAAGCCCTATTTCTTAAGGTAGGGACCAGCCTACTTCTACCTTCTGACTTGCTTGGTTTCTGTGTAAAATAAGCCCATGATGATGCCACCTCTTGTGCCTCCAGCTCTCTGAGGACAGATCTCAAGACTGTCCCACAATATGATCTCTATTGTGGCACGAAAGCACCTTCTTTAGTGACACCATTCCCCATCCCCTACTTTCTTCCAAATGACTCCAGCATGGAGATGATGCTGGCTCAACATCAGGCTGCCCAAGTCACAAGAGACTAGGAATTTAAGGAAAACATTGGCTTTCATGGCCTCCCTGTCTTTGGCTGTGGGCCACAGCCTTCTTATATCAGCAGCTGCGCTGGATTGGCTGCTTTGAAGCTGGTTAGTCCTAACTTTCTTAATAGCCATTGCTTAGTCAGCTGACCAAAGAGCTCTGAAGATGTGAACAGCCTGGCTGGCTGTCCAGCATCATTTTGCCTTCTTTTTTGAACTTGTTTTCTTGGGGGACCTCATGAGGACACAGGCTGTTTTGATGACAGAATCTGGGCACTCCTGCATTCCAGGGCTTACTACACTCATTTATTATCTATATAACATACAAACTATGAAAATTTATATAACGTTCCTATTAATGATTCTGTTATTCTAACCATCACTTATAATCCTCCTCCTCAAATCTCAGCTCAGATTGCCATTCCTGTAGGAATCCTAAATTTCCTAATGAAGCAGATTGTGAAGGCCAGAGGCTGGGTAGCAAGTAGGGGAGATTAATGAGACTCTCCACCCCAACCGCTGTGCTTGCCAGAAGCCTGAAGAGCATCTACCAGCCCCCTCCCTGCCAACAATGATTTTGCTCACCTCCTGGCAGCTCCTTCTCCTCACTGCTGGGGGCACCATCCCGGTTGCTTCCTCAAAGACTTACGTGCATCAAAGTGCCTACTGTTACCAGTTCTTTCTTTCACAATCCTTTTTGTTCTCTGGTTTTGATCCGGCATATGCTACAGGCTAGGCTCTTGTCTTTCTGCTTGAGAATAAATGGAAACAGTTAAGGAGGCAACAGAGTCAAGCGTGTTCTTGCTCTCTTCTAATGGGGAACCAGAGGGACCCCACTATAGCCTCTTACTGTTTTGCATCTGGCTAGGAGGGTGTACAGTGTAGAAGGACAAAGACCTAAATCTGGTCCTGGCTTTCTAGAAGCAAGGATAAGCTTTGCCAAAGCCACATTTTGTATCGGCTCCTTCCCTAGGCCCTGGGTCTGTAAGGATAAACACCATCACTTGTGGGACCTCAAGGAACGTTCATAAATGTGAGTAGACAAAATGCAACAGAAGCATAGCAAATAGAAGCCTTTGCATGGGAAATGATACTGGGCTGAGTCTGGAAGGATTGAGTAAGCTCTAGTCAGAAGCCAACCATGGGCATGGTGTGTGGTAGACCCTGAGAAAGGGTCATTTGTAACTTGGGAAAGGATCAAGAGGCATATGGGCATGCTTCATGTAGAGAACTGTCCTTTGTCTGGTCTTGCAGGAGCATGGAGTTGGGGGAGAAGTGAAGGTGGGGTCAGGGAGGTCAACAGGCCTCAATGTGGAGGCTGGCAAAGTATGCTTAGAATCTGGGAAATGGCACTACCTGGTGTGTACCAGTTAGTTTGCAGAATAAGAATTATCCCAGAAGCCAGCGAACAGAGTGGTGTGAAGGAAGCCAGCTGTCTCAGAGGCCAGACTGCAAGCTTGAGTTTCTCTAACCTGGACATGCTTAGTTAACCAACCGTGTACTTTGTACAATTGGTGCTTAGCTGTGGAGGGACTGTCCTGGGATGTCCTGCAGCACCCCAGGCTTCCAAACACTTGAAGGTAGAGTAGTCATTCAGGTAGAATGCTGGAAAATACCATAGACCATTGCTGGTACTCTCTGGGGAGAAAACTTACCCCTGGTTGGATAAGCTAAGCATCCCTGAAGCTTGGGTTTGGGTGAGTACTGAGATTAGAAGACAAAGCAGACTGAAGTTGGTTTCAGGAGTTGGGTCGGGGTGGCCCCTGCCTTTTGGTGGACACCTAAGGTGTGCTCAATTTGCCAGGGTTACAGGAATAGTAGAAAAGAAAAAAAAAAAAACAAGCCTAAGGAACAAAAGATTCAGTAAGTCGGGCCCAGCGGACAGAATCTGTTAGTAGTGGTGCCTACAGTTCTGTAGGTCAGAGCCAAGGGCCGGGTAGAGAGCCAGATGGGAGAACATTCTAGCACATGATGGAAACACCTTCTGGAGACTAGAAGAAGAGGAAGAGGACCGAGGTGAGAACACAAGGCATCAGCATTCGGTATCTGTGACGAGGGAGGATTGGCACAGACACCCAGGAGAAATGAAAGCCAGGGGGAAGTGTTCCAGAAAGAAGATGGCAAAAGACAGTTTCCAGAATAATCTATCCAAATGTTGCAGAAGTGGATGGGAAGTGGAAGTGGTGGAAGGGTGGGGACAGAATCTGCTGGCTACCTAAAAGGAATAGTTTGGGAGCAGATGGATTCATGAACATGAAGATTTGGAAAGGCTAAAAACACTAGACAGACTTGCTGTAGTGTGGATATTCAACCATGACTAGGGATTGCCAGGTTCCCTCCCTTAAGCCTCTGGCCACAGGATCCTCTGAAGCTCATTAAACTGTGTGTGCCCTGAGGCCTGGGTGGCCATCATCATCCCTAACAAGGGAATCAGTGTTCTGTGCATATCCAGGAAACATTCCTCGGCACCCACCTGTGGGCTCCCTGACTGCCTGTCTTCTGGGTGCTCCCTCTTGCCCCAACTGTCAGCCTTATTGTTTACCTGGATGATCCCCTGGCACATTAAGGTAATCACTCCCTGATGTCACACAGGAGAAACACCTATTGACCCATCCATTCACTCGTATGGCACTGTGAGGATCTGACTGAGGCTGATAGGCCAGACAGCCTCCTGTTTTTCCTGCATCATGTTCCTAAATGGACCTCTGCTGATACACTTTCTCCCCATAGCTTGGGGATTAAACTCAGGTCCTGTGCATATTGGCCACATGCTCTGCTGCCAAGCTACATCCCCCACCCCTACTGATACCATTAATCCCCCACCAGGCTCACTTGCTCTTTCTTTCCACACTCCCTTTCCTGATTTCCACACTACATCCCTCTACCTCCCTTTCCTGAAAGAGATTTGTTATTAAAACAGAAATCTTGTGTTTCTTGGAAGTCTGTTTCCCAAGAAAGACTTAGCCAGACTCTAACAGGCCATACCTTTCTTGTCACTTCTCTGATCCACTCCAAATATTTTTGTTCCACCTTTCAGTTCCGGCAGTGCTCAGGGTGAAGGCAGATGTCCTGCCAGAAGTAAAAGGAGAGAGCCCAGCTCTTGCTTCTTAGCAGTAGGACATGTTTCCATGGCCTTGGTCCACTTCAAGCCTGCCAGCAAGCATCCTGTCCCCCAGAGCCACTTTCCCCAATATCTCTTCAGCCATCACACAGCTCCTTGCCCAGCAAGCCCATCCTTTAAATCCCAAGGTTTAGACTCTGTTCCGAATATAGATAGCATCCTATAAGTGGGACAGTACCTTCAGCGGTAGCCCTGCCCTGCTTGGATTGGTAGAGGATGGAAGGGAGGCTGTGGAATCAATGAAGGAAGCAGAAATACTGGTGGCCCCAAGTCTTCTACCCCAGGGGATTATTACTCACTAAATTACATCAGCCTCTACCGCTTAAACCCAACTGCCTTTACTCCACTGATAAGTGTTCAGGGCTTGTGTCTCGCTCCCTCCCCTGCACAAAGAGACGACATTTTCCAGGTCATAAAACCACAGCTGTGGGTATTTGTAAGCAGCCGTCTCCCATCTATCACTTTGGCTCAGGTGAGCAGATACCACTGAAATCTTCAGGACAGGAGCAGACAGGACAAGATATGCTCAGCACTGGAAGTGGATCAGTAAATGAGATGCAAGTAGCCTTTTTAAGAAACCTGCACAGGACTAGGGAAAAATGTGCCCATGTACGACTCCCTTGAACTTGGTGAGTAAATGAGACATGTCTCTTCATACCCGATAGAGGCACATGCAGCATGTGGTGACCTATAACACCTGTGAGGCATGCTCATCTTATCCTGCAGGTGGCATAACTGAGACTCATAGCTTTTGCCTCCATGGGACTCCTCCAAGACCCATGGCCACCAAGAGGCGCCCTGAGTCTGTGCTTCCTACAGTCCTGGTCACTTCATGGGTCTGATAATCGCTGTTATGCTAACCTAAACTTTTCCAATAACGGCACAGGCTTTGCAGCATGATGATCCTGGTTTCCCCTGCCTGTGTTAGGCTTTTCAACACTGTGACAAATACTAGCAGAAATTGTTTAGAGGACAACAGGTGTATTTTGGCTCATAGTTTTAACAGTTTCAGTTCGCGGTGGTTTCTGCCTCCATTTTCTCTTAGGCCTGTGGTAAGGAATCGTGGTAGAAGTGTATGAGTCATAGCTATTCATCTGATGGCAGCCTACAGAAAGAAGTGACCAGAGACATGATTCCTTTTGAAGACACACACACTAGCCTAATTCTTCCATTTAATTCCCACTCCCTAAAGTTCCTCCCATCTCTCAAAACTCCATTGCCAGCTGGGCACTAATCTCCCCACATATCTGGTGGGACATGGCAGAGCTAAGGCCATATCATAGCCTGTATAAGTTGGCTTTCCTATCACTGGGACTAAAATATTTGACAGAGCAACTTAGGGGAAGAGTTTATGGTAGCTCATGGGTTTAGGGGGTTTGGTCCATTGTTCAGTTGGTAGCAGCAAGGAAGCAAAGAAAGGAAGACACATAGGGAGATGCCAGGGTAAGACATGGCTCCCAAGGACACAGCATTCTCCTATAATCTATTTCCTGTCCCTAGGTCATACCTTCTGCTTTTCACTACCTCCCAAAAATGTCATCACATTATGAATCCATCAGGGATTGATCCATTTGTTACCTTATAGCCCTCATGATTACTAGTGGGCTGTGGAGACTACCTCAGAGACAGGCCCAGAAGTGTGCTTCTAGACAAATCTTAATCCTACCAAGTGGACAGTTAAAATCATGGATCCCAGTTTTCTGGGACTCTGGTGTACTCTTCTGCAAATCGACTGCCTTTGTCCCACTATCTAGCAAGATGATTTTAGAGGCACCCAGGCCACATTGTCCTGCTTCTCCCATAGTTCCTGGTGGGTGGGGAATGGGTAAGTAATGTTCACTTGTGGGATATTCCCTTTTCCAAATCCTTCCTGTGGTCCCCTCATCACTGGAATCTGGGACCCAGAACTTCAGATCCAAGTCTTTCTGCTTGTAGAAGTCTTTCCTGGGTCTCTGGGCACACTGTGTCCCTGTGCCTCTCTGCACTGGGAGGTCCTACTTTGATTCTTTCATCCTTGCAGGGACACTTACTGTCTCAGAAGCAATTGAGAAAATGGATCGAGCGGACTCAAATCTGATTTTCTTGAGGAAGAAAATCGAATTCTCCACTTGGTGAGGCAGACAGAGATGAGAAAGAAGAGGATCAGAAATACACCGCTCACACAGGAAAGGAGAGTCAGTCACCTAACGGGTGGCAGAGAGGGATCTGAGCATCTAGAAATACTAGCATGGCCCATGCCCACAGGACACCAAGCAGTCTTAGCGTTAGACCTCTGGCTTACATGTCAAGACTTCCAAATTTAGAGCAAGCCCAAGGACTGCCGTGCATGTCCTTACTGGTTTCAGTTTTAAGCTCTTGTAAGCTCTTCCTAGGTTGAGGCCACCACAAAGTCATTTTGGGAAAGTAACACCTTCCCAGAGGGGACATAAAGGGAGGGAAAGAGCTAAGATTCCAAAAGCCTGGCCCATTGTGTGCCCCCCAACCCCCGAGCCTGGGAGTGAGCATCTGGTCCAGCCTCCGAAGAAGCTGCCCTGACAGCTGCCTCTTCTGGGGAAATATCCAAATTGCATGCATGTCTTTGCTGTTTCACACTGCCATTTTGCAAGCAAGTATGGAGCAGCTTCTAAGTATCACAGCCAATGAGAATTCACAACCAAATCTCTGCCTTTAAGGAGAGAACTGTGCCTGGTTCTGTGACAAAAGTGTGTCTCAAAAGACAAAGCAGCCCAGGGAAAGATGAAGCTGACAGCTTTGAGTGAGTGAATAAGTGGTGAGTGAGTGGGTTTTTTTTTTTTTTAAAGAAAGGCAGGCATTGAGCAAGGTCCTAAAGGATGAGTAGGAGTTTTACACTAAGAAAGTGGGCACCGAATGTCACAAGGAGGAACAGCCTAAGTCAACACACAAAAACCCCAAACACACATGCTCAGAAATGGTGCAGCCCACAGGACTTGTCAGGAGACCTGAAGTTGGGGATGGGGAGAAAAGGATGGTAAGGTGGGCTGGGATGCTCAAAAAGAGACATCTTGAGAAATTTGGATGGTTTTGTGAAGCCAACAGAAGGGCACCCAGAGAAACCCCAGAAGTAACGCAGGGACATTTCTGAGAGAAAACTCTAGAATATATGTGTCAGAGATCTTCCATTGGTGAGGGATTTGAATTTATTGTCTCTCCTAGATCACTGAATGTCAAAGTTTTAAGGAACTTATAAGAGTAGCTGCCACACTGGATCCCACGAAACAGTATCAGAGACCCTCTGTAGGGTATCAGGGCTAGGAATGGAAGGAGGAATTGGGGCTAAGAAAAAAGGGAGGCCTCTTGGCCCTCCTCGATAAGCACCGGAGCAACTCTCTTTTGTCTTTGCCTCTTTGCTTTGATGCATTGTGTTTTCATTTGGCAACTTTTGACACCAGAGAAGGTGACAGTGACCACTGCTGACATAGACCAATGACCTGAGTTTTCAAGGAGAAAAGTGAGGGAGGTAAAGCAAGCTGAATAAAGCCCCACCGTGAGCTGACAGCCAGATCCTAGCTCCTGCCCCCATGCTCTCCTCAGATCGGCCCTGGCCACGCCGAAGTACAGGCAAGGCCAGGTGCAGGAGACCACTCACTCTGCTGCCCCTTCAACCAACGAGGGTAAAGCTGCCACAGCACTCACAACAAAGAGGCCGAATAAGAATGCCCTAAGGAAAGACATCACATTGGCCATGAATACACACACTCAGAAAGACACAGGAGGCCACCCAGCTTGGGGATAAGCATGGACAAGCTGATAGGCATGGTAGTGTGTTTGTTTATGGACATGCTGCAAAGATATGTAATATAAAGAGTGATTGGGGGGGACTCTAGGTGAGTGTGAACACAGTTCCCAAATTATGGCTACTTTCTTTGTGCCCAGCCTCAGTCAGGTAGTCACCAGTGCACAAGACACCAAAAAGAGCCCTTTTGTTTTGCTTTGATCCCGTCTGATAACTCAGTCTGGCACAGAGATCATGTCTTTGATCTCTCACACTAATGCTAAGTCTCTGAAGCTCACAGAATCTCCTTGAGTTTAATTCTTCGTGACATATCCAGCACTACACTGTCCTCTCCCATATATCACATGCTGTCCTAGGTCTTTCTGGCCTGTTGCCTCAGTAGTTAAGACAGACCAGGAAACAACACCTGCATCTTCCCTTCTCCTGACCTCGCCTCACTCCAGAAGTTGGTTAAGCCTGGGAAGTGTGGAAAGTCCATTAAGCTGCCATGAGAAGAGAAAGCTTTGGTTCCTGGTTTCTAAACTAAATCTCTCACCTCTCTAAACTTCGATCTCTACCTAGGAAAACCAGGAATGCATATGCCTACCTTGGCAATTGGCATACTGCCTGACACCAAGGGAAGGCACTGTAAATGCTAAATGAAGGGCCCATTGACTATTTGCTCTATAACAGGGAGGAATGCAAAAGGCTTGATCCTGTTATTACTTGAAGTGTAGTAAGGACTGTTGGCACATCCGCAGGCTCAGACTTGTTTTTCAATCTCAATACACAAATGGGAACACAAGAGATAGGGAGAAGACTCTAGAAGGAAGGGCAGCTAAAGCGTAGCCCTGGATTCATTCCCAGCATGGCCCATTCACAGAACAGCTCAGGAGATTTCTCCATCCCTCAGTGAGAGAAAGGTTTTGCTCCAGCTGGAAAGATGTAGAGCCCACCTATTTCAGCAGCAGCCCCTCCCAGGGGTGGCTGGAATCTCTGGAGACGGTTGATAAGGAATGGCATGGCCCAGAACCTCCAGGGTATCCATCTGCTAGCTCACCTACGCTGCGTCTTGTCCGTAAGAGGAATGAACTATGAAAACCAGTCTGCCTGTGCACATGTGTAAGTATGCCTGGGCTTACATGGAGACTGGACCAGGAGGGGAGGGCTCTTGTTTAGAATGGAGACAACTATATTACTTATTCAAAGTATATAGAAGATGAACTAACCTCAAGGAGACAGGAAGGAATAAGATGGTTCAACAGGAACCAGTCTTCCGGCTGTCACAGCAGTGCCATGGGGCAGTGGACGCAGACTGTGGTGACCGTCTCTGTCTCCAGAGTAGGCTTGACATCCATGAAGTGCCTGAGCCAGCCAAGATGAAGGTTGAAAAGAGGTGCCAGCATTTCTGTTTTGGTCGCGTGAGCCCTGGGTCTGCCCAAACCTCTGTTGATCAGAGTGGCTCTTCACAACAGCCAGCAGACCAGCAGGCTGGCTTTTTGACAACTGTGCTCTTGAACAGAAGAAAATTCCCAGGAGTCCCAGCCAGGGAGAACACAAAGATAGTTTTTACCTTCTCTTGAAGTATTTTATTGACTATTAAGTTTGTTACCCAACAAGTCCCAACAAGCATTGGTGCAGCTCTCTCTCCCTCCCCACCCCACTTCCTTCTTCCTTTCTCTTTTCAGATCGCATCATTTATATAACTCAGCAAAAATTAATTAAGCATCTGTGATAGAATCATGGGCTAGATACCAGGAATATAAATGAATTAGACAACTGCTACTCTGAAAGCCTCACAATGCAGGGGGGTGAAAACATTCTGTTTGCTCTAATGTGGGATCCACTAGGCGCTTGTAGCTTTTAAAACATCAAGGAGATGGGTCCAGGAAATGTTTTCTCCCCAGTAAGGAAGAGAGGAAGTAAAGGCTGGCTTCTGGTGGTTTATGATGCTGCAGGGCAGCTGTGTTAGAAGACAAGAGTAGTTCATATTAGCACATGCTTACTCTGTGTGCTGAGTGGATGACAGAGCATGCCCTGTACTTCTCTGCTTAACCATTCCCACCCCCCTCTGCTTATCCCCTACCAAGACAGTGTCCTGAACTCCACACCACTCCCTTTGCCTTCAGTTCTCTTCCAGTTAGCCATAGCTACCAATGGGGAGGTCTCTACCAGGAATACGACTGTGGAGGTTTCAGTGAGGAAACCATCTCTGCTCACAGAGACCTACTACGTGCCGGAGCTGCAGGCTTTAGCTAGGTACTGGGGACAGCAATGACTAAACCATCAGTCATACCTATATGGATCTCCACCATCTGCAGATTCTGGCAAGTACCAAAGATTACAGTCCTCCATGATGTGAGCAGCCAGAAGACTATAAAAGGTGCAGAGAGAAGGGTCAGTTTTGTCCTGGGAAACAAAGGACAGCTTCAAGACAGCAGAAATACCTGGAGTTTGCCATCTAGTGGGGAAAACAAGATTCAGGATAGAAATCACTGCAATACAAAAGAACATTAAAATATCATGGATACAGAAAGTAGAAGGATCTGTATAGCCAGGGCAGTGGTTCTCAACTTCCTAATTCTGTGACCCTTTAATACAGCTCCACTTGTTGTGGTGACCGACCACCAACCAAAAAGTTGTTTTGTTGCTATTTCATAACTGTAGTTTGCTACTTTTATGAATCGTTATGCAAATATATGATATGCAGGATATCTGGTCATGACCCACAGGTTGAGAACCACTGAACTAGATGATCAGGGAGTACAGGATTAGCCCTCCTTGCCATCATGTAGAAATTTTCAACATTCATTCACTCCACAGATATTTACTAAGTGGTCCATATGTTATTCTAGTAAAGGGGGAAAGCCTTGTCATGCTGAGGCTTACATTTTAGTGGGGGGTGATAAAAATAAATAAACAGAATCAATAAACTGGAGCATGGGTCAGTAAACCTTTTCTGGAAAGGGCTAGTTAATAAATATTATAGTCTTTACAGACCATATGTTTCTCTGATACAACTACAGTTTTGCCTTTATAGCACAATACAACCATTGAAACAAGTAAGTAAATAAATGTAACTGTGTTCAAATAAAACTTTATTTGCAAAAATAAAGGGTATGCTGGATCTGCTCCACAGATCATAGTTTGCCAACCCAATAATCAGAAGTGCCAAGGAGAAAATAAGACAGGAAAAATAAATGCAAGAAATACAAGAAGGACTTGAAATTTTAGTATGGGAAAAGATAAGACTTCCTACAGGAAATGAGGAAGTGAGCCATGCAGGGGTCCAACAGAAGAGCCATCAGAACAGAGGGGAAAGTAAGTTTAAACCATGGAGGTAGGAATGATGAATCTGCCATGTTCAAGAGCAAACAAGGAGGTGACCACCAGGAAGATGATGTTTCCAGGCAGAGAAAATTGGCATGGAGTACAAAAGCAACAGCAGATACTTGAGGACATCAAAATGCCCTCAGAGCAACTTGACAGAACACGAAATGATAAGACAGTGTTATAGATAGGAGAAAAGACTGGAAAGGGAAAATCCCACAGCATGCTGTTAGGAACCTCAAGCTCCATGCTGAGGGAGCTCTGACTAGGCTCACAAGGAAGGACTTTCCTGAGAATCTTCTTATGGCCCAAGCGTGCACAAATACTTCAAGACCCCAGACAAGCTTTGGCACTGTGAAAGGCTGTTCCTCCATCAGTCATATGGAGCTGTCCTAAGTCAGGGACAGCACCTAGGAAACTGAAGCCTGTCCCCATCCGCCTTTTGTATATAAACCCCATGCCAGACCTGGTAGAAAGTGAAGTTAGAAGGCTTCCAGTTCATCCTCTCTCTTCTCTCCGCAAGTCCAATGCAAAGCCTTCCCCTTTAGCACAACTTTGCCCTGAGGAGGAGCAGGCTCCTTCTGTAACCAGAGTACACATGGTGCTAGATATCTGCCTTGCTTATCTTACATATCCAGCACGATTCTTTAAGGAAGGTGCTTGTACCCTTGTTTTGTAGGTGTGGGAGCAGAGACTGAGTCCCATCAGTGACATTCCCACAGTCAAAGTCAGTGACCACCAGGACCGAGACCACACCAATCCTGATCTGGACTTGAAGATCTTTCCAAGTCACCATGAGGCTTCCTATTCAGTCTGTCCCAGATAGCACTTTGGCTCCCATCCCAAGTTTCCCTCATTTCATGGCCCCCTCCCTTGCCAGCTCAGCTGGTACCCAATTAGCTTCTTCCTCGGGAATCCCAGTTTCTCTTTCCTCTCTCAGGCATGTGGTAAGACCCCTCCCAAGACTGTGTTCAACCTCTCAGAATGAGATACCAATCCTTCATGGCTGCTCCTCCTGTGAGCTTCCTTGTCCACCTCCTCCCACTCCTTCCCTGGCATCTCCCCCAGCTCTAGCCCTCCAGCACCCTCTCCATGCCCCCAGGCCTAGCCCCTCCTTCCCTACTTCCTATACCAGGGTGATCATATGTTGTTTTCTGGAGAGCAGTGCTGGTCTGTGAATCCCCATGGGATATTGTCTTTGTATAACTATTGATATCTCAGATACATTCTAGAAGTATCTCTGTCTGACTGGTGAGTGTCTTTACTTGCACAGAGAATGGTTATAAATACCAATTTAAATCTTCTGTATTTAAGTTACGAATCATTTTTAGTTTGCCACAATCTTCTTTTTTTTCTCCCATTTTTAACTCTGTGTGTGTGTGTGTGTACAATACAGCATGCAAGTGGAGGCAAGATGTATAGTAGGAGTCAGTTCTTTTCTTCCACTGTGTGGGTTCCAGGAATTGAACTCAGGTCAGCAGGCTTTGCAACAAGTTCCTTTACCCACTGAGCCTTCTCAGTAGCTCCGTAATGTTTTTTTTTTTACTTCTATATGTGTGTCCTGTGATCAAACATGTCTTCTTGGGAACCGATTACTAAGTGCAGTGTTGAAATATTTCTTGAAGGGATCTGAGGCCTTGTTGGCAGTTACAGCTAGGCATCAGGAGGGAACCAGAAAGATGCAGCCTTATCATGCCACCCTCTGTGCCTCCTGTGTGACTACCTCCAGGTAGACTAGTTATCAAATCAATGTTCCTGAGACATTTAGTGCCCTCAATACATATTCTTTGGGAGCCTAGTATATTCCTGATATTGGCACTATAATTCTGAACACTGGGGATATAACAGTGGACAAAACAAGGACAGTCCTTGCCCTTAGGGAACTTACATTCAGACTGGACAACACAATCAATTCACAAGCAAATGTGATGGGGCTAATAAAGAAACACAAGACAGCATAATATGGATAGCAGGAAGAAAAAACAATAAAGGACAAGATCTTGAGAAAAGGCCTGTTTGGTGGATTTGAGAAGCAGCAAGGCCAGTTTAGCTAATAGAGAAAAGGGAGAGGGTAGCAGAAAGAAGAGATGTCAGACTAAATCTCAATCCTGAGCATCAGAGGGTTTAAATAGTAGACCCCAATAGGATTCAACTTACGTATATAAGGTTGTTTGGGGCTGTAGAGAAGAGACTCTAAATGACAAGAACAGAAACATGGCTTCTCCTCTGTCTTGCATATGCTAAGCAAGGCTCAACACTAAGTATATACCCAGTCAGTAGAGTCCCACTTAGGAGCTCCCCAACCCTGGTGCAAAATGGTGCTGTTTTGGATCATGTGACAACTCACAGCAGAGATGATTCAAAGACAATGTTCCTATTTTCTGAGTTGGGGATGATTTTGACAAAGGCAGGAAGGCTCTGGGTGTAGGATACATGCTGGGAACCAGGAGTGATTTAAAGTGGATTACAAGTGAGATGGTTTGAGACATGTGAGTGGAGATGGGTCTGGTTAGACATCAGCATGTTGTGTTGATAGTCCTGAAAGCCATGGGACTAAGTAACCTAGGTAGACAGAACAGAGAGCCTGGAGATCCTCCAGCACTGAAGAACAATAAAGATGGGGCAGAGTCAATAAGAGTAACAGAAGCAAGTCAACACTCTCCTGTGGGCTATAGAAAGAAAGAGGTTCAATAGGAAGAGTGGATATTATTCAGTATGTTTGCTACCTTTATCATAACTGTGGCCATAATCTGACAGAACCAACTTGAAGAGAGGAAAGATTTACTTCAGATCATGGTTTCTAAAGTGCCCATCCATCATGGTGGAAGGGAATAGCAGAGCAAAGCTCTTAATACTACAGTGGCCAGGAAGCACTGGAATACAGGAAGGGGTCATGACAAGATATGGTCCCCAAGGATATGACCCAACTCCCTCCAACTGTGGTCCCACTTCCTACTTTTCACCACCTCCCACATTGCAGTCCTATTCCAAATCCATCAAGAGATGAAGCCATTCATTAGGCCAAAACCATAACAGACTGATATTCACTGTTATGATAACATGCCTGAGAAAAACAATTTTAAAGGAGATTTATTTTGGTTCATAGTTTCAGTTCATAGCTGTGCCTGTGACCAGGAAGAATATCATGGCAGAGAGTGTGTAGTAGAAGAGAAGTTCACTTTATAGTAACAGGAAAGCAAAGAGAAAGTGAAGGGGATCCCATATCTCCTTGCAGGGCACCCCCAAATGACCTAACCTCCTCCTATAGGTCTCACCTCCTTAAGGTCCTACAACCTCCAAAGAGCACTGCCAGCTCAGCACAAAGCTTCCAGCTCTGACTCTGGTAGCCATTTAAGATCCAAGGCATGATAGTGAATGAGGCCTTGGCTATGTGGTCTGTCCGTAGGAACTACCCATTAGACCTTGGAAAGAAGTGTTTCAGTGAGAAATGAGACGACACCTGACGACACCTGAAGTATGGGCTCAAGGAAGGGTGGGTGAAGGGGAAGTCACCCACCAGATGAAGCAGATGGCAAGAGGAGGGACAGCTCCCGTGTGTTCTATGAAAGGGGACGCAGAGAAGGTGCAGGACAGAGACAGGCATAGAGGACAGCACGTCCATCAAAAGAGTCTATAGCATATTTGTGAGATGGCGATTAAATAAAAAGCATGACAGTGGTGCTTGTGGGAAAGGGATCAGATCTCTGTCTCTGAGTGGAGGGAAGGCTTAGGACTAAGCATCTCGGAGGGATAGGAAAGAATGCCCCTTCAGGGTCATACCAGTGGGAGTGTCTGGCCATCAAGAAGAAACACGGAGACCAGGGACTCTATGACAAAGCAGCAAGCAGCTGCACCCACGACTCCTCTGCCCCTGGTAAACGTGGAAGATTGGTTATTATCGAATTCTCAGCTTCTTTATCTTAAATATCAGCTTACCATGCCCACTTGAAATAATCATATAAAGACTAAATGAAATCATATAGTAAATCACTGAGCCTATCTCTTGGGAGGATAAACTGAAATGAAAGACAGCTCCCTCTGCTCTCTCTCTCTCTCTCTCTCTCTCTCTCTCTCTCTCTCCCTCTCTCTCTCTCTCTCTCTCTGTTTGACTTCCAGGGTTTCTCTGGGGACCTCTGATGTTGCAATGGCCTTCTGTTCCTATTGCTACTTAAAGACCAATTGCAGTGAAAGTCAGCCCAGCAGCCACCAGTGTCCCCAAACACCCCTTCCTTAGCTTTCTACCAGTGAGTGTGATGAGTCATCTTTCCATGATGAGTTTTCATGTCTGGGCAGCCTCTTGGAGCTGGCTCTGTAATCCTCACCTGTGTGCAGCTAAGATCTTCGAAGAGTTGGTTCCTGCTGAGCGGAACCCAGCCACGGCAAGCTCCACCCCTCCCTCAGAGCTATTTATTGCACAGGAGAGATAGATGTCTGGTTGTAGCTTCAGGCCACCCAGCCTGCAGGAGCCTGAGGCAGGAGAAGGAGCTCTCTCCTGACACAGCCTCAAGGCAGGTGTCCAAGGAGACAATCCTATCCCACAGAGTCTTCGAAACCTGATTCTTTTGGGATGCTACCTGACCCAAGTAGGAGGTCACTGAATTCCTGACCCAGAAAGACAGGGCTCTTGTCATAAGGAGAGGGATGTTTTAACTTCCTTCCACGAACCTCCTGAGGAAAAAAAAATTAAAGTTCTGTCATAACAGGTTAGTATATTAGCAATCATGGCTTGCTACCATCTGTATTTGTTCCATTTGTGGCGTTTATGACGGTTATCCACGTTAATTATTTCTCTGCTAAAGTCCCTTTTAATTTCTGAACACTGTGATTTCTAAGAAAGATGGATATTAGATATGCCACACATCAGCCCAGGGTGGCATTACAGCATGCTATTAAGTTCAGATGCTGAGTGCCCAGCCGAAATAACTTTGGTATTTGTAATCGCAATAAAATAGTTTATGTTGTGGTTCATAATGAGAAACAGCATTGGTGAAAACTGACTTCTTTGTTTGGCAATGACCCTGGATTCACCAAGAAAGACAGAATCTACTTAAACTGAGGTGGTTTAGAATCCAAGGGACAGCTGTGACCATGGTGCTGTGGGCATACTTAAGTGTGTAGAACACCACCACAGCATACTTGAGGCCCTGCATTGACTCTCAGACACCCCTTAAAATGGGACGGTGGAGACTCACGGGTCTGTAATGTCATCCCAGCCACTCCAGGGGTACAAGTGGAGGATGAGTACTTTAAGGTTATTAACAGACTCAGGCAGCTTGATGCCCACCTAGGCTGTATTAACCCTATCTCAGAACAACAAAAGGAAAATTAGTTTGAGAGTCCTGAGCAGGACAGAGGGAAGGTGTGTAGAAACAGTCATCTCCAAATTTGAGGAGAATTAGCAAAGACCAGCTCACAATGAGCATTCCCAGAGATGCTGATTCAACAGAGATAGAGTGAAGTACAGCTTATTTCTAGAATTTTCTATCAAGTGGCTCACTCACCCACTTGAGGAGCAGTGGCACTTGGAGGATGGCAACCTACCAAAAGCGTTTGGTTTATAAATGTCAATCACATGTCCACACACCAGCCTTTATTGTTCTATAAGAGAATAACTAAAATTCTTCCTAATTTCCAACCATCAGCTCCAACAAAAGGTGCCAGTGAGTTAAATAACTAAAGACCAGGAAGGGCAGTCAGCCTTGCATGAAGACAAAGCGGGGAGATAAAAGGAAAGCAAAGAAAATGTTGTCTGTGGAGTGCTTTGCCAGAAGTGGCTCTGAGTTGAGCTAGGCTAGGTAAGACCAGATGCTTCCTCAAGATTCCTTCCCGCTCAAGCATGTCTTAGCCTTCCCATTCACTCAGTCACTTGTCAAAAATATTCTGACCATCTGTGATGCACCAGGCACTTTGCCGGCCTCAGGCCCATTGGTGTTAGTGAGCAGACATGCCTCGGTTGTCAAGGGTGACAGACAGGTAACTATAGCACAAAAGTCCACAGCCACGAGCTGGAAAAGGAAGCAAATCCTCTCTGAAAAATGGGTGGATCCCATTTAGGTGAGGTCCAGGACAAAATGAAAACCAGCTAACAGGAAACGGCTTACTCTACTGTAGTCTGCCTTGAGCACCCAGATGCCCTACATTTTAAAATTCAAGATAGCAACTAACATCGTTTCAAGTGTCTAGTGCTTAGAGACACAGGGTTCCTGCTTCTGCTGGGGACAGAGCTCCCCCTGGTGGTTGGAGGCCCAAGTTCTCACAAGCTACAGTCCGTCCAGAGTCTATTCAGCAGGCAAGCAAGGCTTAGATGGGAACCTAAAGTCCAGAAAGCAAATCCCTGTCTGTTTCCTTTGACATAAATGCTCATGGGTCATCTGAAATCTTCATTAATACTGAATTTGAATCCCACCACCCCATTTTGCTTGGTGTTGTGTTTTCAGGCAGTTATTGAAGTCCTTGGAGCACCGTTTTAGGTTATTGCATTCAGTCTTAAAAAATACGACCAGGTAATCCATTTCAGCATAATGGCACCGACGAGTTGCTGGTGTGAAGATTAAATATGACAACAAAAAAATACTTAGCTTCTGGCGGGTCCTCCATGCTGCTTTGTTTTTAGCTTAAAGTTCCAAATTTTTTCTTCTCTGCATCCTGCCATCCCCCCCTTCCTGCCTTTCTCTAACCCTTACCCTATCTTCTTTTCCCTTGCACAGCTCTTCCTTCTTCCCCTCCAGTTTTCCTTGTCCCTTTCCATCTCCATTCTTTACAATCACCACACACACACACACACCTATTCTTTCTACCCACCTCTTTTCTCCACCTTTTTCATTCCCAACTTCTTGCAAGAGAGCCTAGGACCTATCATTGGGAGCATTCAGACACTCTGAAGTAGTGAACACTGTGGATCACTGGCTGTTCTTCAGAGGGCACTGGAAGCTTGTCTGCATGGGTCATACCAGGGTACGGGCCTTTCCACCCACCTTCCTCTGGGCTGGTATTTGAACACACTGCCTCCTCTCTGGTCCTTTTGAATTCTCTGATATTCACAACCTCTTGCCTTCTCATCCTTCCCTTCCCTATAGTCCCTTTTCTTCTTTCTTCTCTCATCTCGCTTCTCCTTTGTATCATTTCACATGCTCCAGTCCCTTCCCTCTTGTTTTTGATTTGCACAATGGCCCGTGTTTCTCCCTATTCCCAAACTGCATTTTCTCAAGCAGCCTGCAATAGCTCTTCCCTGTCACTGTAAAAGCTTTTTCATCTCCATTTGGAGCCATTTGCCCTGATCGTGCCTCTCCTGGAGATCACACTGATGAGTCCAAGCGGTCTTTGGCTGTCAGCAATACCCAGGAAAGACAAGTATGTACTCAAGTCGTGCATTTTAATTTGGAGACCCCCTCAGAGGGTAGTAGGTGCAAACAAAAGCTGCCAACAGGCCCAACCTGGCCCTGATGGTGCACAGTGCTCTTTGGGAAGAAGACTGAGAAATGCTTAATAGTTGCCTCTCCTATCCCCACAAAGCAGATGGGGACAAGATGAGCAGGCCAACGCTGGCTTTCTCTATTGCTTTCTTTCTCGGCTCAGTTCCCTGTGAGTTTCTGAGGAAAGCCACAGAAATTATCTGATGACAAAACAGAAAGTAGCCTTGTTGTCTGGGCATTGTTCCTGAGGTGAAGGGGTAATCGGCTTGTAGAGGGTGTAATTGTGCGGAGTGGAGAGTCCCCCACCACTCAATTCTACAGACGGCTAGTGTGTGACTACGGATCTAAAAGGGGGGATTAAACTCAAGTCTTCAGGCTGTGGCTTGAAGCCAGGGAGAGATAGAAAGAACCCCTATAAACAAAACTCTGCTAATCAGCCAAAGGGAAGCTCTCTCTCATGGTAGGACTTGGTACGCAGGCCCGGCCTTGGGAAGCTTAGGAATACCCCAAGCTTTATTTAGGCTCTGCTCAAAGCAAGTTTTGAGACAGGGGTTGAAATGTGAACCCCTCATTTATTGAAGGAGAAATATGGGGATCCATGTAGAGGAGGGAGAAAGGGATCAGGAAATGGAAGAATGAAGTTGATAGATGAGTTTAGCTAGGCACCAGTGTGCAGCTGGCTCTCAGCCCCAATGAGAACTTAAAGACACCAACCCTTTCCCACTGAACAATGATCCACGTGTCCATCATTTGAGGAGGTGTGCTTCTCAGGACAGTAATTCTTCAACACATGTCACTTGGGCCTGTACACGAACTGAGAATGCTTCCAGAGCCAATAGACATCCCTCCACCATACCACACTCCTAGCACAATCAATGAGACTCGATCTGTCCTAACTGCGTCGAAGGGGGATTGTGGGAACCTAGCCCAGTCATGTGCCCCTGACACACTGCTTTAAAACCAAGGTCGACCAGCCTTTTCTATAAAGCCAGGAGATAAATATTATAAACTAAAAATCTAGAAAGTCTCTCTTACGGCTTCTCTATTCTGCCATTGTCATGTGGTGAGGTAGGGAGAAGATGTGTAAAGCAAGAAAGGCGTTCTTGGAGCTCTATTCCCCTCCAGCTGGATCTGACACCCAGAGCCCACAAGTTCCCAAACCCAAAAAGTATGCAAAATGGATGTGACTGTGTGTCAATAAAACTCAACCAGGTAAACCTGACAGAGCTGCACTGGGCCCACAGAGTACAGTTGGCCCATGCCTACTCTAGCCAGACTGACCTATTAGGCCTCCAACATGCCCTGCTCCTCCTGTGCCCATCTTTTCAGGAGTTGTCACCTACCCCATGTTTGTCACTTCATCTGGATACTTCCTACTCACCCATTCCTAACCGCTCAGACGGATATCACCACCTCAAGGAAGCCTTGTCCACTACCGAGCCAGGTTAGAGCCCTCTGACAGGCCTTCAGCCCTCAGACTTCTTGAGACCACTTCTCACAGTGGTAATTGCATAATTAATTATGTAATTAGTTATTTAATGCCTATCTCCCTCTCCAGCACGCATGCCTCCCTCAGTCACTAAGGCCCATTCCGCCTGCTGCCTAGCATGTCTGGATTCTTTCCCATCCAGACTGCTACAAGTAGCACAACCCACTCTAGACTCTTCATCTCTTTCTAGGGCCTCTGCAGCAGCCTCCTGACTGATCTTCTTGAATACCTTGCTACTCCTCCTGGAAGCACCCAGTGGCTCACCTTTGCCTTCATGAAAATGCCTGATTTTAAGAATGGCATCAGAGGCCCTTTATGGATAGGCCTGACTACCTAAGGTGTGGCTTCTTTCTTCTGCACCCTTAGCTCCAACCATGCCGCTCTTCCAGCTGTCCTTTACTGTCAAATGCAAAATACACCCTCAGTCCTCCAGGACCCCGCAGATGCTGTGGTACCTCCTGCCTAAAAACCCAGGAAGAAGACGGGAGTGTTAAGTGTTACAGGGTTTCTCACCAGTTAGCCTCTGCTTCCTGGGTCTCTGGTCAATCAGTTCATTTGAATGTTAATTGTCTGCAATCATTTTCTTTTCTGTACCTGCCACATCATCCCAAGGCTTTGTCTTTCCAAAGAGGGCATCCCAAACCATATCTCATCATATCCCAGCTCCCCTAGTCTCAGTTGAGAAACAGAACCACAAATTCCTGTGGCTTCGGGGGCTTCCCAGATTTTCTGCTTTGCATTGCGTTACAAGCTGCCTATTTGCCTATCCATTGCTCCTACCAAACACTGACCAAGAACCTAGCACCCAGCATGTAGCACTGAGAACCTAGCCCCCAGCACCAATCTCTCAGCATCATGACAGAGAAAAAGGAGTCATTTAGTAAACAACTACACAAACTCCTGGAACACCTACTCTGATTTCCATCTGACAAGTAGGTGGAGGGGATTCAGGGCCTCAGATCTTAGAGGGAGTCAGATGAAAAAGGGAGGAGTCTTAATCAGCTTATGCCACCTCTACCTACTGCTTCTGTGTCCTGTCAGCTTCTTGGCACTCATCCACCTCAGACGGCCACTGTCCCAAATTTAAAGATCCCTTCCTCTCTGACTCATTCTCATGAGCTAACACAGTGACGAACCAGAAGCACTAGCTCTGCAACACCAGGAGAACAGGGCCCCACACTCTCCCACCACCACTGGCAGGGGTATTACCAGAATGGGATAGTGACCATGGGCCTCCACCTTCTCCTCTCCTTCCTTATCCTTAGCAAGCAGAAAGTAACCTGCAACTAGACTGCAACCACAGAGCCAGATTGAAGGATGGACTCCATGACTCAGAAGATGGTAGCCTTCTGCTGTCATAATGGTACCCAGGCAGAGGGGACTGTGAGAGACTCATCCCTCCCACCCCTGTTTCAGTGGGCAAGGGTCACTTGGAATTTGCTTTGGTAAATAAGAACAGCCTGGCCCCATGTACACACTCACATCCACACAGGTGCACGCCCCTTCCTTATCTGAAACACTTTCTTCAGGCTCTCTGCAGCCAGCCATACCGACACTTTTTATGACTGCAGATAATTCGCATTCAAACACACTGACTTGTCAGAGACACAGTAGGGGAGACAGCTGCCTGGATGAGATCCACTGCAGCTCTCTGGTTTTGCTCTCCTCTTTCCTGGTATCTTTTGTGTCCAGAGAGGACCAATGGGAGAAGGGTTTGGCCAGTTGATGACTGAAACACGGATTCCAAAGCAGCTGTGAAATTGTAGGCCAGACCACCATGAGCAGCTTTCTTGAACACCAGAGAGGCATTCTCACTGGAGTGTCAGCTTTCGGACTCCTGCAGTGCTGTGATGTTCTTGGGGATACTCTTGCATTTCCTAACCAAATGGCTCCTGCAGTGGGCTGTGAATCAGCATCACCTGGAGAAGAAGATTTCTGGGAATGGCAGCTTGAAGGTTTGAACTACCCTGGCCTTTGCTTGCTATAGCAATTCGAGCGGGATAAAGATGCAGGTTCCCAAGCCCATGACATCTCTACCTTATGAAATCAAACCTCTCAGCCCAGCCCGTGTGTGTGTGTGTGTGTGTGTGTGTGTGTGTGTGTGTGTGTGTGTGT
>CAJQZJ010003694.1:8884082-8896517 GCA_907164525.1 Lophiomys imhausi | reverse complement strand
TAGAACAGAGACTTCTCTAAGGATTCAGCTCCCTGCATTATCCCCTGAGGTTTGACTTGGAAGCCTAGGCAACCAGAGTGATTGACAATGACATGTTCAACTTCATTAGCACAGACCTCAGGTTTTCTTTCCTGGGAAAGGAGAATTAGCTCATTCAACCCCCAGCCAAGAGGAGGCTGCTGCATTTCCCCTAGCTCCAGAGAGGGGCACTGAGATCCTGCTCTTCCCTTGTCTCTTCTCCGATATGAATCTTTCTGGCAGCCTGCAGCCCAGTCGAAACCTGAACCTTGTGAGAAGATCTATCGAGTTGACACTGTTGCCATGCAATAATTAAAGTTCAATTAATTATTAAAATGGCAGTTATTGAGGCATTTATTCACAACTTGGAAATAAGATTCGCGTTTGTGGTAGCTGTAGACTTTAGTAATTCTAATCTTAATAATCAGTTGTGATCTGTTTGATTTGGAATCCCTTTTCCTATTAAATCTAAATCAAACCTTTCTTTGAGACACCTAATTATAAGTGAAACTAATTTGCTTCCCCTCAGGGCACCAGGGACTCTGAGTCTATGCAAGATGAGGAAATCCCACATTAGGACAGAGACAGGTCTCCTCCCTGCAAGATATGAGGGGTGATGGTTATTCATGGAGAGCATCGTTTAGAGAAATGATCCCCCAAGCTCCCATCTGCACACACGTTAACTGGAGCTTTAAGGATTGCATTCCTATCTCATTAGAAATGTCAGCAAACCATGGATGTCTCCTCCAATGATCCTGAACTGTCTCAGAGTTGCTTCTCCATTCAGGTAACTTCTGGGACTGCGGGGACCTTCAATAGGAAGGAAGGAAGGAATGAAAGAAGGAAGGAAGGGAGGGAGGGAGGGAGGGAGGGAGGGAGGGAGGAAGGAAGGAAGGAAGGAAGGAAGGAAGGAAGGAAGGAAGGAAGGAAGGAAATGGGTTCTGACTCACACACTTGTTCCTCACTTCTCCAGCTTCCTGAAATCCTGTGTGCCTAACCTCAGGAACTCAGTGAGCGTAACTACTTCTAAACCCTCTTGGTGACTAGGGGGCCCTGATGCTACAGACTGGTCCTAGATCAACTGGCCATCAGATGGCTGACACACACAGTGTAGAATGGGTACAGGCCTACTAGGGTACACAGGGATTGAAACAACAGATGTCACGCTCTGTATCTGTGACTCCTAGAGACATGTCCTAACATTCTGAGCATTGAGTTCCATGCCTCTAAATTGACTGTGACAACAGCATCCTCACAGGGTATTCATAAAGGTTAAAAAGGATTAGAGATAATGAATGTGAGGTACCTGCAGAGTAACGAAGAGCTTGGTGTTTAGAAGATGCTCAAAAGTTGGGCAGCTGATCATTCTTTTCTTTCTTCCCCTTTGCCTATGGGTTATCCAACACACACGTCAAATGGTATCGAATAACATAAGCACAGAACAGAACTCAGTGGCCCAGTGTGACATGAGCATCACTCTCCTCTCTTGCTCAGGAGGGATGAGCTGAGCGTGGCTTTACAGAAAAACACATCTGATTGTGATAGCATGGGCTGCCTGGGGAGGGGTCAGAAACTGTTGTATTAATGCAGTACAGGTTAGTAAGTGTCAGACAGGGAAACAGATTCAAGAGATGCCCTGAAAGAAGAAACCCTGCATTCACTGATTACTAGCCAGAAAAGAGGAGGAAATAAGGAGAGAATGCAGTAGATGGAATGGTGCATTTGATAGGAATGGGAGATTCAAGAGGATAGGTGAGCCCTTCCTGGGGGTCAGGATGAGCATCAAGCCAGAACCCTGGGGTTGTTGGAGACAGCCTAGGTCTATCAACCAAGGGGTGCCACACTGAGACTACCACTCGTCCCACACTTGATTTCACATACTCGTTTTCGCTGCTTTAGCTGCAAAATGATGTTATAAACTGCTGAAGAGGAGAGAGAAGCATTCTAGGTAGGTGGAGGTTTCCTGACTCCTTGAACAGGGTTCCTTTCATATAGGAAGAGCGGGTGGAAGAGAGAGGGCATTTCTTTCCTGATAATCAGATGGCCCAAGGCCTGTGGAAACCCTCCTCTCCAGGGAAATCTGTTCTCGGTCCAACAGTCTCCTGTTTTTCTTTCCACTCACTTGCTCAAGTCTCCCTCCACCCCGTGACTCTGCAGGTTAGTGAGTTTGTGTGAGAGAGAAAGGGATGTGTATGCATGGCCCACACAGCAGATGAAGAGGGTAAGAGCCATGATTAGAAGGAATTCTTCTGGTCAAGGAGAAATGGTCCAGATGAAAAAGCTATTGTAAAGAATTGCTGAGAGGCATGAAGGGGTGTGTGTGTGTGATTAATAGATGGGCTACATTGGAACTAAAATGTATTAGAACCCATTGTGTTGACTCACACCTGCAATCTTAGCACTTGGTGGGGAGTGCTAAGACAGAAGGATCTCTAGTTGGTAGCCAACTGGGGAAAAATGATGAGATTCTTTCTCAAATAGAACATCTTTAAGATGAATCGATAAATTAATCAGGGCATGGTTCCCAAAGAAAATATCAGTCCCAGAGTAAATGCTAAGCAGACTTTAAATAAAAACATTTGAACAAAAGGATTGATCACTGGAACAAAAGGAGGATACAGTAATAGATCAAAATATACATAAGAGGAGGATATATGTGATAAAGGAGTGTTTCTAAACACAGAGCCACCAATCAATTAACAATCAATGCTCTTGATCAATAGACTGGGTTATTTAGGCAGAAAAAAATTAACAAGATCCCCTTCTCTAGCTCTAATAGCAAAATAAATACCACCTGGAAAAAAGTTTGACAAAATTGCAAATTGAGGAAAAGAAGACTGTATCATGTGTTCCATGCATTAACCAATCAATGTACAATCAAATGCCAGAAAACAATCTGCATAATGCAATGGCGGATGAAGAGCTCACTTATTTCTAATCTGACATCTGAGAGTTACAACCCAACAAGGAAAAGGGAATTCTTCAGATTCAATAAAGATAAGAGCTCTTACAAACCATTAGGAAAGTGGACAAAGGACATCCTCCAAAAGGGGAAGATTTTCTTACAAACATATCAAAACACAAACCTCTTCAATTTTCATAGAAAAAATAAAATAAATGATATTTTTGATCTATTAGACAAGATGAAACATGTAATTATGTCCCCATGCTCTAGAAGATGAGGGGAGGGGAAATCAGACATGCTCATGTCCTTTGGAGGATAAGAAAGGAATAAAATCCATGAAAGTCTTAAATATACATACCAATTATATCTAAATATATATTTCTTAATACAGATCTAGGTTGCAACACTTACTCTACAGTGAGCACTTACTGTTCTAGCCAGTATCCATTTTATCACCCTTGCAAAAATTAGATATAATAACATAAATGTAATTTCCTCACAAATCTACACTATCCAATTCCATATTTCTATATAACCACCCCCCCAAAAAATGTAGTAGTTTCAAAGAAAAGAGTGCTTGCTATCCTTCATGGTGCTATGGCTAGGCTAAGTTCAATTGTGTAGGTAATCAGCTCCATGTAATATAAACTGGGCTGCAGTTACCCAGAGGTTCTGCTAGGCTGGAAGGCACCATCTGGCTCATTCATATGGCCACATATCAGAGGTGGTGGTAGCTCAGCTCACATTTCTCTCTGTGTGCAGTATGGATACTCACTGCACATCAGCCAGGTTCCCAGAGAGAGTGTTCTAAGTATCTGAAAACAGAACAATACCTCTCTTAAGTTTTGTCTCATGTTATGTAATGTTGCTTTGTTTGCATTCCAGATGTCAGAGTAAGTCTTGGAGTCATTGCTGCTCTGAAACAAGAATTATGGGAGAAATGGCAAAGCCTGTGTGGCCATTAATAATCCACCATGGGATGCTTTCTATTTAAACTCAGCCATATAGATGTAGACAGACATGTTCATGTATATATGCATATATATGCACACCCCTCCCACACACACACACACACTCACACATATTCATCAAACTTTCAGAATGATCCCTAAAAAAGCCTGTTCATAAATTTGGCACCAATGAAAAATGTAAAAGGACCTGGCACCTTGGTGCTGTTTGTATTCTTCCTATGAATAGATATAGAGACTTATATATATGTATAAACTTTAAAAAAGAATGTTTTTTAAGCAAACCAACCTATTTATTGAGATATTGCAAGCTATATCCAGTGGCTCAGGCATAAATTAACCACCCACATACAGGCTGTGCCCAGCTTCCAAAGGTTCTACATAGGATTACACAACTGTACAATGTTGCCCAAACAATGTACATGTAGCAGAAACTGCACTCCAAATTCTGATCTTTTTCACTGCTTGCAATTTGTGGTGTGATTCTGTCTCTTGATGTTGGGCAGCAGCATCACATCCTGGTCCTCGGGAAGACAGAGCTAACACCCTTGCATGTACTTAGCTAGGATGTTCTGTAGGTTATGGATTTTCAACTTTTGAAGATTTCATCTTACTTTATGAGGACATTTCTATGGCAGGCTGAGGAACCACTGCAAATATTTTACCTCCCAATTATTTTCCCCATAAGCCTGTAGTTCTACCTTTCAAGGAGCTGACTGGTTTCTAAGAAATGGATCAGCAACAGGAGGAAAGCCTGCTTTCACCCATACCTCTGTTTAGGATGATATTGCTTCTCTTTAGGTGGTAGCCTGGTGCGATCCCTGGTTTCTTCCTTAGGGAAAAACCATGGCTTGTTTTGTCTTTTTTTTTTTTTTCCTGAGACAGCATCTTACCATGTAGCCCTGCCTGGCCTGGAACTCACTATATAGATTATGCTGGCCTCTAACTCACAGAGATCCACCTTCCCTGCCCTCCTGAGTGCTGAGATTAAAGATATATGCCGCCATGCCTTGCTGTTTGTCTCAATTTTGGTGTGGTTACTGAGACAAAATTCAGGACTAGCTTAGGTACTAGGGCTAACACACAGAGCCAGAGCTTTTGTGAAAACCCAGCTATCAGAAGAGAAGCAGACATCCCATTTAGTCATAGCCTGTGAGAACCAAGAGATTCCCTAAACACAGTCCCGTCTGTGTGTGGAGGGCGAGCTCAAGCCAAAGAGCCACATATATTAGGCACAAGGCATGAGCAGGGTGGGCTGGTGGATCATTAGACCTTCTGAACAGGGAGACAGAACTCCTGCAGTCATCACGGCCGGCTGCTACAATCTGTTGCAAGCCTCTCTTCTCACTTTCTCTGCCATGACTCCTCCACTCTCTCCTCACACATGCTCATATGCTTGCATACATGTGCACATGCAGAGGCCTCCTACAAGCTGTTCTGAACTGGTGTGCTCGCCTCATTGTACAGTAAAATAGAACAATGTGCACATGCAGGTATGTAAACCTGTGTGTACAGTTGCATGTACTATGTGAGGACCTATTGCTCAGCTACTTGGGGCTATGTTAGATACATGGATGTTAGCAGGACTGAAGAACAGGTTTCTGGGTCTATTTATCATGAGCAGGGGATGGGTTCAAGTTGTAAAGTATGTCAAAAGTGTGAAGGCATAACTGTTGTGTGTGTGTGTGTGAAGTAGCCGAGGAAGGAAGACAAACATGACAATTCTGGAGAGCTAATCCAGACGACCTGAGAGTTGGCTCCATTGCTTCTTCCACCTTGAGAAAGGGGAGCAAAGCCAGAAGTGGATAATTCCTCAACACAGCCACACCTGGCCCTGGCCCTTAAGTGAGAGTCACTATCTGTGTTAGGGAAAAAAAAAAAATCCACCACAAGGATGACAAGCCACGCAAGAATCCCTGCCTCTGAGAAGAGCTTCTGTCCCAGGAGCACTGGCCCATCAGTCAAGAACCAAGACCCACGAGCCCTACTTCCTGAGCCCCTCATCTACAAGAACATGGACAGCTTTCACACTGAAAAAGAAGGCAAGACAGACTTCAGTGTCAGCAGGCTCTGCATTAGGATCCCGGGTCCACTTGCCTTCTCTGACTCACCACTGACCAGTTGCTTCTTCTCTCTGGTCTCAGCTCTCTAGTCTCTGAAATAGGAGTAGATAGTACTAACTACTCTGTAAGTGTCAGGAAGAATAAAATATAAGGGGCTTCGCACAGAGCCTGGCACCAAAAAGGTAAGCAATAGATAACTTTAAAAAAAATCAAGGGAAGAAGAAAAATTAATAAAAGCAATCTGTGCTGCCACAGCTGCTGCCGCCACCGCTGCTGCTGTTGGTGATAGTGATGATGATGGTGGTGGTGGTGGTGGTGGTGGTGGTGGTGGTGATGATGATTTAGTCTGAATCTTTCAAGAGCACTATGAGCAACGCTGCTGTATAATATAGCTCTAGGGAGCCCACCCACTTGCCTGCAGAGTGTACAAATGGAAGTCGTACGATATACAATATGCACAACTTCCTCAGCTAGCCTGTGAAGTAGGCCAGACAGGAAACAAGAAGAAAGTGACAAGAAGGAATGAGTGCAGGTCTCCTGGGTCATCTTGCTATCACACCTCTTGTCCAAGCACAGCCATCACAAAGTAGACTGATATTTATACTTTGGGGAAAAAGTGTAATTCAATCAGTTCCCCATTTGTTCCATATACACCCAAAATGTCCACCACACCATCCTGAAAAATGAGAGAGAGAGAGAGAGAGAGAGAGAGAGAGAGAAACACTTATTCTTCAGGATCCATCCAGGAAAAAAAAAACTGTAGGCAGTACAAACTTTGACAAAGAGTCAGAACTGGGGTGTGTCCTCTTGTACAGACTTGTCCATCCTGGAGACAGCTTGGGCCCAGAATGGCACACGGTCCTGTCTGACTTTCCATGGGTACAACATGCCTCCTGGTCAAATGAAACACACTCAACTTTCCCAAGCACCCGTCTTCTAAAGAAAGCTGAAAGCCATTTCAGAAGTGGGCATTCCTCACCAAGCGACCTTCTGTGGTTTTGCCTGGGCTTTGCTCTAAAAGATCGTCACATCTGCTGAGGATCTAGGCTCTGATAAGATCAAAGCAAAGGTGAAGAATTCTTCTTAATGCTGATCTCAGCCTCAGAGGGAACTTTTGTGACCAGAACATCTGGGCCTTAGCAGTGTGGCTGCCACCCACAGCCCCGACTCTTCTTTGCACAACATGTGATATTTGCACTGGTGATCATAGAAGATGATGTCAGAGATATATGGATTCTTGCATAGTTTTCAGTTGATTTACTTTCTTTAGCTTGCTTCCCAGTACAAGGGTACTCTTCTACCATCATCAGTGTGTGTTCTGAGACAGGCCTATGCTGAGTATCTTACATGCAGGCACCATGACGGAATTTCTACAGCAAGACTATGAAGTAGCTGTTAGTTGTCTCCATGTACAGATGAAGCTAGGAGATAGTGTTCTTACCTGGCTTCTGGATGTGACACAACAGGGCCCCAAACCAAAATCAGGTATCTGGCTCTAAGCAGGCCCACACTCACTTGGCTTGTATGTTATATGAGAAGAACAGAGGAGATTTCTCAGCAGGTAAAATGCTTGTCTTACAAACATGAGAACCTGAGCTTGCTCTCTTAAAACCCATGGAAACAAAATGCCAGGGTGTTGCCACTTGTAATCTCACCACTGAAAAACCAAAGGAAAACAGATCCCCAAGGCTCATCACCCAGGCAGCCTGGCCTAATGAATGAGCTCCAGACCAATAAGAGAACACTCCTCGCTGAAGTGTGTGGCACCCAAGGACTGGCATCGGAGGTTAACCTCTGGCTAGATGCATATGCATACATACACATATGTGCACACACACACACACACACACACACACACACACACACACACACGCATGTATGGGGAGGTTTATTGTTATTCTGATGTAAAGAAATGGGGCCTAAATAACTTTCCCAGAGTCAAACAGATTAATGACAAGCCTGGTACCCAGGAGCTGAAGAACAATAATCTAAGAATGACTGAGGAATGTGACAGGGTCTTGATACATATAACTCAGACCAGCCTTGAGCTCATGATCTTCCCGCCTCAGCTTCCTCAGTGCTGGGATTATAAGCATGAGCCACCATCCCAGTTTCATCATATTTTTAAATACAATATCTTAAAATATGTGATAACAGCTTTTTGTGAAACAATATTGTTGTTGGAATGGATAGAAAGACATCAACAATAGTTCGGTTTGCCCAGATATGTTGATAATATCAAATTAAACAAAAATGGATGAGACACACACTGCTTCCAAGATTTCTTTTAAGGGAACACAAGAAGTTAGGAGACTACTTCCTTAGCTGACTGGGGCAGTCCCCATCGTCTCTGAGAAGACTGTAACTCCTCAAACTTAGCACATGTCCCTGAAGGCATTGTAGAATTATGTGGGGAAGATCTTGGAAGGGAAGAAAGAGATTCTTTTTGGAAGGAGGAAAGCATCTATGGGAAGGATGTAGACATTTGCTCATTTAACAAATATGTATTACTACATTTTAAAACCCACTAAGAATCACTTATGACACCAGAACCTTCATGGGATGTCTATTCCTCCTCTTTATAAATGAAAACCCCAGATACCAGGCAGGAAAGGATTTGTCCAAACCTCAGCAATGAAAACAGTGCCTGCTTGTGAAATGGGCTCTGGGAGTTGTAGTTGTCAGCCTGTCTCCCCCTTGAATCCCTATCTCCTTCTACTAATGAAGGACAGTGCTTTGCTGGCCTCTGTCCGCAGCATGCTGGAGTCCACTCTCCTCAGCATACTGGGACAGAGTGCCCCTGCTCAGGACATCAGAGAAGCTGCTTTTGTAAGGGCCCAACATGAAATGACTTTCAAGGATGATAGGCTCCAGACTCTAAGTCACAGAGGGGAAAGCCACTGATGCTCAGCACTGGTGCCGGATCCCTCCTCGCTGCCACCTTCTCCCAGATCCCCCTTCCCAGTAGGATGAACAGTCCTCACTCCCTCTCCCATCAAGGTCCAAAAAGAACTCAGGAGTTCAGTACTGCTCAGCCTGCTGTGTTGCTGCCTGGAATCACTGCTGAGAAATGGACACACAGACTGATCACCCGTGACAGTGACTCATTCAGGAATGTATCAGAAAAGTCTCTCTCTCTCTCTCTCTCTCTCTCTCTCTCTCTCTCTCTCTCTCTCTCTTTCACACACACACACACACACACACACACACACACACACATGTGCAGGCACACACATCTGTCACAGAGTTCATTCATTGTCAGGAGGACTGTGTTACTGAGAAACAAACCTTGATGTTGCAATGTGATTGAAACACATTGAGATGAGTCCACTGTGGTTACCGTGTTCAAATGGTCCTTTCATGACAATGCAGTGTCCCTCTGTAAAGGGGCACTGACGTATGCCCAGGCTTTCAGAGGCTATTTTAGGATGAATGGGCTGCTGGGCTGGCTTTTGTGGGTTCTCATGAAATAAAATAAATCTGGAGGCCTTAATTCTGGGCTTTGTCTTCATGGCCAGACACAAAGCAAGGGGAATCTGGGAGGGACTGAGGCAGTAACCAGTTTAAAGGGACAGGACTCATTAGCCTGACTCTGCTGCTGGGCTGAGGGTATGTCAAATAAATGACACACCTGGAGGTAAGATCTCACAGAGATGTATGGCTACTGCACCTCAGGCCTCTTCAACGTTGTGGGACCAGAAGGGATCACAGGGGAGAATTGTGCTGAAGAGTAAGGTAAACCCACAAAAAAACACAGTGCCTGTGCCCCAGCTTGGCTGTTTCCTGAGCCAACTCTCAGCCCTCTGAAAATGACCTAAACCAGGTATGCTGGAAGCAGAAGGCCAGGTAAAGAGGGAGCTCAGCTGACCTGGTGACAGAGGGAAAGCTAGTAAGGAAGACAAGGGTATGCACTGAACACCATGCTATAACTTTGGCTTTCCAGCTCCATGACTCAGCGTGCTCTAAAATGAAAGGAAGGGGGCTGAAGAGATGGCTCAGCAGCTAACAGCACCTACCTATATCACTCCGGGATATAAATATTCTCAAGATCCCGTGAGTTATTCTGCTGACCCCTTAGATTAGATGGAGGAGACTGAGGGGGTTGTGACTACAATCAATATCCCTGCATTATAACTGCAGCAGGGTAAACACTGAATTCAAGATGTCAACTTGAGCTCAGTCCCTGGTGAGCAATACTTCTGCGTGTGGCTCCTTGCGATGCTCTACACCACTTATTCTGGATGGATGATGCAATAATAATCAGGAGACATGTTCCTGGCCCTGGAGGAGCTCACAGTCTAGGGGAAGATATAGACATGTAAGTAGTCCTATCCCATTAACTGTTCCAACAAATCGTGAAAGAGAGAGCAAAGCACACGCAGGCTAACTACAGAATGAAGAGGATCTATGAAGTCTTTACAAGAAACTAGAGCTTATCTCCAGGGGTAACCCAGCAAGGAAGAGACAAAGGAAGGATATTCCCAAAGAAAGAATGGCAAGTGTACAACCTCCAAGGCCAGAAGGAGCATGGCACTAGCAGGAATCAGGAGGTACACGAGGATAGCCCGTATCATCCAGCCAGAAGAACCTTGCCTGACACCATGGAGCCTGTGAGGATTCTCACATAAGGAAGTTTGTTTGATTGGATTTTCAGAGCAGCCCTGGGGGTTCCAGCCCCATTCTACAGATGAGTAATGAGCTTGGGTTAGAAATAACACATTAGCTGCCGTGCTAATGAGACAGGAAAGGAGGAGGGAGTCACCACAAATCCATATGGACCCTCCTTCTCTCCAGTGTTGGTCTGGACAGGGAGGGCACAGGTGGAGAGAGCAGGAGCTAGAGTCAGCCAGATAGCCTTTCCATTGATCCTAGGAGGAATGAACTCCACCTCAGGAAGCTAGGTGACTCCCAGTTAGCAAGAAAAATTGCTTAGGAACTGTGTTATCTTACACACTAGAAACTGAAAGCTGGAAAGGGAATATTAAGACATCACTACACCCTCTTCTGCCCATTCTGGAGAGTCAGGAGTGGGAGGAGTCCTTCCAGGGATAACTTCTCAAGGAGCACAGCAAACATGCCTGCTGGAACTGCTCTGCCTGTGCTCAGACCAGTACAGCATCCCGTCTTCTGACCTCAAGCTGTGGAGTCCTCCCTACCCTCTCTGTTCTTCCTGCATCCTCTTGTCACAGTGATTTTTTTAAATAAATTTTGAGATATTGTTTTTTTAAATAAATAAATTTATTTATTTGCTGCTTCAGGTTACATCTCCATCATATTGTCCTCTTTCCCCCCTTTCCAGCCCCGCCCTCCCACCCTCTACCCCTTAACCCTTCATTTTTAATACCTCGTAAATCTATCTCTTTCCTTTTCCACTACTACTTTAAGCCTACACTGCATTAAGGGATTTCTCCACTTCCTTTGTGGAGAGTCTTTCCCTTGTCTTTCTTCTCAGTCCACCCAGTGGCTGCAATGACATTACTTAATATAAGGCAAGGCTCTTGTTACAGTAGGACTTTCAATGTTCTCAAATAATGTTTGATACATGGAAGTCTTCCATGGCTTTATAGTGGCTAATTAGTAACGTCTATATCCACCCTGCTGGGTCCAGCACTTCATACAACCAGACCCTAAGTCACCTTTCCAGCCTGTTCCTCCACTATTCCCTCTCTTAGCTTGTTCTCTGGATAACTGACTCAGCCTTCCTCTCTATAAGGAGAAAAGACTACTCAGTACTGATTATAACATTTCTCAAATGAGAAATCTTATGACCACTTTCTCCCACTTCCCTTGTAAAACAACAGTTCTCAACCTATGTGTCACAACCCCCTTGGGAGGTCAACACAGGGGTCATCTAAGACCATCATGTGTATCAGATATTTACAACGTGATTCATAACAGTAGCAAAATTGTACTTATAAAGTAACGAAAATAATTTTATGGCCACCACATACGTAGGGAACTGCATTAAAATCATTAGGAAGTTTGAGAGCTATTTATGTAGAAAATGCCTTCCATCACCAACATCCTATGGATGTCTCCTCCAATGAGCCACACTGGAGAGATTTCAGAATGGTGTGTCTCTGTGTGTGTTTATGGAAGAAGGGAAAGGGCTGGGAAGATGGCTCAGTTGGTCAAGTGCTCATCACACAAGCATGAGGATCTTAGCTTGATCCCTAACATCCATGTTAAAAAAAATGTTATGGTAGCACATGCTTGTATTCTAGTACTGAGGAGGCCAACACAGGAGGATCCTTGAGGCTTACTGGCCAATCAGCCTAGCCTACCTACTTGGCAAAATCCAGGTCCTAGTTAGAGATTCTGTCTCATAAAACAAGATGGACAGTTCCTTGGGACGACACCTAAGATTGACCTCTGGCCTCCACAGCATACTCATGTTCACACATGGGTGACCACACATGCACACACACACACAAACACACACACACACACACACACACACACACACACACACACACACACA
>CAJQZJ010003694.1:8874026-8884072 GCA_907164525.1 Lophiomys imhausi | reverse complement strand
ACACACACACACACACACACACACACACACACACACACACACACACACACACACTGGTTTGCTTCTTTAAAGCCACAAACCACTTCAATGCTCTTGAGTCTCATGTTTATTTATCTGTTAAAAAATAGCAATAACTGTCACCTCATAAAATTGCTGGGATTGAATGAGATAATGCATGTGAAAGTGTTTAGCAAGGGTTGTCTGGAGCTTAACTATGATAATTATCATGCACATTTAAAAAATATGATTATGAACACATTTTTTCTTCCTTTAGAAGCTCTAAGTCTTTACTGTCTAAACAATAACCACTGGATGAGTGACCACTCACATGGCCAATGAGCACTGGAAATGTGTCCCATTCCAACTGGTATATGTGTAGCTGTAGCAGATTTTGAAGGCTTATTGTCTCAACAATAGTAGAATATCGAATAATTTTTTGTAGTGGTCATATATTGAGTTAATGTTGTGGATATGTTATCTTAAATGAAACTTACTCATAAAATAAATTCATGTGTTTCCCTTTCTTCACTATGGCTACTAGGGAGTTTTAAATTGCAGATGAGGCTTGCAATGTACTTGTATTAGACAGCAATGCCCTGGAGAGCTGGATGTGTGCTGCATTCATCTTTTGCAGCATCTTTTCGGAACACTGTCAGTATTTGTCCACTGAATTGTGATGCAAGCGAACACTCATCTCCATCTGCTTGGCAATCATGGGAGAGGATAAGCCGTGCTCTTGGCCTGTGTGGGAATAAGTTGGGTGGAGGCTCCGGCTATGCCAGTCACATCCTGTAATGTTTTCCTGGTACAGCTCAAATCTAGAAAACAGCTTTCAACCCACCAACCCACGATGCCACTGCCACCACACCTCTCAGCCTTCAGAAGACATTCAGGGAAACTGACCCTACTCCCATCATAAACCTCTCCCAGTGACTAGTTAAAGTAAGTTTATTGGGAGAAGGGGCTGAATTACCGGCCTCAGGATGAACCCATAGGCACATCCTAACATCCTCAGCAGCTTCCTGAGAAAAGCCACCCCTGCCTATGCAGCTGAATGGGGTGCACTCTGCCCACATAAGAAAATCAGTGACAAGGGCAGGAAACTTGGAGTCATTCCTATATAACTACATGACTAGGCCACCTATCTTCTCTGGGACTCACTTCCAGAGCAAGGAGAGGAGCCAAAGGCACCCTTGAGCTCAGTGCTGCCCAATACTGCTTAGAGCTCTGGCCAGAGGCACTGTGGACCCCTCCCCAGGCAGCAAGCTCAGCTACAGCCTAGGCCCCTCCCACTTGCCTTCTTTCTTCCTTTTCTTCCAGCCCAAACCCAGCTAGACACCTGAGACCCACTCCAGACTATCTCGGACCTACCTATCATACCATGCCACCTGGGGACACAAAGCCACTGTCCACTAGACCTGGTTCCAGCCATGGAGCACTAGTCTTTCTAGAGTATTTCACCCTGACAAGCCCACAGAGGAGGACACCCAAGTTAGAAGACCACATGGCCCAACCACCTTGCACCCAATGAGAGCCTTTGAAGAGATGATGACTTTTTAAACAGTCGTAGAAGGCCTGGGAGAGGGAGCTGCCTCTCCAGAGAGTCTTTTCTTTGGGATCTGTGTCAGAAGGGCTCTTAAATCTTCAGAAAGCCCTCATCTCTCCGCAAGCATGAGAATGCGGTAGCAGCGAGGCACAGTAAAAAACCTGCTGATAGACAGATGGAATGGTGTAATTATACGCAGGAGGGAGAGAGAGAGCGTTTGCTGAAATTATTAGTGTGGGCAGACAATTAGAGGCTTTTCCACAAGATTACACTTTTCCCTCCCGTCTGCGCTCCATTTAGGAGTTTTTACATTCACAATGCTATTTCCTCCTCAGCTGTGCCATTTGCCATTCTGCCCAAATTACTATTGTGTTTGACTTTGCGTTTGTTCAGACTTCACCAACATTGCTGTCTTCCTCTACTTGGCACTTGCTTCGCTCCCCAAGCTGCCCTACATCTCTCCCCTCCTTTCCATCCCTTCTTCCTTTGCTTTCCCTTCTGTTCCCAGGTTAACCAAACAAGATCCTCAAATGTGTAGCAAGATGATGGCCACTTGTTTGTGAGGGCAATCGAGTGCACCATCGTCATTTGTCATGGCACTAGGACAATGTAGATGCCATAGTGAGAACCCCTGAGCCTGGAAGAAAGATTTTTTTCTTCTTTTTTATTTTTCAACTGCAGCATGATTTTTGCAAACGTTATTGATCAGCATATGCTAGTGGTGCATATTGATGGGGTACAGGGCTCACTATCAGATCAGGGTGATTAGCATTCTTGTCTTCTATTATCTCCTTCTGTTGGCAGCCTTCACTTTCCTGTCTTCTAGTTCCTAATAAAACATATACAGACTTATGGTGATACAGCCACCCACTTCACTACATGCCATCCTTCTCTCTAACTGTGCTTTGGTACTGTTTAGAATCTATGGCCTGCAGTGGGAGGTGAGGGCCTGTGGTCACTGCCGGTCCAGTTTCACCTGGGCTTGGGTCATTGGACCTGAGTTAAATGTTCCGATCTCCTGTGGGTCTTAAGTTCTTAGACTCCAAGACCTCATTCATAATCACTGTTCATTTATCCATGCATTCAGTGGAGAGTTACTGAGAGGATTAGGTGTTACTGAAATGTTTAACACTGGAAAGGCGAAGGACAACCAGCATTGTTTGTGTTACTGAAAGGCTTTCCCAAACTAGTGTCTTTGGAAGATGCTTTGGCAAGTGGGAATTAGTGTCCTCCTACTATAGACAAGGAAAAAGAAAGATTCTGAGAGGTTGAATTGCTTGTTCAAGCTAATAGTGCCAGGTCCTAGATCCAGCCCTCCTCAAGTCAGCCAGCAAATTTGGTGCCATCTACAGTAGATTCTCCAGCCTAGGGAAACAGAAGAAACCCACCTTGAACCTTAAAGTTCTGTCATATGCTGGATAAAGAAGCACATAAGTAAATGAAGAAGGAACTTAGGAAGGCTGCAAACTCACTGAGCATAGTTCTATGTGCACCCAAGGAGGGAGTCCCTGTCTTAGTACATTTTATGTTGCTATAACAATCTGAGACCAGATTGTTTATAAAAACTAGAGGTTTATTTAGCTCATGACTCTGGATGCTGGAAAGTCTAAGGGCTTGCCACTTGGCATCTTGGCAAGGATCTTGTTGCTGTGTTATAACTAAGTGGAGGATATCAGAGTGTGAGTCCGAGCAAGTACGTTAACTCAAGTTTCTCTTTCTCATCTCATAAAGTCACCAGTGACATTCTGTGGACCCCACCTTCATGACTCATTTAATCCCAATTACACTCTCAAAGGCCCATCCTCAAAATATCATTGACCAATGAGTTTATGGTTAAGCTTCTAATATATGACCTTTGGGAAAACCTTCAAACTATAGCTGTCCTAAGCATTTTTTTTTTCTCAAGAGGAATGGGAACAGAGGGCCAGGCAGTTGGAAGGAAAAGAGGCTTTGAGCAAAAGCAGCAGCATGGAGCAGGAGTTTCAGAAAGGAGCCACCACTGACCATTATCGTTTTCTAGCCCCTTGTATCTGTATCACCTCATTAAATCCTGGACCTGCCCTCAAGTGGACTTCTTCAACACAAATAAAGAAAATGAGGCTCAGAAAAGATGCATCATTTTTCTGGAGACCAAAAGGGAAATGTAGAGCCAGGAAAGACGCCTACTCAGTCTCATTCCAGAATGTAGCTCATGTCCTTGGCCTGGCACTTACCAGGTAGACCAGCCTGCAGGGCATGCAGGAGCGTGCTGTGGGAGCTGGTGCCTCCTGGCACCTCATCCAGAGCCTTAGGGATCATTCATCAGGGTTTTGACCATCCTGGATAATGAGGATTTTCAGTCATGGTCTGGTGATCAGTGATGTTTAGCGATTAAGTAAAGTCACAATGAGGATGAGAACTAGCCAAACAGTCAGGAACTGGGCTCCAATGCAGGTCCACAAAGCAAGGCAGGGGATGCTATGTGCCACTTCTGGAGCTGGAGGAGTCTGGAGAACAATCTGGTACCTGAGTAGAGATTTTGGTGAAGGACCAACAAGAAGCAATGACTCTGGAAGTTGCAGTCTGAAAAAAAAAATGGATGGCTGAAGTTGTCATTAGTCACTCTAGAAAATCACAGAGGAGGAACAGGATCAGGAGAAGAGAAAAGGATGAGTTAATCAAGAAGGAAGCCACGGCTACAGAGGCCTTTGTAACTCAGACACTCAGAAGGAAGCACCACCAGGGAACAGAGAGCCCACCATGAGTTTCAGAAAACCAAACTCTTACCCAGCCAAATTTTTTTTTTGAAAAGCCTTCCTAAGGTGTGGCTCTCCTCCAGTCAACTGCTTGAATGTCTCTTTGGGGAGTCCAAGTTCCTTCCAAGTCAGATCCCTGTTATAGTTCCACAGAACCCCAGAAATAAGGGAGCCCATGCAGACACACAGATGCAGATCCCCCACTGTGGCATTGGCTCAGCCTCTGCATCCCAGAACAGGGGCCAACAAATTGTCTCATAAAGCATCCCAGCTGGGGGCAGGGGCAATCAGTCTCTAGTTTAACAGAGCATGGAGAAACAGGAACAGGAACAAGGGGCTCAGGTGTCATGTGATTTCTTGACGCCCCCCCCCCCCAAAAGCCCCCAAATCTAATCCTGGCAGTTTGGGTATCTCTGTGTAATCTGACCGCACTCTAACTCAGATGCCAGCTTTGCAGCAGTGGACAATTTACTTGCTCCCTGATGACTAGATCCCTCCTGTTCTAACATGTCATGAGTTTTGATTCCTCTGGTCACACAGAGATCCCAGGAACACTCAAGAGAGTAGGTGGCGACAATCATCTGAGAAGGACCGCATGGTAAGCACCTCAGTGTTGAGGGTCCTAAGGTCTCTTTTGCCTCTGCTCGGCTCTGCCACTGACGTGAAAGCAGCCACAGACAGTGCAGAAAGAAGAGTGTGTGGCTGTGTCCCAATAAATAAATGCCGGCCAGACTTCTCAGGTTTGCTTAACTCTGGAATACAACACTAGGCAGCATGAGCTATGCAACTAATAACGGAGGGAGTGGCCTTTCATCTCTTTGCTTTGAGAAAATGGGGTGGGACTACTGCCTAACTCTTCCATCTCCCATCCTAGCCAAACCCAGAAGTAAATTGTATAGTTTGAGAACATTTGCCCTACAGAAAGTGAGCACATTCATATATAACAAATCTTCATTGTCATCATTAATAATAGTCTTGCACTGATAAACTTCCATAGTTTTTTTTTTTTTTTTAATGTGCCTCATGGAGGTTAGGGAAATACGCTCAAGACTGCACTGTTCTGAGTAGAGTCAGCTTAAAACTGCAAAGACTTCAAAAGGCCTAGTATGATCCACTAACTCCAGATTCCTCTTCATCAGAAGTCCTGGTCAGTGTCCCCAGACTAACTGTCAGTGCTGCTGTCTGTACACCCAGCCAGTGCTGGCGGATGCTTGAACTATCACTCTCCACCCTTCTTTACTCCTTCAGCTGTATTCCCAGTCCCCCCTTAAATGCCATGGAGTGTGATGCTGACTCAGTCAGACAGAATCCCCAGTCCAGACAGCCCCCAGCCAGGGGAGACACAACTCTGGCACCCGCTTGCTAGGATACAATGGAAAAGTGCAATTCACTTTAAATAGATTCCCATAAATAAGCAATAAAACAGGAACAGCCATTTGCAGTGAGCATTTCCAAGGTTTGATGAGCTAGGAGTTCGGACTGGGGGGGAAACAAAGAGCCCTTTTCATTATTTCCCCATCCCCTCAATTTTCTTTTACTGCCTGATGACTTTGAAAAGGAAGAAGCGAATGTGGCTCCCTTAGGGATAGAGCCTGTGTGTCCATCGCCTCTGCAATTGCCAAATTGCCCAGGTATTACTTTGAGCTGAGTGTCTTTCCTCCACCTCTCTGACCTGTGAATTGGTGCTATGGCCCTGCCTGCTCTTCCCACCAGGCACCCAAAGCATCCAGCTTTAAGTTTCCAGGGCCCAGGGAGTAGGGATAGGAAGACAAGGTAGAACCAGGGGAAGGAGGAAAGTGGATTGAGCCCAGATGTTCAGAGTTGCAAAGATGTACCTCCATGGTGCCTGAAATGCAACGCAGCCCAGGCTAGCACATGGTGGGAAGTGTCTGCTTCTTCTCATATTTTCTCTGATGTCAGATGGGTCGTGATCACAGAATGCCCCTACTGCAGTTTACCTTAATGTGGAAAGCTACGGAAGCTGTCCTCACAGCCTTCCTCTGACTATGAAAGGGGTGCAAGCACACTTACTTGCACTTACATGCATGCACAAGTGTGCAACACACGACAGGCTTAAAGTGTTCCAAAGCATGTCTTGCACAGTCTTTATCCTTTATCCTATTGACTTTTGGATGCACCCCTCACTTCTCAATGGAAGTTGGTGTACATTAGGACTACTTGTGATCTTCAGCAATTGTCCTCCCTCTTTTCTGGTTACAGTCTGCAGACACTCTCCTCCTCTGATTTGGCTCCTCATATTAAGTCTTAGATAAACTCTGCCCCAAACTAAAAATCACTACAATCAATACCTTATCCTTCCCTGACAAATATCTAGCCACTCCCTCCCATTCCTTGAATTCATTGTCCTTCTTAGGACTGGTTAATGAGTAAGGAATCCCAGAAGAGCTGTTATACAGCAGAGTTCTCTCCAAAGGATGACACAGTCTCTGGTTGCAGGGTCACACAACTTCGAATTTGAGTTTACACCTTCATTTTCTGTTTTCAAAGTGATTATTAGACTGGTATGCTCTCTAAAGAGAAAAGGCATGTGCACGCACACGCACGCACACACACACACACACACACAAGAGAGGGGGGGGGAGAATTCTCAGTTATACTTAGAGCAGCAGTTAGTTATTGCTGAGTAAGAAATAGTGCCACATTTGATGACTTCAAAACAAACATTTCTTATTGCTTATCTCTCTATGTGAGCTGGATTTTGCTGATGTGAACCAGGCTCTGTGGAATTAGGTGGACTCATTCATCCACCATGCGTTATCCAAGGGTCAGCTGGTAGATGGCTAGCCTAGGATGATCTCAATCACATGTCTAGTGTTTGCTGGACTGTTCTTGTGGTGACAGGGTGGCTGGGCCGTATGTCTGTCATTGACCCAGTTAGCACCATCTTATAAATGCAGGGTCAGCAGATATCCAAGGAGAAAAAAACAGAAATACACAAAGCCTGGTGGGGCCATGACTCCAAAAAAGCACAGCCTCAATTCTATCATATTCTGTTGGCGAAAGCAGGTTACCAGGCCAACTCAGTCCCCAAAAGGGTCAGTCTCCACCTGTGGGCAGAAATAGACACTGAAAAGGGTGTGGATTCAGGGAGAGGTGAGAATTGGAGACATGTTGGCAGTTAGCCTGTAGTATTCACCAGTCAATGTTTGCAATTCCAAAACCCAAACTGTTGTGAACATGCCTATTCCCACAGACTAGTCCTCTTTGATATCTAACTCTGCCTTTTCCCAAGTGTGGTTCTGGGATGGTCATCCACATGCTAATCACAGGAAAAAAAAAGACTTGTCATCACCACACAGCCGATCTAAGTAAATGCAGTCAAGGGACCAATTCTATTTCTTATGACATGCACCAAGGTATGAATTCTTAAGATAGTAATAAATCAATTGTGAATCCAATAAGTTTTACTATTTTCATTAATAAACCATCAAGAAACACTCACATCTTCTTTGGTCAAAAATTTGGCCTGATCATTGTCCAGAGAATAGTCCCAAAATTGGGAGCTTTAGAGGACCTTCAGCTTTGGCCTCTAGCCAGTTTCCCTCCTCCATGGTAGGACTAAATCAATAACCATGTGACTGAGGTCTTCTAGGATGTTGCTGTTTGTGGCCTCTCTTGCCTTCATATGTACCAATAATCCAAGACATGATACATGCTTCACTTTTGTCATGAATGGTTCTTTTTATTTGTTTATTTTTAATATGTGTGTTTATTTATGTTTTGTATTTTTCCAAAGATAAACAGGTGTTATTATGTTGGAATTCGAGGAGCTTTAATCTTTTTTCCTCCTTTAAGGCTGAATTACAGGGTCAGGCATGGGGGTGTGTGCCTTTGATCTCAGCACTCAGAAGGCAAGGCAAGTGGGTCTCTTTTAAGTTTGAGGCTAGTCTAGTCTACACAGCAAATTCCAGACCTGCCAGCTAGGGTCACATAGTGAGACTGTCTACAAAACAAAACAAAAACCAAACAAACAAAAACTGAACTACATCTAAATTTTTTTTTCTGTGACTTTCAGAAGTGATTTAGTAAAGGCCAACAGTATAGATCTCACTTTTTAAAAAATATTTTTAAAACGTGATTTAATTAGCCCACATAACATAATACCATCCTAATCATTTTTAAATGTGTATAGGTTTTAATACAGTTACACTTTTTCATCTTATGGTTATGAAACTCTGGCCTATTTGGAAAACATGTCCCTATTCCCTTCTCCCACAACTCCTGCCTTCTGTTTCTGTTCACACCATTACTTCAGATTCACAGAAGTATTTAAAAATCCCATATTTGTCTTCTTGTGAGTGGCTTATTTTACTTAGAAAAAGATCTCCTCCTCTTTCATCATACTGTAGATTACAATAGGCTTTCCTTGTGTTTTTGTAAAGCTGGGTGATAATCCACTGTGTGTATGTATATGCCATTTTTAGTTCCTGTAGTCATCAGTGATGGCTACCTAGTTGCTTCCATTTCTTGAACTTGGGGACTAATATTACTTTGAATATGAGTGTGCCAATATCACTCCAACACCTTGTTCTAATTACTTTGAGTATAATTGTTGCATATTGTAGCAATTACTGTTCTTAATTTTTGGAGGAACCTCCATATTGTTTCCCATAATAGTTGCCCAATTCTACAATTTGTTAGCACAAGAGTCCTGATTTCCTCATATCTCTACCAGCATTGGTTGTATTTTGGATTTTGTGGTCATGATCATTCTAATGGGTATGTTATATTGTCATTGTGATGTGCACTTCAATGATGGTTAGTGATGTTAAACATCTTGTCACATGCTTGGTGCCACTTATATATCATCTTTGGAGAAATGCTCTTTGCCCATTTTTAATCTGGTTTATTTGATTTTTATTGTTTCATTTATGTGCTTCTTTCACAACTGGAATAACTATCCAGTTAAATCACAAAACAAGAAACCTACGCACTCAACATTAATCTGTGCAGCACCCTTTCGTCTTTTGCCCAGAGGAACCAGGCACTGTCTTGAATCTTCCATTTATCGTCAACTTGCTTCCTTTTTTTTCCCAAAGATTTTTAACTACTGCCACATATATTCATGTGTGTGTGTGTGTGTGTGTGTGTGTGTGTGTGTGTGTGTGTGTGATATGTATCCACACATATGTGTATGTGCATGCATCTACGAATGCTGAGACCAGAGGAGGACATGGTGTGTCCTGCTCTATCACCCTTTACCTTACCCCTTTGGCACACAGCCTCTCACTAACCCTAGAGCAGTGATGGCCAACAAGCTGCAGAAATCCTCTCATCCCCACTCCCCCCAGTACTCTGATTACAGACACACATGTTGCCCACCTTCTTGGGTGGCTATTAAAGGAGAGAACTCAGGTTTTCAGCCTTGTGCAGCAAGTGCTCTCACACACTAAGCCATCTCCCAGTTCCCACAGGGTCTCAATGAGTATCTTTGGCTGGCTTGCAATTCACAGAGTTCCTGCCTCTGCCTTCTAAGTTCAGGCATTAAAGATATATGCAATCACCACCAGCCCTCTCCACATGTTCTTTAGAAAAGGAATGGTTTTGTTTTGAGTTTTTAACCTTATACAAATGATGCCATATGGTATGTATTCTTTGGTGACTTGTTTTTTTTTTCACTCAAATTCTATTTCTAAGGTCAATCTATATTGTTGTGTGTGGCTATTCTTGATTCAGCTTGAGGTTTATTATTCTATTACACACACACACACACACACACACACACACACACACACACACACACA
>CAJQZJ010003694.1:8851889-8874016 GCA_907164525.1 Lophiomys imhausi | reverse complement strand
ACACACACACACACACACACACACACACACACACACACACACACACACCATAATGTATTTATCCATTTTCCTGCAGCAGTGCATTTGTATTGGGTTTGCTTTTTACAAATAGGGCAATGTGAGCATTCTCATACATGTCTACCAATGTTCATTGGTAGAATTGCCTTTGCAAACATTCCCATGAATGGATTGTCTGAGTCATGAAGTATTCAGATGTTCCATGTCTTAAGATGATGCCAAAGCATCTGTACAATTTCACACACCCACCAGCACAAACAGAAGGTCCTAGAGACTCACATTCTCCCAAGTGTTTAATGTTGTCAGGCTTCCTCTTAGCAGCAAAACTGGTGAAGTGGGTATCTCATTTGCCCTTGATACATCTTTCTCTGAGTATTTATGAGGACAGTCATGCTCTTCATATGTTCACTGGCCATATGTGTTTCTTTAATCAAATTAAGAAGTCTGCTCATCAAGACACTACAAAGAAATGGAAAAACAAGTTATAATCAAAGATGAATTCCTTGCCACACACATAGCTGACAAAGTATGAGTGTGAAGAATATAAACAAAGAGAGAATATCTCACTTAATTTTTAAAAAATGGGCAAAAGAAATGACAGATTTCACAGAAAGTCTCCAAATCATTACTGTCAGTTGTAAAGATATACAGTGTTTCATGACAGCAGCTGGCCATATAGGCATGCCTTCCTCAGTACTGAATGGAAATGTATTTTTGTGGAGACACAAGTTGTCCTGTTAGGGTGTTTGTTTATCTGTTTGGCTTTGAGACAAAATCTTGCTATACAACCAGGATGACCTCAATATTGTCTCAGACTCCAGAGTTCAAGCATCACTGTCCAGGCATGACCACATTAGTTCACAGCTTTCTAGCCAGTCCTTGGTTAGTTCTGGATCACCTGAAGAGTCTCATACTCCTTCCTTTGCTGACGGTATGAATCATCTGTATCCAGAGAAGGTGCTGACAGGGATAATACCTTGAATCTAAGATATGCCTGCAGATAGCTGTCTAAGAACACTCCGAATAAGAGTCTCCTGAAAGTAAGAGATGAAGTAACTGGGGATAGAGAGATAGTATGACTGTAAGAGCACGCAATGCTCTTGCTCAATGCCCAAGATCAGTTTCCACTCTCATATCCAGCATCTGATGACCACCTGTAACTCCAGTTCCAGAAAGACCTGACATTTCAGGCCTCTGTGAGCACCTCCACTCTTGTGCACACACACGCACACAGGCACACACATAGGCACATAATTAAAAATCAAATTTTAAGCTGAGTGGTGGCGGCGCACATCTTTAATCCCAGCACTAGGGAGGCAGAGGCAAGTGGATCTCTGTGAGTTCCAGGCCAGCCTGGTCTACAGAGTGAGTGCCAGGAAAGCCAGGACTACACAGAGAAGCCCTGTCTCAAAAAATATGTATCAAATTTTTAAAAAGAAAGATGAAATTATTATCTTTGCCAAAGAGAAACCGGTAGTGTTTTCCCAACTACAGTCCTTCCAGAGGAGACCTGGGCGGGTAGGAGTGTCACCACTAGTCCACTCGCTAAAAAGGGAAGGACCTAAAATGGCTCTTAGGTTACTGAAAAAAAAAATTAAAAATTTTAAAAATATATAAAGCTCTACTCCCCTACTCAGAACTAATTCCTCTCAAATGCTCCCTGGAGCAAAGAAATGGTTAAGCATTTAGACTACAAAGAACTTCCCTGCTGGGGGCATGAGATACCCCTAACAAGTAAGAAGACAAGGGAAGCTGCCTGCAAACACCCGGCACTCTGGAGCATAGGCAGAGGTTGCCAATGATCTCAGATGTAGACCGTGCTGAATACTGGATCCAAATCATCCCTTTTGAGGACTTGGCCCTGAAGCAAGGCATGACCAGGGACTCTGGGAAGACATTTCAGTCACACACATGATAGCAAAAAAAAAAAAAAAAAAAAACTGCGAGAGCAGAGACTCCACTCAGGGAGAAACAGCATGAAGCTGGGAGATAGAACTGAACAGGAGCCTGTGCTCCTGTGGACACACCTGTCCCGGCATCACTAATGAGCTTTCTAAGGGGCCTCTCGCCATTTGCAGGTAACAGCAAGTGTCTCTCCACATGAATTCACTTACCCATCACGGACATCTATTCATTCCCTGTGAAGCCATGTGAAATCTGACTGGCATATTATGCTTTTGTCCTAACGTGTCATTCCTGTGAGATCCTCTGCTGGCACCCAGGTGGCCAGAGAGCAATGAGAGGCAGGCAGGTGACTAGGTCCACTGACATGAAGGGGATATAGCAAAGATCATGCTTTCAGGGCAGGACACCAGAGTAACTGGCCAACAAGATGCCCCTGCCCGTACCCCAGATAGGTTTGGATAGGATAATCAGACATGTCTACCCTTGAAACTGTCAAGGTGAGATGGAGCTTGGTGATAGAAAGCTGGAATGCAAAAAAAAAAAAAAAAAAGGAAGCTGGAATGCATGGAGCCTGGTCCTCCTTCATAGCATAGGAAAGTCCGTCATTGCCCTGTGATCTCCTACACACACACACACACACACACACACACACACACACACACACACACCACAGGGAGGGAGGGATGGAGGGAGGGAGGGAGGGAGAGAGAGAAACAGATAGAAAGACAAAGACAGAGACAGAGAGAGCTAGTGACAGACCATGAGTTCAAGACTGGAGTTTCTGAGGTCCCAGGTACCACCTTTGGCTTCAAGGCCTGGTTACGATTATCCTCTAGGCATCTTCATTTTCCCTTAAGGCTGCATAAAGCAAACTCCCATTGTACAACTTAATCTGCAGGCATGGGGAGAACATGTTGGCTCATTGAAAAATAATTTTCTTAGCTATTTCCAAGACTCTTTCCAGTTGTTGTGACATTAGTCCTCAGACAGTTGATGTCTTCTATAAGATCACAGGAAAGTCACATGATGAAAATGAGGACGCTTCTCTCACCCTACTCTCTCTTACACACACACATACACATGCACACACACACACATGCACACACACATGCACACACATACACATGCACACACACACATACACATGCACATACATACACATACACACACATACACATGCACATACACACACATACACATGCACACACATACACATACACACACATACACATGCACATACACACACATACACACACACACATACACACACACACACATACACATGCACACACATACACATGCACACACACACACAGGCGGGAGGACGGTCTACACAGTATCCACATACCAAGTTATAAATAAGATTAAGAGTAGAGGGGGAAAATCCCCTCACAATCATTTTCCTTGCTTTATCTCCTCTCTCATCTTCCCATTGCTCTTTGGGGCTCAGAGAGCTCAGAGTAGTTCCTGTTGGATGTTGCTGAGCAAAAAATCCATGTGACAGCCATCTTGTCTTCTCTTAGTCTTTCAGTACTGAAAAAGGCAAGAACAGAGTTTGTAAAATACACACATTTCCTCCAACGCAGAAAACTGGGATGGCAACAGTGCTGATAAAACACACGCTGCCCCTCCTTACAGAACACTGGCTGCATATATTCAGAGCAAGCAACTATCCTCCTCTTTATTGTTTAATTATGAGCTAACGCAGTGAAGATAAAGGCCCGACCAATCCAGGGCTCAAATGTGCCAATCATTTTCTGCAGAGAGGCTGAGGCTTACTTGCTCCCTTTTATTATATTTGTTATGATTTTAGTTTGTTCAGCAGTAAATGCAATATTGACATTTAGAACCTCAAAAAAGGAAAAAAAATAATAAAAGAAAGAATAGAAACAGGCAACCAAAACATCATTAGCTTCCAATATGTGAGCAGTTTCTAACTGGGGGCCATGAGTACATTTCCACTCTTTCTTAAATTTTATTTCCCCTCCCCACTTCCTAACATGTCCACAGAGACATGTTTTCCAGTCAACAATGCGTTCACAATCAATACCTCTTATGTACAGCATGCACACGATCATGTTTCAAATGGAAGAGGAAGGTTATTGAATGTGCTCATCAGAGATAATGTGACTGTGGCCAGACCTGGGTGAGGAGGTATCTGGGGAGTGCACATTGGGCAAGTGGGAGAAAGATCTCCGTGAGCTGATTTACAAGACTGAGAATAACACCATGCTCTTCAATACATCCATTTTCAACCCAAATCATGTTAAGCTCTCAGTACTGACATGCTAGCAGAGGTGGGAGCTATTCTTCAGGAAGTTATGCATTTCCTTCCCCTTGACATTTTCACAAACAAAATTATTTTTCTCTCAAATCTAATCAGTGCTCTGAATATGTTTTATGGGCATTAAAACCTTCATTTTCTTTTTCTAGAGGTTCTATTACTGGTGAGTAGAGAGAGGTTCTCCCTTGCTAACTAACTATAGAGCCTTCTCCTCACACCATCATCTCCTCTAGGCTGTGCTCACTGCCATATTTGACCTCCGTCTGTGACTGCTATCACTTGTGGGCTTTTCCAGCTTTCTCAATAGGCTGTGAGTATCAGATAATAGAGGCCTCGTAGCATTCTTCCTTGTATTCCCCAGCATCCATAACAGTGCTTGGTACTGAGCATGTGAGAGGTGGTATTAGGATAATGTCTCAGGAAATAGTAAAACCTCTTGGAAGCTAATAAAAAAAAAAAACCTGCAATTTCCCCCATGTTGTCTTTGAAACCACTAGCTGTAAAGGACCATGGGAATTCCTGGAGGTTTTGCTGTGTATTTCTTTGGATTCTCCACAGGAAAAAATTCCAGCTGGGTGAGATTGCCGTGTTTTCACCATTTAATCATCCAAAAGTGAAAATATTTTTAAATATCTTCAGGCTAGGTAAATTTGGGGATGTTATGACTATAAGGGAAGGGAAGGATGAGTCTATATGTCTGTACATGTGTGCATGTATGTGTGTGCATGTGCATATACATGTGTGTGCATGTGCACAAGTGTTTGTGTGTGCACATGTATGCACATGCATACACATGTGCGCATCATATGTGTATGTGTGTGAGCAGTGTGTGTATACGCCCATATCTGTGCATGTGTGTCTATGTGTGTGTGCACACATGCTTGTTATTTCCTCTCAGGTAAATATGTTGGAAACTTTGGCAAACCAGGAGGGCAAATAACAGCTACCCACTTGTAGGCTTAGCAAGGCTGGCACATTCCAGGAGAGCATGGTAGGCATTTGTTAGTTTCTTGGTGTCATAGCTCAAGAACTTGCACTTCTCTTAGAAGGGCCTTCCCCATGCTTCGTAACTTTGGCCCTTGCCATCTTTCCCCTCTTATCACATCTCTGGAATTCTCCCCTCTGTCCACTCTCTTACTGCTCCAGTAACACCATGCTTCTGAGTGTGGTATGTGATAATAGTATGTGTGGATAATGCCCCTTACCTTTCCAAATTGGTCAGAGGGTCACATGCATAGGAAACTGTACTTTGCCAGCCTTCCACCAGTCTGAGCCAGAGCCCACCCTTGCAGTTCACACGAGCCAGTGTGGACTACCAAAATACCAGCCCTTAGAAATCCCTTGTGAACCTTGCATTGCATCGACCAACCCACACGGATTACAGAACTGGGAAGGTGTGTGTGTCTGTGGCCTCTAAATGTTTACTAATGAGTAAAAACACATGGCTGAATTAATAAAGGACTTACTATGATAAAATCTGGAGATGGTCTTGGGGAAGCTCGCCATGCATAAGAACCTGCCTCTAGATGGGAGTCATGGGTCAGAAGTCACCCTCAGATTGGTGAGTTATGGCAGCTCAAAGTGGAGGCAGAGACTCCATCCAGCTAGTAACCCCAGAAGAGAAGGAACAACTGATGGACTCAGAAGTCAACCTAGTTTCTCATTTCCCATGTAGTTTGCTCAGCTCCCTAGCATGGTACCCATGGAGCCAGGGCATAGAATGTCTTCCATGGGGATATAGTGGCCTGAGAATATGTGCAAGGAAAAGAGTCTGACTGCAATCAAGCAGAGGCAGGTTCACATGAGGGAAGTAGACACAGCTTTTCTTAGGTCGGAGGTGCTGTGCTGTGTGATAAACTGGCAAGCAGTGGAAGGTCCAAGATGTCCAGAGGACTTACTCTCTGACCCAGAAGCTGTGAGGCACCTCAGGACATTACTGCATGACGTGTAGGCAACTGCTCTGAACAGCTGCGAGGCTGCCAGCAGTTGGGAGGCATTCGTCCTCACCAGCAAGAGCTCAAAATGAGATGGAAACGACATGTCACAGCATTTTAATCAGCCATTGTATTTTGGAATGTTTTAATTAAGGTTTATCTGTTACCATTATGACTATAATCCTGAGAAGCACCAAGCCTGCCCTGGCAGGGGGAAGAGAGGAAGAAAACGTGTCACAATTAAAATAATTATTAATTTAATCTCATTAAGTATGGATTATTAATTATTGTTGCTATTCTCATGCACAGGGGACAAGCCCCTTTCCTGATAAGAACCCACAGCTCATGAGGAGGCAGTATGTGCAGTTGTGCTGAGGAACCCACCCCCCCATCTTAGAAGGCAGAAACTTCACCTTCTCCTTGTGGGCTTCACCTTAGATCTCCCCCATAAATCACCCTACACAAAATGTACTTAGGAGCTAGGAATGTACCTCTCACTTGCCTAGCATGGACAAGGCCCTAGGTTCCTTTCCCACTACTTCCAAAAGCATTGTTTAGTACCGGGTGATGATAGAGAGATTCCATGTGTGCCTATTTCATGATCCAAGAGCTCACTACCGTCCCCCTTCGCTCCCTTGTACAAAGTTACCTCTTTGTTCTGTTCTTGGGTGCCTGAACAGGCCAGCCCAATCCTTCTTACTCTGGGTTACTCCCAGGTTCCCTCCCACATTTGGCCATGACTTTGAAGAGGTTTTGTTTTGTTTTGTTTTGTTTTTTTCTGTCCTTCATCTTTGTGTTTCTTCCGACAAGCACTCTGTCCATCCTGACACCTACAGGGAGTATGTGACTAACATCACTTCAGTATTAGAGGAGGAGGAGGAAGAAGGGGTAGAAGAAGAGGGCTGGAGAGGGGAGAAAAAGCAACAAAAAGAAGCCCTTCCCATCCAGAGTCATTGATATCAGGATTGAATTGTCAGCCTCTCCATCCTCCCACATACCACTGCTGCAATGAGCTAAACCAACACCTCGCCCCCTCCACACACAAACAGCCCACTCCATCTGTGTAAAATGACTAATGACAGTCAAAGCAAAGCGATTAGGTGGCCTTTACAAGCTTCAGCACCTACCAGGTTGACTATAAGTCACCCTGACATCATAAATGACTTCACAGAAAATATAAACAAAGGAAGAGGCCACCCAGAGAAGTGAATTCAATGCTAAAGCCCCCTCTCTTGTTTGGCCACATTAGCCCGGCCTGGGAAGAGACGTTCATCAGGATCATGTAGTGACATAGCAACCCACAGAATGACCTACACAGTGGGTCTTAATGGTTTCCCATTCAAGCCCATGATCATGAGGTTCTTCTGTGCTGATGACTTAGGACCACTTTGGGAGTGAGGGGAAGTCAATTAAATTGGTTTCATCAGGAATATATGATTTGATGTGCTTTTGCGTATCTTCTATGTTTAGCTGCTACTTGTAAAAAGGATCTTTTGTTGTTGTTGTTGTTGTTGCTGCTGCTGCTTAAAGAAAAACCAGCCCTGAGAGTCCCTGACCTAGTCAACATCTCCTTTTAGAGGGGAGAAGTTGGAGAACCCTTCCACAGTCACATAGCTGCCTGGTGACAAGTATAGACACAGGCGCTGTGTCAGCACTCTCCGGCCTCATTCTTTCCACCACAATACACACACCCTTCTCCTTGTCCCTGTACGGGGAGTCTCTGGTTCAGGGCTCTGAGTAGCTGTCCAAGGCAGGCATTTCCCTGTCTGGAGCATCGGGCTCAGCTGGGCCCACAGCTGTCAGCTGGTTAGACCACACTACACTGAGCTGCCTTCAAACGAAACTGGAGAGGCTCAGAGGCCCTTAGCCAAAATTCAGTCTCCCGCTTTCACACCCTGGGAAGCAGCTCTGTAGATGCAGCCCCCTGGAGTTCTTGAAAGAGAACCCCAGTAGACCAATGGTAGGCATGCTAGCTCACACATGTCTGAGGCTTGGTCAAGTGTTTCAAGCCTGTTTCTTATTTGCACTGGATTTGGGTTCACCTCCCAAGAAAGGAAGCTCCAAACCTTTGCCAAGCAGGGCTTCTGTGGAGATTTGTGCTCCTCACAGACAAGGGTTGAGAGAAGGACAGAGGCACTCAACTTCCAGGCCTCTTGCATTAGACCCACATCACTGCAGCTCCATGGTCCTCAGACTACCTGGGAGCTCTCTTTAGATGTCACACGATTTATCCCACTTACTCAAGTTCTATCATCAGTCATATTAATTTTTTCTTAAATTTCATACACATATATGATCATAGTCACCCACGTCACCCTCTAATCTCCTCATACTCCCATTGACCCTTTCTTAACTAATCTCCCTCCTACATTCATGTTTCTTTTATCTATGCCAGGTCTTGTGTGGGTAGGCACAACTACCATGTGTTTTACTAAAATTACATTATATCCAGTATATCCACCAGACTGCATTTCAAAAACACCCCTCCCCTGTTCTCTGACTCTCACAATCTTTCTGCCCCCTCTTCCATCATGTTCCCCTGGCCTTGGAAGAGTCAATATTGATTTCCCATTTAGAGCTGAACGCTCAACGGTCACTTAATCTCATTACTCTGACTAGTTAAGTTACAAATCTCTGCATTAACAGGAAACTACTTAAAAAAAAAAAGTTCTTCTGACTGAGGCTGAGAGTAGCATCAATATATGGGTATAAATGCAAATATTAGAAGGCAGTTTGACTGAGTCCATTTAGCAGAACAATAGCAGAAAAATCCCCCCTTAGGCCTTTGACCTCCCCAGCCATGCGGTGAGCCTGTAACAATCAGAGAGCAGTTGGTTACCCCCAAAACATTCATGCCACTATTGCACTATTGTATGTTGACAGGATTGACAGCTGGATTAGACAGCTGATGATTTTTCTCTCCTCCAGCAGGCCTGCATGGGACTTTCAGCATATAGCACCCAGCCAGAAGGGAGGGTTCTATTTCAGGTCCATTTTGTTTCTTTGTCTCTATCCAAAGCAGTAGGGTCTTATCATCCAATTCTGGTAGGCAACCAAGAGCTATGGTAATAGCCTATATTGCTTGGGGAGCTTCTGGGGACTCCCTGGGGAACAACTCATAAGGAAGTATAAGTGCAGCAGCATCACCCACATAGGGTGCCTACACTGAAACTCTTCTTTAAATTATATTTTTAATTAGCTTATATTGTTTTTTCATAATTCTTAGTTTGATTGATTTACCCACACCCTAACCTTTCTCCATCCCCTTTCCCTTATCCCTGATTAAACCTTTCACTCTCTAGTAGTTTTCCCCTAGAATTTCATATCACATGTGTCTTACTGTCTCCTCCAAACTTCTTTTTAATCCCTATTTGCTTTAAAATTCTTTACCTCTCCATGCTGCCCTTTCCTAAAATTCCAAAAGGGTGAAAGAGTGATATTATAGCATCTTAAGGTGAAGCCACTTGCCAGATTTCCTATCCTCTCTTAGAATACTGACAATGGGTTCAATACTCAGGGATCATTAGTCATTTGTGAGGAAGGCCAGATTAAAGTGAACCTGGTCAACCTCCTCCTCCATCTCATGAGACAGCTGATACCCATCTCTTTGGTGCCTTATTTCAACCCTGAGAGCAGATATCAGCACTCTGTTTACAGGTGAGGAATCAGTGCTTCAGAGAAGAAGCTGAGTGGCTTGACTAGCACCACCACTCCACTCTAGAAAGAAGAAAGCATGAGTGAAAGGATGAAAGGAAGGGAGGGCATTTGAGAGATGGTCTGGGAAGAAGGTGACATGCTTTGGAGCCCTGAAGTGCCCACAGATTTAGTGCACACATGATGAGGACACACACCACCTCTGTGACACCATCTTTTTTAAATCTCCAATTCCTTAGTGTGACCTACCTTTTCAGGGGCTATGGGTCTGAGGAATATTTTATTACTTTGCTTCAAATAATACATAACATAGAACTTTACGTTAAGGAACAGTTGCCCTGTAGACAGAATGCTATCCAAAAAGGGCAAAACTTGGAAGCAAGTAAGGCAATAGCCTAGCTCTGCCAAGACAGGGTAGGTAAGTCCTTCATAATTCCTGCTTTACAATCAATGTCTGTCAGAGATACTGGGCCAAGAGGCTGAAGATAGATGCTTTAATGTATGGAGAGACATTGGGAACTGTCCAGGCAGCCAGTTGTCTGTCATTTCTTAGTTGTGGAAGTTGCTGGCTGTGCACTTCCTGTATAATCAGAAATATTTATTCTTCTAAGTTCTCTGATGTGGTTGAGGACTAGATAGTTATAGTCTCACAGTTAAATTTTAAGTTGTTTAGGAATTAAAAAGATGTTCTAGGTTTAAGAAGATGTTTTTAAGTTGGTAATGCAAGTTAGGATGGAAAATGAGTTAGGTATGGTATAGAACTTTAAACTCATGGAGATAGATGGATAATAGAATATCATTATCAGTTGCCAAATATGTACAGATTGCACATTGGGAATGTCTGTCATACCTTATAATTTTCATAATTGTGGCCTAATTATTCAAAAAAAGAATTATGAGTTCTGGGAGAAGGGGGAGAGGGTGGGAGAGTGGGGCCAGTAGGGGTAGAGGGAGGGGACTGTGATGGAGATGTAACTTGAAGTAATAAATAAACATTTTTAAAAAGAGATTATCTAAATGGTTTTTAAAAAGAAAGAAAGGAAGGAAGGAAGAAAGAAGGAAAGAAACAGTTGCCAAGATGTTTCTAATCTTGTAACCTAACCTTGACATCTGGCCGCTGATTCTCAAATAAATGCATCCTTTCTCCTTTCTAGATTATGTAACTTTTCAAAACTGAGTGCAAGAGGGGAAAAAAACAGAAATATTTCTATTCCATGACTTCATACTTCTAATGTATATTTGATTTTCTTGCAAAATATTTCTTGTCTCTCAACACTGGAGATTCTGAAAGTAGATTCATCGGGAATATCAATGCAATATTGTTAGCCTTGAAGCCCTGTAACAGAGGAACATGGGAGTAGGGTTAACCCACAAGAAAAGCAACTCAACTAGCATCAATTGAGCACCTACCATGGGTGAGATATGCCAATTTGTAAGTCTGAAACATTGACCTGCAGGTTATACTCTGATATGGTATGTAGGTGAGTGTGTGTGCACATGCACACCTGTGCACAGATTCCCAAGGGCATGCATCCAGGAAAGTTACTGCCCACTCAGCCCTCCATTTTCCCGTTATGAACTGAAATGAATAAATCTCTATAAACAGCCTTCCCTGTGTGAAACCTTGGAAATAAGTCCTATTTACAAAAAATCCACTGGCCCACCTACATCAAGCACCGTGCTCCCCTGATGACTATAGGCAATAACATGAATGAAGCTCAAAATGATTTATTTCTGCCGACCATCAATCACCACTTTTCCTGGACAGATGGGCAAGTGATCAGGCATGGGGGCTGGTCTTGGAGGTGCTGAGGACTGTCTGCAAATTCTAGACACAAAAATCCTGGCTTCTGGTTTTGTATCCTAGAGAGCCTACCTAGGGAAAGAGAAGGCAGCATTCAGGCGGGGGACAGGGGCTCTCTTTGGGAAGCTCCCACCATTATTCTTAGCCATTTGCCACCCAGGAGGGAGATCTAAGTCCCTTTAGTCATCACTGCAGGAAAACGTTTTGACATAAACTCTCATACATCACGATGGAGGTTAGTTACCAAAATGCACACATTTGCCTTTGCTGGATTCATTTACTACCCTTTAAATTATTTCTCAGCCTTGCAAATCTTGCTGTGACAGACAGAGCAAGGAGGGGAGCACTAAGTGTTCATTTTTTCGTATAATATATTCCAATCCTGTTAGGTCGTGCTGCTGAAGGTAATATTTCTGGCATTCATTTAATGAAATTGACATTGATGAATGGTTAATTATACAAATTACATTCTTATTAAATCCCCTAGAATCAGTGCCTTACATTTTCCTAGCTATGGGCTCCTTACAGTTGATACCTTTTTTACTCTGCTCTGAGTATCTTCTCTGTTGGCTGCTACAGAACTCACTCTGCATATTTTTCTTCCTTTAAGAAACTTTGAAAAGCATTAAAAAAAATCCCCTAGTTAAGGCAATTACTGAAGATATGTTAATCTTCATGGGATGTTTAAGCTCCGTTCTTGCATATGTTTATTCTGGTTTCTTTCTCCTCTCTAGACAGCTCCTGCCCTAGAAGGGTTGCAGGGAGGGAAGATTGTCTGCTTCCTGCTGAATAAAAGGTCTGATGGGTCAGGGAGGCTGCAAGAAAAGAGAATTTGGCTGTGTGGCCAAGCTTCTCTATTGGATGCTACAGATCTGTCTATGTATCTTCTGACTAAGAGTGGATGAACCAGGCTAATAATAAAGGATCAATAAGTGGCAATAAGTAGCCCCTTGAATACCAAGTACCTCTGGCTGGTATGTTTCCAAGAGAGCCGGTTTGTTTTTGCCTTCTCACTGGGGAGTGAAAGGATGAATCATGTTCACAGAGTTCATTTTTCTGTTACCTGGCTGGTCACAAAGGCAACAGATATTTATTGAGCAGCTGTTATAGAGTGTACTCACACTAGTCAACTCCAGAAACTGGAGACAATCTCAATGAGTTGACTCATTTGTGGCAGGAGCTTCCTATTCATGGACCATTGTCAACTTGGATTATTTTCTCCAAATTAGAGATAACAGAAATACTCCCTGGAAAAAATAAAATAAAATCAGACCCAGTTTTCAAACCCGTTGCATCTTTCAAGGTCTCCCAATATATGGACCAAAATGCTTCTTGATTTGGGTGTAAGAGCCATAGGTGAGGGTCCAGTGGGCTCCAGAAGCTCAAATCTAGGGTCTTTCTAACCTGAATTTTCTCCCTGAATCTTTCCTTCCCACAGTAGGCTCAGTCACTGGACATCCCATTGCTAGGGTAGGTTAGGCTAGCTTGATTAGTTCCACCTGTAAGTTCATGTGTCTCATCTGGGCTCCTCAGCAGTGAGCTACACCTGGAAGTAGTATTCTATATCCAATCACCAGTTAGACTGATTTCAGTGGGTCCTTTGGAGAAAGTCCGTGGTTTATGCTGAGGACTATGAAGTCAACGAAGATCTAAGAACAAACTGTCCAAGGTTTCACCTGCTCCTTGAGCATTTCCAGGGCTTAATTAATGTTCAAGTGAGTCATCAAGGAAATCATTGAGCAATAGTTAGTGTTAAGCACTTTTGATCATCAGAGAGACCTGAGTTCAAATCTGGTTATAGGATACCCTGCACACACACACCTGTGTCTGTCCTCGTCTAGAGAAGGGTGTTGTGGAGTCTGTTGTATTCTGTAAGATCTCTTCTTTAGAGGTTATCCCATCCAAGCTGCAAGAACTCCCCTTCTATTCTCACAACCTAGGAAGGAAAGTCCCTCTCTAACTTTTATCTCAGCCTCTGATTCCATCTCCATCTGGGCTGGAGTCTGCCTGTGCAATCACATAGCACCAGTTTTAATTGTGCAGCAAGGGGGGAGATGGGTGATATGAATCAGGTGCTGTAAGTGCTGAGAGTGAATGTAATAAATAGACTATTAAGTTAACCAAGTTTTCAGCTTCACTAGTGAGAGCTGCCATCTATCTTGTGTGGTTTTCTGCATGCTTCATTACCGCATATAACCATATTGAAAAAATATACCTTATCCTTTATAATGACATGATAAGTTCCCATGGTAGACAGAGTGCCCCACCCCATTCTGAAGTTCTATGGGATGGAGCCAGCCGGGACGGGGCGGGGGGGGGGGGGTAGATCATCACTCTGTGTCTCAGGGGATGACAGTGTGGCCAGTGACTAGGCACGACTCAGTGGTGATGATACCTTGAAATGTATAGTCTAGAACATCCCTAGAGGTTCAGATGCCTAAAGACACAGATGCTGTCCACATAACAGAGAAGTATGGAAGGACTTTGAGTCTGATCACAGGTAAATGTGAAGCTTCTCCCAGACTCAGCCCCATGCTGTTCTGAACCATCAGATTCGATAGGACTCCTTTTGGAGTCCAAGCCAAAGGCTGGGTCTGCGTCCCCGCCCCCATCAGTCCATCATCCCTCCTGTAACACTTTGGCCAAGAGAATCCATGGGTGTCCACAGTGAGACAGAGCTGGATTCCCTGTCCTGTGCTGCCTCTTAGTGTGCCTGGGGCCTTTGACATGTCATTTAGCCTCTCTGACCTTGTCTTCACGTCTATAAATGAGGTGAGTTGGGACATTATAGGAAAGCACTCTTTACTCTGCACACTGCTGGCATCTTGGCTCCAGAGTCTTAAAAATGTATTCAAATCAGACAGAGAAATCTATAAAAGCTATGAGAGACCATGTATATTCCAGAATTCCTCCACTGAAATGCCTAGCACAGGAAAATGTATAGTCAGAAAGTGGATTAGTGGTTGCTCAGGACTGTCTTAGTTCATTTTCTCTTGCTATAACAGAATACTTGAGACTGAATAGTTTATAAAAACTGAAGGTTTGCCGGGTGTGGTGGCGCACGCCTTTAATCCCAGCACTCGGGAGGCAGAGGTAGGTGGATCTCTGTAAATTCAAGGCTAGCCTGGTCTACAAAGTAAATCTAGGACATCCAGGGCTGCACAGAGAAACCCTGTCTCAAAAAAACAAAAACAAAACAAACAAAAACGAAACCCTCCAAAAATGAAGCTTTACTTGACTCATGGTTCTGGAAGCTGGAAAGGCTAAAAGCATGGCTTCAGAGGGGGCCTCATGCTACTTCAATTCATGGCAGAAAGCGGAAAGGCCAGCAAGCACGAAGAAACTCAACATGCTGAATTCATACTTTGTAACCCACATGCTGCAATAAGAAGTACCCCAGCACAAGACAGCAATAGTCCCTCTGCCAATCTAGTCCTCACTGAATGAGTTTCAGAGTAGACAAACCATGTTCAGACAGCAGCAGAGGCTAAGTCTAAGGGGTAACGAAAGGGTACAGCGTTTGAAGGAGCTAAGAACAAAGCCCCAAATTCACTGTGACAGTGACTGTACATATTTGTAAATATACATGAAACCATTGGATTGTACACTCTAAACCTGTGAATTATTGCAGGAACTGTATCTTAATGCTGCTGATGTAAGAAACAAACAAACAAACGAATGAACAAATGAACAAACAAAAAAAAAGTAATGCAGGCATGGTGGCTCAAATATGTAATCCCAGGACTCAGGAGACTAAGGCAAGGGAATCTCCATGAGTGTGTAGCCAACTTTTGTTATATAGTGAGATCCAGGCCAAAAGAGAGAGAGAGAGAGAGAGAGAGACAGAGAGAGAGAGAGAGAGAAAGTAGGGAGTGGGGAGAGAGGGAGGGAAGGAGTGAAGGAAACCATCAGTGTGTGTTAAAGTGAAGAAGTTACAGTAGTGATTGCCAGAGCACCTGATGGCAGGGAATGCATATCTGGGCCCCAGCTGCACCTCTGGGTAAGTCAAGTACCTCTTTCTAGTAAGGAGAGTCCAGGGCCATATCAGAACCCCCTGAGCACTGCATTGGCTGCTGGCTCTTTATTCCCAGACGGCTAAGTATTCACCTTTAGGGAACTCACAGCACCTGTCCGTCACACAGACCTGTACACCTGCATGTGCAAGTTTAAGGAACATGGAGGCCTTGGGGAGGGCATTCCACAGAACTAGAGCCAGTCCAGTTGTCTGAGGGACTAAGAGGCTCAGTCTCCAAGAGGAAGAGAAAGCTCCTCCCCTCTGTCACAACACACCAGTGACAGAATTCACTGCAGGACATCACCAGCAGTATTGCTTGCCAGGAGCTGCTCCTCTGCTCCTCCTGCCCCTTGGGTGAGCACTCCCAATGGCCCTGTGTTTCCCCACCTGGAAGGTTTCTGATGACAACCCTGTGGACAGTCTCTAGTGTGTTCTCCCTCCAGTGTCACAGTTACCTACACAAACCACTTCAATACAGTATGTCCCAAACCTAACCTGCCTTCTTCTCTCTTTCTCCAACCTCTTCATCTTTCTGAATCCCCACATATTAATAAATAACTATAAATTAACAAATAAAACCAAACCCCCAATTTTCAAACCCAAAGCATGGATAATAAGATCACTTCCTCTCTGGGTTCCTCAGTCAACATGCTGGATTGGATCTGCCTACTGAATCATTTCCTCCTCTTGTCTAGGATTGCTGCTATGGATTTCTGACTGGTCTCTGGGTTTCCAATATCCCTTCGTTAATGCATTACCCAGACAACTGCTGAAATGATGGGTTTTTTTCTGCTTCAAACAGTTTCCCACTGCCCATAGAATGAAGTTCAAACTCCTACGCTTGGCTTACAAAACCTTTCATGAATTGACCCTGTTGGTTCATCTCCTTTTAATCCCTACCTCCACCAAACCGGCTTCCAGCCATCCAGGAAGCAAGCTGTTTGTGCTCCAGAGTGACAAAGACAGATAGGAGGCATCGAGATGCCCCCATATTACTTGCTGTTTAACCTCTTTTGTCCCTACCATTCCCAGACTCCCAGATAGAGAAGAATTGTCTAACACTGCTCCCTGCTGTCTTCAATCCTATCATATAGGATTCCCCTTCCTAACATTCCACTCCACCCCTCACCCCCATGTGAAAGCAGATGCAAGCCTATGCAAAATATTTTTATTATAGCCTCGGTCCAAAATGGTAGACTGTTAAAATATAGAATAGACCCTTAATTAATAACACAATCAGTGCATAATCACAGAGCAAAACACTGTGAACAGCAGAAATCCATTTCCAAAGACTTGAACAGTTGCTGGGAACATAAAAGATCAGCTTGTTGGCTCAGTTGGACTTGATAATATGAGACTAGTGTGTAAATAAAGGATATGATACTAGGATGATGTGTTCAACAGATAAATGAAGCCAGCAGGGAGATTGCTGATATCACTCTCCCTGAGGATCAAAGAGGCTGATGGGGTGGGCCTTGACCAAATTTGAGCCCCAGGGTGAGGGTCTTCTATGAACACTGACCTAGAAAGTGACCCAGCAGAACCAGGTTCACCTTCTTTTCACAAAAGGTCAACACGTCATGTGTTTCCTGGTTCACAGGAGCTCGCTTCAGCTGGCTTTCATTTTCAGGTAGAGGTAAAACATACTATGCCCTCTCCTCTAGTCCTGTCAACAATGAGGAAGGCAAGTTTCCATTCTGGCCCAGCTTAGGACACTGAGCAAGTGCCCAGAAAGCACATCTGCTCCTTGGAATTCAGTAACTACAACTATCTCTTAAGCAAAAGGTAAAATTAGTCCCCAAGGTGGGAAAAAAAGTGAATTTCAAACCCTCTGCTGGCCTTCCCAACTAACTCTCTTTCAGGTGCTGTGATACTGAAACCTGGAGGGGAAATGAATCGATCCTGTTTTGTGAGTTCTTAAGAAGTAGCAGGCATTGTGAAGGACTAACCTACCCTGTCTTGGCAGAGCTAGGCTGTCGACTTCCCTGCTACCAAGTTTTGTCCTTTTTGGACAGCAGTCTGTCTGCAGTTGAAGCAAGGAGTTTTTTTCATGCCAAGAGATAGGCTTGCCACTAATTCAACCATATCACACTGGAGATTCTTCGATGCTTATCTTCTACTTGGAGTAGAATAGGGGGTGCTGTCAGGAGCTGATATGTCACAATATCAAAAAAAAATCTTAATTTAAGACCACATCTTTGAATGCCATATTCTGCAGATCTCTTGGGGTTTTTGAAGATGCCCTATCTATCTCTTGTATTTAGATAAGCAAATGTTGCTTGTCTCTTAACAACTTGATTATTGAGTAGCTTAGAGAATATCTGTGATAGACTGTCATAGTAGCTAACAAGGTGACATGCATGCATGACTAGGAGTTTGTTTTTCTTAACTATCCTAAACAGTTTAAGACGGTTGGTATCAAGAGGCCAGAGCTTCACATTTCATTTTTAAGTATCTCTAGGTACGATACCATTAGGAAGCGTTACCTTTAATTTTGTATCAATATACAAAGATCTATTCAAATGTGGCTAAATATACTCTTAATTTTGTATCAATATACAAAGATCAATGACTATGCAGCCCAATACAATCTTAATATTGCGTCCATATACAAGGGTCAATACCATTGTGGCCAACTATAATCTTAATTTTGTATCAATATACAAATATCAATACCGATGTAGACCAATACAATCTTATTTTTGCACAATAAACAATGGTCAATACCACTTTAGCCAAATATACTACTAATTTTGTATCAATATACAAAGGTATAAGGGCATATTCAATAATCTGACCATTCTTCTTGGTCCTTCCTGTGCTATGTCTATGTCTCAATTTTTCTCAAGTCCATGCATTCCTACATAGGAGATAAAGAAGGATACAGAAAAGGGAAAGAAGGAATACCCTGGGTCTAACCTCCAAAACCCATTAAACAGGACCATTTAACAACTTGTAATCTCTTCCCCTAAATAACAGAGTTTTCAGTTGTCCTTCAAATAACCAAAAAAGGGGGGGGGCGGAGAAACACCCTCCCCACCCTCTGGGTATGGGACGTTGCTCTCTTAAAATGACTTCCTGCTGATTTGGGTCGTAGTAAACCTGTTTGGGGCCCAAACCAAAATGGAAAAATGGTTAAAAATGTTAATACAATCCTTTTATGTTCAGTCCTTCTGTTCTCAGCTGTTTGGATGTCCTAAGGAGTTTGTAGGCAGAAGCTGAACTTCCAGGCTTTACTGAGGTTCTGGCTGGGGCATTGTGTAGAGCTGAATGGTCTTAGCGATATTGAGTTGTTGTGGTTGTAGTCTTTTGATGGAGACAGCTATTGAGGAAGTCTGTCAGGCTGAATCATCTGGGTCACTCGTCTTCTTTTGGTGTCTGATTCTGATTTCTGCTGAGGTTTCCGTTGTCCAGTTGTCCCTGGGTTCCTTGAATGGATGCTTTGATTCTCCTGGAAAGATAAGAACAGAGCCCTGCCCTAATCCTCACTCAGCGACAACCGCCCTCTTTTTTTTTTGGGGGGGGGAGGGTAGGTAATATTTCTCCTGAAGCAAATTTGGTTTTTTGACAATATATAAAGTGTTATCTTTCAATCTGGTTTAAAGAAGAAATTATTTTGTTATTTTGGAGCTAAACCAGCTTTAGTGTATATATTTTGAGATCTCGAAGGACAATTTGTTTGTATTGAATGGGCCTTTGTAAGTAGCTTTTAAACTTAGGTCCTTCCAAATCCTATGTGTGTGTCTCTGCCTTCTAATTATTGGGATCCGAGACCTGTGATTCCCATCTGAGGGGATTAAAGATGTGTTCCACCACTCCTGGATCGAAGTTTTTCTTTATTTAGAGTTTGTTTTGTATCAGGCTGACCTTGAGCTCTGAGATCTGCCTGTTTCTGTCTCTAGTGTGTTGGGGTTAAGGGTGTACTCTTCTTGAATGATGGGATTAAGGGTGTGTACCCTCACAATCCGTGCTCTACAATAAATGTCTGTCAGAGAAACAGGACCAAAAGGCTGAAGACTGATGCTGGAATGTATGGAGAGAAAATGGGAACTGTCCAGGTAGTCACTGGTTTGTCATTTCTTAGTATTGGAAGCTGCAGGCCCTGCACTTCCTATATAATCAGATATATTTATCCTTCTCAGCTCTCTGAGGTGGTTGAAGAATAGACAGCTTGAGTCTCATAGCTAAATTTTGAGTTGTTTAGGAATCAAGAGGGCATTCTAGATCTAAGAAGATGGTTATAATAGTGATGCAAGTTAGTATGAAAGCTGAGTCAGTTATATAACTTTAAACTCATGGAGATGGTTAGAAGGTAGAAGGTTAAAGTCAGGGGCCAAAAATGTATGAACTGGACATTGGGAAGGTATACTGGGCCATTTAACTCTCATAAATGTGGCATATTTAATTCTGCCTTTTTGTATAAAATTTACTGTTATAAGAGAAAGCACCATTTGTTGGATTGAAAAGGGAAGCTGTTGGGGGGGAAGAGGGTGGAAGGGTGGGACAGGAAGGGGGAATAGGGAAGGGTTTGTGACTGAGATGCAACTTGAAGAAGAAAAAATAAAGTACTTATTAAAAAAAAAAGTAGGTAAATGTGTGTACATGAAGATGGGTTTTTCAGGTTAGGAAAGATAGTTTGCACTGGCATCAGCATCTTGATTCTGAGTAGAACCTGGTGGGTGTTGGAAGCTCTGTGAGCTGAGAAGCAGCACTCTTCAGACACTTGAACTGACTTGAGCCCCTTTCTTATGACAGTCTTTTGTCTGAACATCTTGAGTGGAATCAGGACTGAGCAGCACAAGGTTTTGCACATGCATCCAATAAGTACTTGGAGTGGCTGGAAGACCTGACTGCAGCTCTCTTTGCATGCCTTCAAAGCTCCAGTCACCTGGAGATACAATTGGGAGTTGCTTTGGTCTGAATGTTTGTCACCCCACCTCCACCCTTGATCCCCCAACCCACGACCCACCCTAGCCCTGCCAAAATGTATTACATTGAAACCCAATCCCTGATGTCCTGGTGTTAAGAAATGGAGTACATGGGGTGATTAGGCCTCTGTTCTCTTGATAAGAAACCAAATAATCCAATCAAAAAATGGGGGACGGAGCTAAATAGAGAATTCACAAAGGAGGAATCCCTAATGGCTGACAGACACTTGAAGAAATGCTCAACATCCTTAATCATCAGAGAAATGCAACTCAAGATGACTCTGAGATTCCATCTCACACCTGTCAGAATGGCTAAGATCAAAAACTCAAATGACAGCACATGCTGGCGAGGGTGTGGAGAAAGGGGAACACTACTCCATTGCTGGTGGGAGTGCAGGCTTGTGCAACCACTATGGAGGTCTGTCTGGCGATATCTTAGAAAACTTGGAATAGCTCTGCCTCAGGACCCAGCCATACCACTTCTGGGTGTACACCCAAATGCCTCTTCATGGAATCATAAGGAAGTTTCCTCATCTATGTTTATAGCAGCCTTATTTGTAATAGCTAGAAACTGGAAACAACCCAGATGTCCCTCAACCGAAGAATGGGTTAAAAAACTGTGATACATCTACACAATGGAATATTATCCAGCTATCAGGAACAATGAAATTATGCAATTTGCAGCCAAATGGATGGAACTAGAAATGCTCATCCTGAGTGAACTAACCCAGACTCAGAAGGACACATATGGCATCTATTCACTTATAGTAGGATTTTAGCTATATAGTAGAAGGTATTGATACTACAACTAACACACCAAAGGGAACTTGGACATAGACTTCTTATTTTTAATTTTTATTTTTTATTTGTTTTTTATATATTAGTTATATTTTTTTCTATTTTTTAGTCTTTTTTATCTATTGTGTGCTTATTGATTTGTTTGTTTAGTAGTTCTCTCTCCCAGGCAACGAGACACTTTTCACTGATGGTACTGCTTCGTAGATCCCCAATGAATGAAGAGGCTCTTGGCCCTCATACGACCTCTCAACTGAGATGAGGGACTGTTATATAAGGACACCCCACCCCAGAGAAATGGGATGGAAGGGTTAGGAGGTAAAGAAAAAAAATGAAATGTGATGTTTCGGCCTTTTACTACTGTCATAAACTGTTTAGGATAATTAAGAAATGCAAACTAATGGTTATGCAAGCCGGTCATTCTGTTAGGTACTATGACAGCCTATTATAGTTACTTGCTAAGCTAATCAGAAATAAACCTGCTAAGAGACAAGCAACATCTGCTTACCCTAATAGAAGAGATAGATAGGGCCTCTTCAAAAACCTCAAGAGATCTGCAGAATATGGCATTCAAAGATGTTTTCGTAACTTTAGATTTTTTTTATATCAAGACATATCAACTCCTGTCAGCACCCCCTATTCTCCTCCAAGTAGAAGATGAGCATCAAAGAATCTCCAGTGGGAGATGATTGAATTAGTTGCAAGCCTATCTCTTGGTAGGAAAAGCCCCTTGCTCCAACTGTAGACAGAATGCTGTCCAAAAAGGACAAAACCTGGAAGCAGGTAAGTC
>CAJQZJ010003694.1:8840284-8851789 GCA_907164525.1 Lophiomys imhausi | reverse complement strand
AACTGTTTAGGATAATTAAGAAATGCAAACTAATGGTTATGCAAGCCGGTCATTCGGTTAGGTACTATGACAGCCTATTATAGTTACTTGCTAAGCTAATCAGAAATAAACCTGCTAAGAGACAAGCAACATCTGCTTACCCTAATATAAGAGATAGATAGGGCCTCTTCAAAAACCTCAAGAGATCTGCAGAATATGGCATTCAAAGATGTTTTCGTAACTTTAGTTTTTTTTATATCAAGACATATCAACTCCTGTCAGCACCCCCTATTCTCCTCCAAGTAGAAGATGAGCATCGAAGAATCTCCAGTGGGAGATGATTGAATTAGTCGTAAGCCTATCTCTTGGTAGGAAAAGCCCCTTGCTCCAACTGTAGACAGAATGCTGTCCAAAAAGGACAAAACCTGGAAGCAGGTAAGTCGACAGCCTAGCTCTGCCAAGACAGGGTAGGTAAGTCCTTCATAACCCCTGCTCTACAATCAATGTCTGTCAGAGAAGCGGGGCCAAACGACTGAAGATCGATGCCGTAATGTATGGAGAGAAAATGGGAACTGTCCAGGCAGCCACTGGTATGTCATTTCTTAGTTTGGGAAGCTGCAGACCCTGTACTTCCTATAAAATCAGATATATTTATCCCTCTCAGGTTTCTGAGGTGATTGAAGAACAGAGAGATAGAGTCTCATAATTAAATTTTGAGTTGTTTAGGAGTTAAGAGAGTGTTATACATCTAAGAAGATACTTTTAAAATTGTGTTGCAATTAGTATGAATGTTGAGTCAGATATAGAACTTTAAACTCATGGAGATGGTTAGATAGTAGAATGTTAAAGTCAGGTACCAAATACATATGGACTGGTCATTGGGAATGTACGTTAAGCCATATAACCCTCATAACTGTGGCCTAATTACCTCTGTTGTACTGTATTGTATTTATTATTATAAGAGAAAGAGCCATTTGTTGGACTGAAAAGGGAAACTGTAGGGGGAAATAAGATATACCTTAAACTTAAAAGAAAAAAAAAAGGGAAGAGGATGGGGGATTGAGGGTGGGAGGGTGGGACTGGAGGGGGAATAGGGAGGGGACTGCGATTGAGATGTAGCTTGAAGAAATAAAAAATAAAGGAAAAAAAAACATGAAAAAAAAAAGATAAGGTCCTCTGTGAAAGAGGTCTGAGGAAGTGGGTTTGCTCCTTCTACCACTTGAGGACACATAAAAAGCACCATGAACAAGCAGCAAGCCTTTAGCGTACAACATATCTGCTTGCTCCTTGATCTTGCCCTTCAGACCTGGGAGCAATAAATCACCCAGTTTAAGATATTTCGCTGTTTCAGGCCAAACTAACACAGGGATAAAACCGACATAAAGGTAGAAGATAAAATCTTTGAAGTCTCTTCTAAGCAACAAAATTCCCAAAACACTCCTCAAGAGCAAATTGCTCTTGGACTGAGAGTGTAGCTCAGTGGTAGAGTACTGCCTACCAGTACTTGTAGTGTTGCCTATCAGGTGTGAGGTCGTGATGATCCCTAGCCCAACAACAACAACAGCAGCAACAAAATGTTCTTGCCTTCTTTCTGGAACATTCCAGCAGAACCATGTGACCTTCTAGTCTTCCATGTAGATGCCTTGTCCACAACTAAAGATACTGCAAGCCCAGCTGGGGCTAAACGTTCACTCATTATCACAATGGCAGAGCCATGGCCAGGAGTAGCTTCATTCTCAGTGAAGACTTTACACGTACAGACACTACAGACGTATACTGACATCACTTCCCTCAAGACACTTAAGTTGGATAGGGAGAAACTAAAGGACAAGGAGAAAACCCAGCCTACTGTCTCAAGCTTGACTAAGTGCTTCTGTGAGTGGAACAAACATTTAGGGAGACGGCCTTTTCAGCATTCTGCTCCTATCCATATACACACAGAACTGTCCTTGGATCATGGAGACTCCATACCTCTCTGCTTTGCCCCGGGACAGTTCCCAGAGTGTTCCTGATGGGTGAGGCTCTGGGCTCCCATTTATTTTTCCCTCTTCAGTTTCTGGGCCAACCCCAATGGCAGGCAATGAATGAAAACACAGATGAGTCTTGGAAACATGTGAAGAAGCAATTATATAAAGACTCCTTCCTTTCTCTGCCCCTGCCTCCTAGCCACTTCCCTGTTAGCTCCTAAGAATTAGCATAAATTCCTTGGTCAGGAGAAGCTATCAAAACACCATCCATCTGGATCTAATTTCCAGAGCTTCTGGGCTCCACGGTGACCAGAGTTAAAGGTCTATTCATAAATTTTTCTCTTGCAGTCTGCCAGAACCCAAATTCTGCCTGTAAGCTGTCTGTCCAGGACAGATAACAGATGGAACTGGCTTGAATTCTGCACACACAGCACAGCTCTCTCTCTCTCTCTGACCAATCAACTCCATGCCCTTCCCAGCCAGCTGTGGCCTTGTTGCCTTGAACTTCACTTGTCTGGGTCTTCTACTTTCTTTGGGTCCTCTGTCTCAGCAAACTGGCTACAATTGATGGCCTACCTTGTTCAGATCTGCTTCTATGGTTATTCAAACCTCTCCTCTCCTCTCTTCTCCTCTCCTCTCCTCTCCTCTCCTCTCCTCTCCTCTCCTCTTCCTTTCTACTTTTCCAAACACAATATCTTTCCTTTTTAAAATTGATTAATTTTGATCGTTTTATAATATGTATACAATGCATTCTGTTTAATCTCTACAAGAATCTTTCCTAGCTTTCTGATTTTGTTCTGTGACCAATCTATGTGACCATTGAGTTGGAATTATCCATTGGGGCCATCAGTGGGTACATAACCGAGGGCAATGACTTCCCCCCCCCCCCCCCGATTTTATCAGTGGACAGTGAGATGTAGGGGGAGGTAACATTTTCTGCCTCTAATTTTTTATGACAGAGAATGAGGAAGACCACAAAGGAGGCAGGGAGACTCTCGCCTTATTACACTACTTTTTATAATTTGATAAAGGGCAGACCACTAATAATTGGCTTTTTTAACATTTGAAACTTAACACAAAGCAATTATGGCATTATTCAAACAGACGTGAGAGAAATAGTTGATGGGTTAGTTAGCTAGTTTGTTAGTTTGGAGGGATAATAAGTCAAGGGAAGAATTAATTATATAAATCAAGAACAGAAATTTTTCTCATTTATCTAACTAGATAACACAGTCCCTAAGTATTATGAGATTGATTTAATTATTCTTTGAATCCTACTAATTCTATATACAAAATAAAGGACATATACCATATACGTGCGTGTGTGTGTGTCTGTGTGTGTGTGTGTGTGTGTGTGTGTGTGTGTGTGTTCATTCTATTCTATAATATATTAGCTCTTCACCTACCCACCCTGTCCAGGCCTCTAACAATGACCACCAACTCTTTATAGCTGCACTTTCTCCAGCATGATGCAGAAGGAATCATACAGCCTGTGGTCTTTTTCAGACTGGCATCTATCATTTTGCAATGGAGTCATCCATGTTGTGGTCTGCTAACTCTTTTCTTTTTCTTGCTCCATGGCAGTTCATCCTATCTGTTTTCCCACCCCTATTTATCTAAGTTTGTTACCTGCTGAGGGGCATTTTGTTGCTTTCTGGTTTTAGTAGATACAAGTACAGTTGCTATAAAGCCTCACAAGGAGGTTGAGGGCACACATTAGCTTTCAAATCAGCTGGGCCGATACCCAAGGGTATGTGAGTGCTTGGTCTCATCCCAAGACAATGCCTAGCTTGCACAGTGGCTGTGGTACAGTGTCTTCCCACCAGCAGTGAAGAGGGTTCCTTGCCTTGCCAATGCCATCAGCCCTTTGGATTTCTGTTACTGTAATATGTGTATCAAGGTATCTCATTGTATTTTTTATGTACATTTCCCTAGTTACAAGTGATAGGGGCCATCTTTTGTCTTGCTTCTTTCCCATCACTTTATGTTCTTTGGAGAAATGTCATTGGTGGCTTTTCTTCATTTTCACATAGGACAGCTTGTTTTCTCACTGCTGAACTTTAAAGAGTTCTTTGTATGTTTGGGGTCCAAGTCCTTTTACGGGTATGTAAGTTATAAATATTTTTCCCATTGTCAGTGGTCTGTCTTTTCTGAAGACACAGCCTCAAGAGTATCTTCAGCAAAGAGTGTTTATTTTAATAAAATCTAAGTTGGCAATTTTTAGTTTTAAGGACCATGGCTTTTATTTTTAAAAACCAATTCTCAAACCTAAGGACACACAGATTGTATTCCCCTACATTTTCTTTTGAATATTTTATAAGTTTTATATTTTACATTTATCTCTAGAACCCATCACGAGTTAGTTTTAGTTTTTATGTGCCATATAAATCTGTGTCTATTTTCTTTTTTTTTACATTTCCATGGCTAATTGTTTTTGTTGACAATGCTAGCTTTTCTCTGTTGAATTTCCTGGTACCTTTAGTTTTTAAATCAATTGATTGCACTTGTGAATGGCTCTCCATATTGTTCCACTCATTTATTTTTGTTTACTAGTTAACCAGTAGTACTATGCTGTCATGGTTCCTGTAGCTTATACTGAGTCTTGAAGTCAGATCATATGAGTCTTCCACCTTGGTTCTTTCTTAATGTTTTGCTGACTACTCTAGGTCCTTTGCCTTTCCATAAAAATATTTATACTTATTCTGCCAATATCTATAAAACAATTTGCTTGGATTTCTGTTGTGATTATATTGACTCTGTAGATCATTTGAAAAAAAAATTGACATTGTAACAAGGTTGGATCTCCCGATCTATGAACATGGAATTCTTCTCCAATTTATTCAGTTATGCTTTGACATCTTCCATAGTTTTTGTTCCCACCTTGAAATAGGAGAATTGATTGCTCAAAATTGTCCTCTGACCTTCATACCCTCCACACACAGCCAGCAACATGTACACACCTTCATTCACATACATCAAACACATAAGCACAAAACATTATAATAACAATAACAATTGATTTGAAGTTAAATTTTTTAAAATGCAGTATCAGAAAAGCTAACTTCAGAATATTCACTTTGTATCTTGGTTTACTCCAGCAAGAATTTGGCAGACTACATATTTTTGTACATTTATTTTTACATAATTTTTGGTTGTTCTACCTAAGTTATTGTGTCATCTGTGAACAAGAATGGTTTTAATTTCTCTTCCCAATCTGTATTGGCTTACTCCTCCAGCTAGGGCTCACAGCACCATACTGAATGCAAGCTGACACCTTCATTTCGTGGAAGCCTTAGGACAAAAGCCTTCAGCCTCCTGCCTGTATGTGTGCTGTTAGCTTAGCCAGGGGAGTGGGGGGGGGGGCTTTCCTTTTATTAAGCTAAAAATAGGCCTTCTACTCCTAATCACTTAACAGTTTTTACTACAAATGGATATTGAGTGTTGGGGTGTCTGTTAGCCTATGTTTTGCAGCACCATATTGCCAGTTTTATAGGACATATATTTTCTTAAGAAGTCAGAAAAATGTCAGAGAGGCTTTTGGGAATGTTAAAGCAGGAACTGAGACTAGAACTGGGGTGAGCTAACCCAGAATGGAGGCAGTGGAGAGAAACCAATTCTGATTGCATTTTGAGGGAAAAGGACAACAGGACTTGATACATGTTGAATATGGTGGCAGAAAATAAGACAGACCCCGAGACTTTTAGACAAGAGGCTTGAAAAGCTAGAAGAATCATGTTTAAACGCACTGACTTATTGTAGACTGGGAGAGACCTGCCCAACAGGGGAAGGGTCACCAGTGTCTTTTGGACCAACGAACACACACACAGAGGTGGGGCGGGGGGAGGAGAGAGAGAGATTCAGGAAAACAGTTGAGTCCACAAATCTGGAGTTCAGGGGATAGGATCGAGCCAAATTTATAATTTTAAAAATCATCTGTATCTCAGAGGTATTTGAAGCCTTGGAATTTCATGTCATTACCTTGGGAGAAAAATATAAATGGAGAAGAGAAGAAAGCCCAGGAGTCCTCCAACATTTGCTGGCTGGCTGGGTAATCTGACTTGTGGGAGGGCTTGAGTGAGTGAACCACGCAGAGAGCAAGCATTCCCATTCTGCACATGCTGCTGAGATCTGTAGTGTTATGCCTGGAAAGATGTATTGCTTCCAAACCAGGAGTTAAAAATCTAACTGCCATGGTTAACAAAACCCTTAAACATCCACTGAAATATTACAAGAATTTGCTGAAGAAGTGCAAGAACTTGGGGCTGCGGTCATGGTTTAATAAGCGGGGTTAATGGCAGAGGGAGAAGTGGTGGTCATTCAGGGAAGGAGAGAGACAAGGGAAGCATTTGAAGCAGCCTGAAGAAAGGAGGACTCAAGACAGGGAACTTAGATCTCAAGGCCCTTATCTTCTCATCTGTACAACAGATCTAGCAACTTCCTTTATCAGTCAAAAGGGGGAATTCCTGTTCCAAGAAACACGAGGAAGGTCCACATCCCAGAGGAACAAGGAAAGCACAGGCAGACAAGTTGAAAGGTACACATTGCTTGTTTAGCTGAGGACTGTCAACATTTTTACCAGCTGGGATTTGAGGTACTAGAGAATGAGAAGTGAGGCTGTCCCTGGACACTCCCCTCTCATTCTCCCAGTTTACACAATACTACAGGAAGAATTCTTAGCTTCAGTATAAGAGTCAGGGGTTAAAATTAAACTGAGAGTTATTAAAACACCAGATAAGCCACTGAGGAAAATTACACTGTTTTTAAAAATGAATGGCCTGCCAACAGCTCATTAGAGATTTGAGAGAGACAGCAAAGGCCACCATACTATACTGGATGCAGTTGAAAGGGGCCTTCTCCCCTAAGGGACAATCTTCAAATCTGGATACTCAGTCACACTAAAGGAAAAAGCACTCTGGGGAAGATCATAGTGCAACCTCTTTCCAAGGCCAGGGTGCTATGGCCTGAATGTTTATGTTTCCACAAAGCTCTACTGTTGAATTCCTTGGCTCTAAGGTAATGGTTGGAGGCAATTAAGTCCTGAGGAGAGAGTCTTCATGAGTAGGATTGCTGCTTATATTTGTCAGCTTTCTATTGCTATTACAAAATACATGAGACAAGATGATTATAAAGAAAAGAGGTTTGTTTCACACACACACACACACATATATATATATATATATATATATATGGGCTATAATCATATCCCAGTACATGAAGTTAAAGATAACTAAGTGGTACCATATACAGGCCTTTACATCAGCCTTCTAGTGAGCACCCCCCTCCGCAAGAATTTTCACATGAACTACTGTAATCACTTCCAAGGGCAGGGTCCCCAATGACCTACCAACCACCCACCAAGCCCCATCTCTTAAATGTTCCATCCCTTCCTAACAGTGCCACCTTGTATGCAAAACCACGGACACACTGGCCGTTAAGGAACAAATTAGACCTGAGCCACAGCAGTGTTCATGTCAGGGATGTGTTCTGCCCTTTTCACCAGGTGGTGTCACAACCACAAGTCACTAACTGTGGGTCCTCATCAAGTCCTGATCCCATTGTTGCTTTGATCTTGGACTTCTCAGCCTCCAGAATTCCCAAAACTAAAGTTCTGTCATTTATAAGCCACTCTGTTTATGACATTTGATCACAGCATCCTAAACGGACTGACTCAGACTCAACCATCAACCTCTCAGAAGGTTCTGGAGTTGTTTAGTGGCAGAGATTCCTTGTGGCCTCAGATTCTAAAGAGTATGGCCATACAGTCCTCTCTCAGCATTATCAGCAATGGTATTTCTTCCAGGCTACAGTGTTCCAAATCAGAAAATACCAACTTCTTGGGCCTGTACAACAGTCAGAGGGCTACCCTGATCCTCTCCAAAGAAGAGTTTCCCTAAACATGATTGTCTTTGTTTTGTTGTAAAAACTACTGCACTTGCGCACACACACACACACACACACACACACACACACACTGTAATTATCCATGATATCCCCAAACGGGTCTCAGAACCCAGCTAGACACCAGTGCAGCTGAGTGGACTTGAAGAGAGACTGTCTGGAAGAGGATCGGGGCTCAATTGTTTGCTGGGGCCAACACAGCAAAGTAGAAGTTACTCCAAGCATGGCTCTCTGGGGAAAACTGCTTCTACAGAGACTTCCCATCTCTCTCTATTCTCTGCCATTCTTCCTTCTACCTTGCAAAGCAAGTCAAAAGTTCACCCTAAAAAAAAAAAAAAAAAAACCTGTTTTCCAGGCAATTCTCTTCTGAAAAACTCCATTAGAGGCGGAGGGAATGTATGCGAGCTTGTGTGCCAGCAAGCCGGTTCTTTCTTTTTTTTTTTTTATTTTTAGAAATACTTTATTTCTTTAATAAAAATTTAAGAAAAATGATATACTATATTAAATATATTTCTGAATCCTGTGATATACATATATTAAAGCTCAAATGACTTTTTAAAACACCACTAAATTTCTTTTTTTTATGGTCTCATCTAAACTTCTATATTCCAGCCTATTCTTTTTTTTTTCCTCTTTATTTTTTATGTCTTCAAGTTACATCTCAATCACAGTCCCCTCCCTACTCCCCTCTCCAGTCCCACCCTTCCACCCTCCTCCCCCTCAACCCCCCATCCCCTTCCTTTTTTTTAAGTTTAAGGTATATCTTTTTCTCCCCAACAGCTCCCCCTTTCAGTCCAACAAATGGCTCTTTCTCTTATAATAATAAATACAATATAAAACAACAGAGGTAATTAGGCCACAATTATGAGAGTTATATGGCTTAGCGTACATTCCCACTGTCCAGTCCATATGTATTTGGCACCTGACTTTAACATTCTACTATCTAACCATCTCCATGAGTTTAAAGTTCTATATCTAGCTCAGTCTTCACTAAATTTCTTTAAAGTCATAGTATTGGAACAGAATTACTCATATTAGATTCTTTTTTTAACTTTTTTTTCTTAATACTTTTTATATTATTACTAAAATACTTCATTTACTGGTATGAGGCAATTCCCCCTTCCTATCCCGCCCTTCCACCCTCTTCCCCCCAGAAGTTTCCCCTTTCAGTCCAACAGATGGTTCCTTCTCTTATAACAGTAAGTATTATACAAAACAACAGATATAAATATGCCACATTTATGAGAGTTAAATGGCCCAGTATACCTTCCCAATGTCCAGTTTATACATATTTGGCCCCTGACTTTAACATTCTACTATCTAACCATCTCCATGTGTTTAAAGGTCTATATCTGACTCAACATTCATACTAACTTGCAACACACTTTTAAGAGTATCTTCTTAGATCTATAACACCCTCTTGATTCCTAAACAACTCAAAATTTAGCTATGAGACTCTAGCTGTCTATTCTTCAACCACCTCAGAGACCTGAGAGGGATAAATATATTTGCTTATATAGGAAGTGCAGGGCCTGCAGCTTCCAAAACTAAGAAAGGACATACCAATGACTGCCTGGACAGTTCCCATTTTCTCTTCATACATTCCTGCATCAGTCTTCAGCCTTTGGGTCCTGTTTCTATGACAGACATTTGTTGTAGAGCAGGGATTATGAAGGACTTACCTACCCTGTCTTGGCAGAGTTAGGCTGTCGACTTCCCTGCTACCAAGTTTTGTCCTTTTTGGACAGCAGTTTGTCTGCAGTTGGTGCAAGGACGTAATATTAAGATTGTATTGGGCTACATAGGCATTGATCTTTGTATATTGATACATAATTAAGAGTATATTTAACCACAATTGAATAGATCTTGGTATATTGATACAAAATTAAAGGTAACGCTTCCTAATGGTATCATACCTAGAGATACTTAAAAATAAAATGTGAAGCTCTGGCCTCTTGATACCAACCGTCTAAAACGGTCTAGGATAGTTAAGTAAAACAAACTCCTAGTCATACAAACATGTCACTTTGTTAGCTACTATGACAGTCTATCACAGATATTCTCTAAACTACCCAGTAATCAAGTTGCTAAGAGACAAGCAACATTTGCTTATCTAAATACAAGAGATGGATAGGGCATCTTCAAAAACCCCAAGAGATCTGCAGAATATGGCATTCAAAGATGTTATCTTAAATCAAGATTTTCTTTTTTTTTTGATATCAAGACATATCAGCGCCTGACAGCACCCCCTATTCTACTCCAAGTAGAAGATAAGCATCGAAGAATCTCCACTGTAAGATGGTTGAATTAGTGGCAAGCCTATCTCTTGGCATGAAAAAGCCGGTTCTTTCTAAAGCCATGTTATTGCTGTTGCAGCTGCCATTCCTAGGCAGGCAGTTTGTGGAATAGCTTAACATCCAGCCATGTATGTTCAGTACTTCTGAAAAACACTTGTGAGGTGGAAATTGTTTGTGTAGAATTCAAGGGAATAGAAATGGGCTTTGCTTTGATTGAAATCATTAGTAACATTTTGGAGGTGTTGGTGTTTTGGTTTCTTTCTTTCTTTTTTTTTAACTGTGACTCTCAGCTTTCATAGTTAACCCTTGAATGTTTTGTTCTCCATCCTGGAATTATCCAGACATTTCTTCTTTTGATTTTGTTTCTACCAAAGTAATATCTCTCTGTGAAATAAATTGGACAAAAAGATGCAAAACTATTGGCAAATTGAAATGTCTTGTTCAAAATGTTTCCTAGCCACCTCAGCATTTCCTAGGATGGGCAGTGGCTATCTGATATTTGTAGGAATAGGAAATGTGACCCTGAGGGTCCACAGAGCCTGTCACTCCCCAGGAGTAGCGCAACAGACATTAAACCATTCCAGACCCAAAGAGAGCCTTGTCACCCCAGCAGCATGAACAGATACATGCATCTATGACCAAGAACATGATCTTTTGTTCCTCTGATGAAAGGCTTCACTGCCCACACAAGTGAAATTAGTAAAAGTATGTTTACTAATTTGATCAGTAATGTTGATCATCTTAACTTAGTCATTCCATGTTTTACACCATAAATATATACAATTTTCATTTGTCAATCAGAGGTGATGTTAATAACAAATAATAATACAAAGGAAGAAGCCAAGGTCTGTGGACATAATTAACTTACCAAAAAAACAAATAACTGGCTAGTATAGGACAGTCAAATTTGAGAAAGAGGGCACAGTAGAGATCCAGAGTGACAGCAGATTTTTCACAATAAAAAAAAACAAAACAAAACAAAACATGTTTTCTGTCAGGCCACCCTCCTTTTATATACATAATAGATACTGTTGAGTCTTTAAAAAAACACAAACAACAACAACAAAAAACTCATAATGGGTATGAAAGTTAGTTGTAATCCTCCATTTGATAGAACCTAGAATCACATGGGAAGAGAGTCTCTGTGGAGAATTGTCTAGACTGGCTTGGCCTATGGGTATACTTATAAGGATTTTTTTTAATTGTGTTAAATTAGATGGGAAGACTTACCCTTAATGTGGACAGCAGAATTGCTGGATCCTCAACTGAATAAAAAGGAAAGAGGGAGCTAAGCACCGGCAAGCACACATATACGCAGTTTCTCTATCTATCTATCTATCTATCTATCTATCTATCTATCTATC
>CAJQZJ010003694.1:8801792-8839884 GCA_907164525.1 Lophiomys imhausi | reverse complement strand
GACAGCACCCCCTATTCTACTCCAAGTAGAAGATAAGCATCGAAGAATCTCCACTGTAAGATGGTTGAATTAGTGGCAAGCCTATCTCTTGGCATGAAAAAGCCGGTTCTTTCTAAAGCCATGTTATTGCTGTTGCAGCTGCCATTCCTAGGCAGGCAGTTTGTGGAATAGCTTAACATCCAGCCATGTATGTTCAGTACTTCTGAAAAATACTTGTGAGGTGGAAATTGTTTGTGTAGAATTCAAGGGAATAGAAATGGGCTTTGCTTTGATTGAAATCATTAGTAACATTTTGGAGGTGTTGGTGTTTTGGTTTCTTTCTTTCTTTTTTTTTAACTGTGACTCTCAGCTTTCATAGATAACCCTTGAATGTTTTGTTCTCCATCCTGGAATTATCCAGACATTTCTTCTTTTGATTTTGTTTCTACCAAAGTGATATCTCTCTGTGAAATAAATTGGACAAAAAGATGCAAAACTATTGGCAAATTGAAATGTCTTGTTCAAAATGTTTCCTAGCCACCTCAGCATTTCCTAGGATGGGCAGTGGCTATCTGATATTTGTAGGAATAGGAAATGTGACCCTGAGGGTCCACAGAGCCTGTCACTCCCCAGGAGTAGCGCAACAGACATTAACCCATTCCAGACCCAAAGAGAGCCTTGTCACCCCAGCAGCATGAACAGATACATGCATCTATGACCAAGAACATGATCTTTTGTTCCTCTGATGAAAGGCTTCACTGCCCACACAAGTGAAATTAGTAAAAGTATGTTTACTAATTTGATCAGTAATGTTGATCATCTTAACTTAGTCATTTCATGTTTTACACCATAAATATATACAATTTTCATTTGTCAATCAGAGGTGATGTTAATAACAAATAATAATACAAAGGAAGAAGCCAAGGTCTGTGGACATAATTAACTTACCAAAAAACAAATAACTGGCTAGTATAGGACAGTCAAATTTGAGAAAGAGGGCACAGTAGAGATCCAGAGTGACAGCAGATTTTTCACAATAAAAAAAAACAAAACAAAACAAAACATGTTTTCTGTCAGGCCACCCTCCTTTTATATACATAATAGATACTGTTGAGTCTTTAAAAAAACACAAACAACAACAAAAAAAACTCATAATGGGTATGAAAGTTAGTTGTAATCCTCCATTTGATAGAACCTAGAATCACATGGGAAGAGAGTCTCTGTGGAGAATTGTCTAGACTGGCTTGGCCTATGGGTATACTTATAAGGATTTTTTTTAATTGTGTTAAATTAGATGGGAAGACTTACCCTTAATGTGGACAGCAGAATTGCTGGATCCTCAACTGAATAAAAAGGAAAGAGGGAGCTAAGCACCGGCAAGCACACATATACGCAGTTTCTCTATCTATCTATCTATCTATCTATCTATCTATCTATCTATCTATCTCTATCTCTCTCTCTCTGCCCTTGACTTTGGATGTGACTTAGCTGCTTCAAGTTCCTGCTGCTGCCTTGACTTCCCTGAATTCTGTGAGCTAAAATACATCTTTTTGTCCCTAGCTTACTTCTGTTGTGGTATTTTATCACAGCAGTGGGAGATGAAGAAGGACACTGGGTAACTTGGCAACAATAGAAACTTATTCTCACAGTTCTAAAGGTGGAAGTCTGAGACCCAAGGGAGAGCAGACTTGACCTGGTGGAGGCCCCCTTCAGGGTTCTTACATGGTCTTCTAGCTTGCTTCTCAATTGTTGTGATAAAACAGTGACCAAAAGCAACTTTGGAAATAGGTAAATTCATGCGCATTGGGCATTTCCAAGACTGTGGCACCAAGGTCCAGGTGAGGCCTTCTCACTGCATCCTGATATGATAGAACATATCACAAGGTGAGACAGGGCAAGTGTGCCAGCTCTGGAAAGGGTTCATTACCTCTTACAGATTATTATGTATCATTGATGGTAGCTAGGGCAGTAACTCAAGGCAGGAGCTTGAAGCAGAGGCCGTGGGAAAATGCTGCTTACTGCCTTGCTGGTTTATCCTTGTTCAGCTACCTTACTTATGTAGCTCAGTCCTACCTGCCTAGGGATGGCACCACCCATGGTGGGCTGGGCCTTTCTTCAACCAAGAAGAGGCCTCAGAGTCACACTTACAGGACAGTCTAGTAGAAGCAAGTCCTGATCTGGATTCCATCTCCCCACGGCTGTCAAGTTGACAGCCAAAATTAGCCATCACAGATTGCACCTTCTGACTACATCCTCACGTGGTGAAAGAAGAAAGGAAGCAAGGCTCTCTAGAGCCTCCTGTATGAGAACACTAATCCTGTCGATAAGGGCTCTCTCTACCTGCATGATGTAACCGCCACCAAAAGCTTCTGCCTTCTAATACTATCACTTTGGTGAGTAGGACTATGTCCTATGTATTTTGTGAACACTCAGATATTCAGGCCCTAGCAGACTGCTTCTATTGAGCACCTTGTGAAGCACACACTGACCGAGATCCACTCTACCAAGCCCTGTTCTAAGTACCTTCATAGCAGAAATCTCTCCAACAGAACTGGCAGGCTTTGGCGGCAAGACACAGGCATGGCTCAAACGGAGTATGTCCAATGCATCATCCCACAAATACCACTGCAAGACTGTATTAGATGGGGTTGGATTTTTGTTTTCATGAGACATGTTGTTCTGCATACATATTGCTTTGTCAGTAATAACAATGTGGGGCTCACCTGAACAGATGGTGGAAAGTTTACAAGTCAAAAGTTTTTTTTTTTTTTTTAAAGATTTTTTTTAACATTTATTTATATTTGCTCTACATATATGCCCGGGCAGATCTCAATGTAGATGGCTGTGAGCCACCATGTGGTTGCTGGGAATTGAACTCAGGACCTTGGGAAGAACAGCCAGTGCTCCTAACCTCTGAGCCACCTCTCCAGCCCACAAGTCAAAAGTTTTTACAAGTAAAACTTGTTACAGGGTTTGTCCTTCACTTAACACAGAAGATCCAAACTCATAGTTTAAAAATATTGTCCTGATATTATAAAGAGTATGTTGAAGGATAAGAGCCTGGAGTAAGATTACAAGTATTTCAGTCTGGAAAAGGCAGGATAATGATTTTCAAGCTAGTCATTGAATGATGAGCCTGGGTTCCCTATAGACAAAGCAGGAAGGCTATTCCTCTTTACCTTAGTCTATTTTCTGTTGCTATAACAATGTATCTGAGAGTAGGCAGTGTGTTTAAAAGCAAAACAAAAAGAAATAAGCAAATGAATTTGGCTCACAGCACTGAAGCAGGGTTGGTTCAAGAGAAGGGCAATGGGGTCCAGACAGTCCTTGTACCTGGGTCCTGACAAGGCAGAGCATATCCCAGGGTGAGACAGACTATGCCGGCTATGGTCTCTCCTTTTCTTTTTCTAAAGCCACCACAACGGGGGCCAGACCCTCATGATCCACCTAATTTTAATTACTTACTTTTCTGTTGCTACAGTAAAGCACCCTGACAAAAGTGACATAAGGAAGAAAGGGTCTATTTTAAGTCACAGTTCAAAATACAGCCCACCATGACAGAGAGCTCAAGGCAGAAGGGGTGCACAGTGGCTGGCCACATCATGTCCCCAGGCAGGAAACAGAGGACTAGGTACATGTGAGCTGCCTACCTCACTTTCTCTTCTTTATAGAGTTCAGGATCCCCTGTCCAGGAAGTGACATTACCTACAACAGGTGTGTCTTCCTTGGCCAATTAATGTAACCAAGATAATTCCCCACAGGCATGCCCAGAAGTCATTTCCCAGGTCATTCTAGGTTTTATCAAGTTGACACTTAACACTAATCATCACACATACCATCAACATATGATCTTGGAGCTTGAATTTCCTGCATAGGAGCTTTGGGGAGATGGATCCAATATGGAGCAATGTTAAAGGGCTCAGGATGACTATGGCCTAGGAATCAGGGTCACACGGCTGCAGTCAAGGATGAAAAGGAAGGCAGTTCACCAAGCTGTCATTGAGCAAGCCTTCACAAGCCCTGAAACAAACACACCCATTCTCTAGATGTCCCACAAACTGGCTTGAGGTATAGGTAGAGTTCATACAGATGGCAGTCCTCTGTGGGGCTCTGCTATAGAAATGTCCCCAAGAGCTGTGACCTGAATTCTTCTGTCCATTTTAGTATCCTCATTCTTCACAAAAGAACTGATGTCTTTCCTTCACCTTGGACTGCCATGTCACTGAAAGATGCAGGTGGGCGTGGATACTTTTCTATGCTGAAAAGATAAAGCCTGGGCCCATGAGACTCCTCGTACCTCACTTTCAGCTGCTGTCTGCCTCTCTTCCATGCTCCCCTGCCTGTCACTCAGAAGAGGGGTGGAATTCTGGGTGATCTTCTTTGTACTTTGTTCATTCTATATAGCACGTGCTGGGGAAGATGATATGACACTGGGGGAAGTGCTAATGGCCCCAGAAGAGGTACACAACCCCCCTCTGATCCCCATAATGTAATAGAGTATGGAAGCTACATTATGGATCGTCTCATTCAACTTGATCTAAACAACCCCAGTATTAATGGAAATTTTAATGAAAAACTAAGCCTTGATTAGGTTGCCATGCACAATCCCCACAACACATGGAGTCTGGTTAATTTCCCTGATGTCTGGGGCCTGGGCTCAGAAGCATAGACACACACACCCTCAGGCAAACTCCCTGCCAAGCCACAGGCATCCCTCCTCTGGCCAGACCCTGGACACTGCAGGATTAGACTGTTTCTCTAGGCTTAGACTGGACCAGGTACCGTGGCCCTTGGGGGAAAGCTGATTCCTCATCCCTGGCCTTCCCACTCAGAAATCCAGACAGCTCAAGCAAACCTCTTACTCTCCTGCTGCTCAGAGGGAGCTGGCTCCAGGGAGTGGTGGGCTCTGAGGCTACAAATCCAGGGGCCAAAGACGCAGTGCTCTCCTGAGTCATGAACCACTTCTGTGCGAAGCTACCATCCTCAGCGATTGGTGCTTCTTCCACAGATGCCATCTGCTCCCAGGAGGCATTTTAATTATGATAGGCAGATCAATCTATCCTGTGTAGTAGAAACCACCCCAGGGAACACCAGGAGCTGCAGGAAAGCAGCAGCCAGTGATTGTCTTGATAAGGCCCAGCATGTCAGGGACAGTTTCCCCATCTCCCTCTCACACTACTAATGGTCCCCATATCCCATCCTTGTGGATCCTGTGAGTGAGGATGGTTGTACTTTTTATGTGTTTCCTGCCCTACCAAGATAGTACCACAGACATGTGTTCCTCCATGGAGAGTGGATCTGAGTAGAAATATGTGAGGAGAAAAGGAAGGGTACAGCAGCTAATGAAGAGGCATTGGAGGGAAATCCATCTAGCAGCTCACACTGAGAACCTGTTTGAAGCTTGGGTGACCCAGTCCCCTTTTATTGCTCACTGTATAGCTCCCTCCTTTGATAGGCCACATGCTGCTTTGGCACCCCCAGCTTGACAGTGCACAACACTCATCAGCTTTGTCATTATGTGGCGGTGTCCCCCAGAGTGGCGATGGCTTGGTTGCCAGTCTAATGCTACCGAGAGGTGGTGAAGTCTTTGGGAAGCAGGACCTAGGAGATGGAATTTATGTCACTGGGGGACATACTGGTGAAGGAGAAGTGGGACCCCAATCCTCCTTACCTCTCTTTGCTTCCCAATCGCTACGAAGGGGAAGGCTTCCATCATGGGCTCTCACCATGAGCAACTGCACCACCACAGGCCCAACTGTAAACCAGACTAAATCTTTCCTCCTTTAAACTGATTATCTCAAGCATTTTGTTACAGTAACAGCTGGATATTGCAGACTTCTGAGTTCTATAACACCACTACCAATGTTCTTTCCACTTCAATTTTTTTATGTTTTCTTTCATAGCCAAGGTGCAGATTCCCCCAAAGTCACTGACAATTGTTATGGTAATAGGCTTTTAGTGACAGGGGTGCATTTTTGTTTTTGATGAGTCTTCAAGGTTGCTCTTCACCTGTTGCCTGATTTCCCTGGTAATTACCAGCAGAAACACTGCTTTGTCACAAGCCAGTCTTTAACTAGAAACTACCAGTGAGCACATCTTTTGCCTTTCAGACCCTGGTGTAAAAACTACTCGGGGAAAATCTAACTTATTTATCTCCTGGGCTTCCTACTTCTCTTCTTTTTCTCAACTTTCCTAATTATCTTCATTTTCTCAACTTTCCCTCTTTCCTTCCTATTCACAACCCACTCATTTGCTTCTTGGTATCCTATAAAGATGAGAAACGTTGCTTCAGAATCTTGGCTTGATCCTGATAGACTGAAGTGGAACTTCCTGATACTGGTGTTCCCCCACCACACCACCCAGGAGGCTTTTGCTAGGCTTTTGACCCCTTATGTCTAAAATCTCAAGTCTAAAATACAGGTGCTGTGTAAAATTACCCTAGCTGGGTAAGCCAGACTCTTGGGTGGGGTAAATTACACTTATAGAGCCCTCCTGGGAGAATCTGATGTGAGCCAATGTGAACTACCATATCTAGCTCTATACACAACAGAGTGCTCAGAACCCACTATGCAATGGTCCAAGTCATGTCCTCAAACGTAATTAGGAGCCAAGTCCAGGGGCTGAGCAGGTACATATGGAATCAGTTGACCTCCAACGGATGGAGGATGCACACACACAACAAGACCCCTTGGGCACAGTTTAACTCTGAGCACAGATTTTTCTAGCCCTCCTGAGAAATATGCCTCTGCCTCCCGCTGCCCTCAGCCAAGGCTTTTCATTTCTTATTGTTTGGGACAGAATGCAGAATTGTGAAAGTTCTAGGGGACTTCTCCCATTCTTCTTGCCAAAGGCAGCTGCTCATGAGTCTGTCTGACAATACTATCTGTTGTCTTTGTGATAAACAACATACAACTAAACAATACTTATCAGAAACCCACACGAGGCATGACCCTCTGCAGCTTGCTATTTATTCCAAGAGACAATGCCTGTGCCATCAGGGACCTTATGTCATAAGAAAAATGACACCATCCAAAACATAGGTACCGTTTTATGCTTCTTTTTGCTTTTGTTTTTGTTTCCATTTCTTGGTTTTGTTGGTATTTTTGTTGTTTGGGATTTTGGTTTGGTTTTGGGTTTTTTTTTTTCTTTCAGCATGTTTGAGATCTGTTTGAGGTGTTTCACCATGATGCCCTGAGACAAAAGAATGTGACTAAGATGCATAAGTGGAAGCATCTACTCAGGGTAGGTTTTTGTAGAAGCTTGGGCCAGCCCAGTCTGCAGAAATGAGCCCCAGGCCAGGCAGAGCTACATAGTGAGACATTGGGTGATTTCCCCACTGGCCTCTATCTCATCCTCACTATACAAAGTCAAATAGAACATATGGCTGTTTGGCCCGTCCTTTGTAGCCTCCAGGAAGGTGTTGATATGCAGCTCAAGGAAAGCCACATTGCATCTTTTATTGGTCTTAGGATGGCTTCATCCTTTACCAACCAAGCCTCATCTTTCTCTGAGTTGTTGCATGCTCTAGCTTGGAGACAGTTTTACAGTTTACTGACTTGGAAATCTATGTGACATGCCAAACAAGATTGCTTCTCTGGTCCTGGACTGGTCAGATCATCCTTAAAAGTGTACTCTTCGGGGCTGGAGAGATGGCTCAGAGGTTAAGAGCACTGACTGTTGTTCTTCCAGAGGTCCTGAGTTCAATTCCCAGCAACCACATGGTGGCTCATAGCCATCTACAATGAGATCTAGTGCCCTCTTCTGGCGTGCAGGCATACATGCAGACAGAACAGTGTATACATAATAAATAAATAAATCTTTAAAAAAAAAAAGTGTACTCTTCTTCCAACGGGCACCCGACTTGATATTTCTCTCTATTTGCTCAGTTCCCTTGGGGAACTCATATCATTCCAGGCAATGGGTTCCCTGCTTGGAAGTGGTCCAAGACACATAGTCAGTTCTCAATTAGCCATGCTAATAAAGAGAGCAGTGGAGCAGAGGATCCAAAGCAGCAGATTATCTGAAAATCACTTCTGTTGGCTTCAGAACAAAGGCAGTGGTGCGGCACATGTATGTGTTGTACACACGACCATGTCCAGCGACAGCATGGCTTCCTTGGGCTGACTCTGTGCTTACTATCACTGATGTGACATCATTTACAAGTGAGAGTGGGTGATTAAGGGGAGGAGAATACAGTGAAAATGTTCTATGCAGAGCCAGTGAAAAGAAGAGGAAACCCTGCTGCAGTAACGCTGTGGACACCGTTGGCCCATCTCCTCCAAGATTACCCCTGAGGCTGACAAGAGTCTGCTATGTGCCCAAGATCTCAGAAGGACTATTGGGAAGTCTCCAAGCCATGCTCGGTAGTCTCTACATGTGTCCCTGCTTGGTAGTGACCTCAAACTTCCATTGTCCCTTTCAATACCAGAATGCTGCTGGGAGGCAGAGTTTATTAGACACTCTTGCAAAATAAGTATTCTGTAGCCTTTCTTGGGGGGTTATTACAAGTCTGGAGTTGACACTGGAGGACCACTTAGTGGCATGTGGCTCTTACCATAGAGCAGAATCACCTTTAATTGCTAATGCCTGGATCTTCCTCACAAGAACCCTGGCTCAGCTAGTGTGGCAGTGAAGTATGTCCTTTAATTTCCTTGTTAACTGCATATCACCCTTTGGAATACACTCTGGGGCACTATGTTTAAACAGCCATTCTGATGGTCTCACTTTTATTTCCTGTTGCTGTATTAAAATACCCTGACAAAGCATCTTAAGGGGGCAAGGGCTGATTTGGCTCCAGGTTATAGTCAATCATTGTAGAGAAGTCAAGGAGGATAGAACCTGGAGCAGCTAGTCCAATTACATTCAGCAGAGAGTAATGACTTAATGCAAGCCCACTGGTGCTCAGCCCCATTTCTCCACTCTTTTTAAAAGAGTTCAAAATCCTTTGCCTAGGGAGTGGTATATCAACCACAGTGGGCACATCTTCCCACCTCAATCAACATAATCAAGATAATCCCCACAGATAGGACCACAGGCTAATCTAAATAATCCTTCATTAAGACCCTTCTCAGATTATTCTGCATGTGTCAAGTTTTCCATCAAAACTAACTATAACATTGGCTAGTCCTCAATCTAAGTTTGTTCAGTGGCCTGTATGAAGATAAGCATTTGCCTTCTAGGGGCCTCTTTTATCCACAGTCCACTATCTGTGGTCCAAAACTGACTTGCAATAGGGATCTAAGGATGCTAATATGTATGATTTGTCAAAGTGCTAGGCAAAGTGCTCAATTATTCAACCCAGGGTACCATCTGCCTACCCTAAGAATATTCCGAAGTTCACAGGCAAACCATGAGTCATCAAGCTGACTAAGATGTTACAATAATAATAATAATAGCTTCTATTTATTGATCACTTACTAGATGGTAAGAATTATGGTAAGTGTTCCACATGAATTTCCTGATTGAATTCTCTTAATCCTATGAGGTGTGATTCTCAATTTGAAAGAACCCACAGTGAATCTTTCTCAGCCTTTGTGGAGACAATTTTTAAAATAAGAGAAGCAAAATAAACAAGCCCAGCATGTTAGAGACTCTTGAAGAAAAGACAGCATGTAAATCAACTAATTATTAACATTCATGAGTATTTCTATGAACCCAAGAAGGGGGGCAGGGAGCCTGATTTTCTGTAGCTCTCTAAGGAATTTAGGGTAGAATGGTTAGCTAATTGGCCAGTCCAAATAGCTTCCTATGAGTCCTCTTAATGGATGCCCATTTGCTGCTCCTCCTTGTGCGATAGAAGAATAAGGTTAATCCAGCAACTGTGACCCATGCTCTCAGGCAGGGCTGTCAACTGGGAAGAATCTCTGTGCTCCAATGTTCATGGTAGATAAAGTAGCAAGTCATATTGCTTATGTGATTGACGAACTTCTAGAAAAATCAGTAGAATTTGTGGCCACATAGAGGATACCCATCTCGATGTCAGCCTCCAGGCAGGAGCAAGTTGATGGGGTAGAGGAGTAGGAGGTAGAATAAAGACCTAGAAGTGACAAGAAAAGGAAGCTGTTCACAGGGAGCCTTAAAGGAAAGAAAGGAGCTTAACAAGATGCAAAGCCCATTCAGGAGAGCTCTCCAAATCAGTAATTAAAGTATATCCAGTAATGCAGGGCTAGCAAGGAATAAAAGATCAATAGGTTAAGTACTTTATGTTGTTTAATCAGATACTTAGCACAAATCAAATATTACCTTGCTGGGGTTATTAGGCTAAATGAGGGCACTGCTGTGGTGAACATTCATTACCCAGACACCAATGGATCATGAAAATTGCCAGGAACATCCGTGAGTCACCTCCAGTCCCAAGACAAGGAAGAAGGAACACAGAAAGCCATTCTTCTCAGGAAGGAAGCATGTCTGAAGTTTTTCATAGGAACTCTTGGGAAGTTGGGGTTATGTGTATCCCTGGAGAATTAAAGGTGCCATGTCTTGAAATTTTAAACAAAAAACAAACAAACAAACAACAACAACAACTTCTTGAAGTTGGGAATACTTTGTGCCCTACTGAGTTAGAATGGACGCATCCGTCAGCACCATGGAAAGCACCAATTTGCAAAGGGATGACTGATTTTGTGTCTTACCATGACAGGCATGGCTGCACTTGGAACTAGAGCATTCAAGGCATGACTCTTAAAGAGTTCCTTCCTGGGAATGTATCCCAGGGCAAGAGAAGCTAACTGGACTCCTCCAGAAGCAGAACATTGACTGAGCCACAAGGAAACTGCATGAGCCTCAGCAAATGGGCACCCACAGAAACCCACAAATAGCCTCACCAGGTTTGACCTTAACCTGATCAAAATATTTCTTTGCCTTTGCCCCAGATCCTAGCAAAGCATATTTGGGGTCTCACCAAAAGCAAAGAGGAAGTAAAATGGAAAGATGTTATGGAACTGTCAAAACATCACAGGACTAAACCCAGTCCGTGTTCTTGCATGGATGGATCCAGAGCTTTGAGCTCACCTGACACTGCCCACAAGTGTCCAGACAATCCTTCCTCCAAAGCTGTAGTCCCCAATGATCCTCTCTGGGAAGGATTCACACTCTCTCCACCAGAGTCTTCACTCCCTTCCTCCACTTCATGCCCAACCCATCTAAAATTCAGCATTTCCACACTTCCTGGCCTCCTTCCAGATAGGAAAAGGAAAAGGACACTGTCCTTCCATATCAAACAGCACATTCCACTGGGGCAATGCTTCTTCCAGCACACACCTGCAGCCCACTGTGCCTGCAGGTTTCCCCTGAGCCCCTGAATCAGTTTGCTTAAGTTACAGAAGTATGTTCACCAGCTACATGCTGTGCTGACCTCTATCTTTCAGGAAATCATCCACTCACTTTGAGGGACTTTTCTAATGGGCTTCTCAGAGTCTTAGGGTCCCTTTAAAGTCCAAAGTGCCTCTACAAACAATCAGCCAATGCAGAAGATAAGCAGGAATGCCAGGGACTGGCCATCCTACCCCCTACTGCCTTTACCTTGCCTTCTATCAGTTTTGTATGTCATGACTGCATGTCAAATCTTTGAGAAAAGAAATGGATTAAGATCAAAACTTTTGAAGCCATTATTCTGGGTTTCTGGAGACTTTGATCATAGTATTCATCTCAGTCTGCTCTGCTCCATCTTGCTATAACAAAATAACACAAACTGAATAATTTATGGTAAAGCAGATTTATTTCTGACTCTTCTGTATCAGGGTGTCAGGCTTGGTTGTCGGTGAGGGCTGCTCTCTGATTCCAAGACAGTGCTTTGTTGCATTCCAGTAATCTGTGTGCAGGATAGCACAAGAGGACACACACTTCATGCAACCCTTTTGTAAGTGAATAGTACCACTCAGCAGAGAGCATCCCTTGTGACCTAATCACCTGGTAATGGCCCTATTAATACGCTAAGGTGATAAACTTGAGCTTTGGAGGAGACACAGTCACAGAGTGCTATCGTTTATTCTACTGCCTTCCTCAAACATGACAAAATCATTGTAATCATAACTAATAATTTTTGCAGGCCTATTGTTTATCCAAGCTTTCCAATATGTTGTCCTTTTTTTAAGTCTTCTGTCTTTGGGGTTCTTTTAGTTATATCTATCTATTTACATGTGTGCATAGAAGTACGCATAGTATGTATGTGGAGGTCAGAGGAAAGATAACCTGTAAAGTCGGTTCTCCCCTTTTAACATATGTGCCAGGAATCAAATCCAGGCAGTCAGGCTTGCCGTAAGTACCTTCACCTGCTGAACCATCTCACTAGCTTTGTGTTGTCTTATTTAAATCATTTTGCAAAAGACAAAATGAAGCACAGATGGAGGAACTAACCTGAGATCTACCAGAGAGCCAAGACACCCTCCAGCCTCACTAGATAGTATCAGTGACCTCGAACACCTTCAAAACACTCCTGGAAGTACCTGATGATTTTTTGGTCCTAGAAATTTTCCTCCTTGCAGAGCATAGATAATGGTCAGACTCAGGACAGAATGGATTCATGAAACTTTCCTCTCCTTTCCACTCACTTCTGGGGGTGGGGTGATATTGGCTTCCAGTACCTGTCACCCCTTCTTCAGCCACATTCACACTGTAGAGTTAACGAGTTGTATTGTCAGATGCCTGAACAGCACCAACAATGTAAAAGAAGTCATACCATCCTCAAACCTAGGAGTGATGCATTGAGATCACCACTGAGGATATGTCCCCATCCTAGCAGACCAGGCAAGATTTCATTCAGGCTTTTGCCACAAACAAATTGGGGTGATGACAAGTCCATGGAGACCAAGCCACAAAGACTCTCTGATACCCAGCCCAAGACTTAACCTTTGATATTGCTGGCCCCAGCAGGGAGCACACAGCCTTCCTAAGACTCCTACTGAAGATGGGCATATCCTGCTGAAGAGAGTATAAGAATGCCGGCCCACACTGTCCTCAAAGTGGCTTCTAGTCCCCATAGTGATGGCACAGCAGGGAACAAAGGAAGTTCAGAGGAGGAGGGGGAGCTTGACAAGTGGGGATTTTTCTTTTCTTTCTAAATTCAGTTGTCCATGGGGAGACCCAAAGAAAGAGAAAGAGCAGGTATAGGTGCTTCAGCAAGTCAGACTTTTCAGGGAAACAAAGGAAGCATTTGTCAGAGCTGAGCACAGAGCCAGCCCACAGAGGATTCAGGCAGTTCACACCTTGGCAAGCCTCTGCCATCACAAGCCCTGACCTAATTTTCAGAGATATTCCTCGTATTGTTTTCCAGATAAAAGCAGGCAACAGCGAAAGCTCTCCTGGGTGTCGCCTGACTCGGGAAAAATTATCCTGACTGAAGTCACTTATCTCTTTCCTACCCCTTCCCTGAGCCCCAATCCCACCCTTCTCTGCCTCTCAATATGCCTTCCCAGAGCTGCCAAATGACAAATCACAAAATGGGAGTGGATAGATGGCCCTGCCCTCACCTCCCCACAGTGGGCAAGACCCACCCACCTTCAGTGCAGCCTGGACCAGAGGGAGATAGAGACTTTTCCGTATGTCTTTTCTCCTCCCTAAGATGAGGCAGACTGGCTATCTTCTGAAGATCAAGAAGACAAGGACTGGTGTCTGTGGATTCCCAAATTATCACACAATAGATAAATAATACCTCTGAAGGGCAAGAGGTAAAACCTTTAAAGAAAAAATGCTTAAAACATGCATTTTTTAAAATTAAGAGGTGTTGAGGCAGTGTGGAGAAGAAGGGAGTAGATGTTTAGATATGCAAATCCCAGGGCATGTCAGGGTTGGAGGGGCTCAGACCTCTCACATGCCATCTTAAGGTAGCCAGGAAAAACTCTCCCACAGACAAGCAGGATGTGCCACGGTGAGAGGTAGAAGTAGTCTCAGTTACACTTGATTGTCTCCCATTTCTTCACGAACTCCTCTCCTGAAGTTATTCTGGAAAAATCAATCCTGTTTCCATCTTCAGTATTTTAGAAGCAACTTCCTGAAGGGGGGGTGGGAGACACGTTCCTCATTGAAAATTCCTTTTCGTTTAACTATCTCAGATCCATCTCCTGGGGGTTGATTCTTCATCCTGTCACTGAATTGGTGGAAGTCTTGGCTACAAGGAAGAAAACTCATTCTCAGCAACTTTTAGCAATAAATCAGTGTCCCCAGTTGAGAAGTCCCTCCCTGCCCTACTAAATAGCTTAGCCACAAGCCCTCACTCCTCAGTCTCATGAAGTTGGGTGCAGACATCCAAAACAGTCCAATATCTCAAAAGAGAAATGAGTGGATCAGCATTTAGAACAACAGGCTCATGATAGGGAGGTTTAAGGGTGTCAAATTCTGGAATGGATAGCTATGGGCTCATTGTGACCAAGGTAGATTTGTACCAGGCTTGAAGCTTAAGGTAGTAGAACATAATATGGTAACTAAAATGTGCCTCTTACCCCAAGGAAGTGACCCTTCAGGAAGAAACTGTATGAGCTTCCCCTGAATCACATAATCCCATAGGGGCTATTATAGGCTTTTATTTTATTTATTTGATACAGCTGAATGTGGTTATTGTAGAACAATTAACATGTGTACTGATAGCACAAGAGACAAGAAAAATGGGAAGCCACTCTTTCTCAATTGTAGGTCCTAATGTTCACTCTGGTATAATATCATGGAAGCCTCGGGCTGGCCTTGCTCTTATCACACCTCATTGGCCTCTCCAACAGTACTCCCACATTGTCCTGGCTACACCTCCTCAAAATCTGCCTCCATAGAGTTGAGACTCAGTGTCCATGTGATTTTTGAAAAGACCTTCTCCCAAGGATGAACTTGGGGTCCAGCCTTTTAAGAGTGGTACCTGTGGCATCAGTCTTTCTTCCACTGGACGCGGTGTTTTGATTGTTTTGTTTTGTTTTGTTTTGTTTTTACATCACTCAGAGCCCTTTCATATGCACTTCTCTATTGTGAGGACCCAGTGAAGTATCTTTATCTTCATCTTGCACTGAGGTTATGAGACAGTGATGTCTGCCCAAGGTCACACACCCATTTGTAGGCTGAGGAAGGACAACATCTTGGTTTTCTGACAGGGCCAACTGGGGGTCCTTCTGCCATCCTCTCCCTGCCTATCCTTCACTGAATTTCCACATTCCACTTCTCCTAGAAAGCTTCGTTGGCTCGCAGCAGCCCCAGTCCTGTCTGCTCCATTTTGCTAAAGAAAGCTTGCTGTCTGCATCTCTCAGTTGCCTGGTTATTCAATCACTCTCTTGTTTACTTAACTTTTCAGCTGTGTACATATATTCTTCACAAGAAAATTATAAACAAGGTGTCTGGCATAAGCTTTATTATACCTGCTCTCTTTCTTCTCCTCTCCCGCCCCCACCTCAACAAAACCCAATTAAGAGTGGAGGAGACATTTAACAAATACCGGCTGCTGAATGCATGAATGAATGACTTTTTTAATCAAATATAAATTAAACTGGTGTCTCATCCAAAGCAGAACTTCTTTTCACATTAACCCTTGGTAGCTTTTCGTAATAGTGATAAGGGAGTAGTGAGGTAGCTGGTCCTTGGCTCTCATTTCATGAAGGTCCCCAGGGAAGAGAATACAAAAGCCTCTGCTTTGAGAGTCCTGGTGGATCTTCTGGAAAGAGACAATTCAAGATTGAGATTTCAAAGAAGTGACAGGTATAGTAGCGTAGTCTGAAATTCCAGCACTCCAGAAACTAAAGCAGGAAGATCGTGAGTTTAAGACCAGCCTAAGCTGTAAATCAAGTTCCAGCCACCCAGAGCTGCACATTGAGTCTCTGTATCAGTAAGAGTAGTAGATAGGGATGGGGTCATAATAGCAGGACTACTGTTCTAGGACAGCAGAACATATTGGAAGCCATGCAAAACAGGGCTTCAGTGCTACTTTCAGAATCAGATACATTCAGGACTCAGCTCCACTACTGAGTAACTGTGGAGAAGTTACATGAACTCTTGTGCTGATTCCCTTGACCTTTGGAAATAGCAATCGTGTCTACCTAGAGAACTCTTATGAAAATGAGATAACATAGGTATGAAGTGCCTAGCACTAGCTTGGCACTGGTGTGTTCTTAGTTTCAGCATGCTAGGGACTGAGCCCAGAGCCTCACACATGCCAGGCACCCACTTTACCACTGAGCTGCATCTTAACCCTTCCCAACACTAGGAATGTGCCCAAAGCGTGGCACCTCCTTCCACTGTTTCCACAGAATCCCTAGTTTGCCAGAAGCCTCTACTGCCTTGTTTCCTTCTCATTCCCCTACAAGGGAGCTGACATTCACAACACACAGAGATTACAGGTAGGCTCACAGTCTACAGGGAACTAGTGCTACATAGATAACAAGGTCAGCAGATACTGGGCACTCCAACCCAAAGCCCACCTTCCCTTTGGAAGGCCAGAAATCCTGGCTTGCCTGTGACCTTCAGAACCTCAGAGTTTTTTCTTCATAGAGTCCTCCAAACAGATAGGGGGCATGAGTGCACATCCTCCTGCTAGCACAAAACTAGCAAGCTCTGCCTCGTTCATCTTTTCTTCTTGATTAGCACAAGGTCGAACTCCCTTTTTCCCCCTCATCTTCCAGTTGGCACAATGGCTTCTCCCACCTTCTTTTAAATATCTGAATTCAGAAATGTTAATTAGGGACTTCCCACGACTTTATGGAGGTGTCATGATTAGACCTATTATTACCACCCCAAATGGGAAAATTGAACATCTACTGCTTTATGAACCCTTTATCACAATTAATGCTGTCTCTAAAGCTTCTCATTTATTGGGTTCTGTAGTATAATCATTCCTTATATGTGTTTCAAGACCTTGTACAAGTACAAATAATTTAAACTAATTAGCTTATTATAAAAAAGGAATGAAAACAAATGGCACATGAATGAATTGTGAGGTTTCATATGGAATTAATATCTCCTAATACCCTCAAATTTGGTAAGTTCATTATGCATCTATAATCAAACCTGATGAATCCCCTAGATAATTCAGAAGTAATTATGCATGAACTGCAGCCACTTATTTTAAAGTGCTACCAAAATAAGAGATTTATCCTCAGGATCCAGTTAGGCTCTCAGATAACTAGCTCTAACCTGACATCTCCTGTCAAGATCAGCCAGGAGAAATGACAGGACTTTGCTTCCCCAAGTCCTTCACCACTGACATCTATGGAGTACAGCCACGGATCCTCAGCAGGAGTTCTGTGTGGGACATGAGGCTGATTCTTTACTGATACTGGTTAGTGAGAAGTAGGGAGAATAAGAGGGCTGTCTGCTGCATTGGCCACCAGGGTTCCATGAGCTACCACATAAGGTGTCCAGACACAAAATCCCAAGAGTCTTTCTCGGTCCAGTCACAGACTGCTGTATCAAGGAATTTCTGTCTCCCTTCCACAAGGATTATGGCTCTTTCCTGACATAACATACCTGTGTCTCTAAGGCTCTGTTTTTGTCTGATTCATTCAAGATGGCAAAAAAAAAAAATGTACCTTTTGAACTACCATATCCAACTTTCTCGAAGGATAACTCCTATCTCTTTTTAGATACAACTTCAGGTTCATTGTAAATTCCTTGAAGGCCATGATAATGCTATCTGTTACATATATTCATTATATACATGTGTAGATATTCAACAAACAGCTTTTTAAATATGTGTACTAGGCCTTAGTATATTAATGAATACAACAGAAATGCCTACACTTTTGTGGAATTTACATTCTAGTGGAGAAATGCATAAAATAAAAAAGGATGTTGTACAGAGGACATCATGGAGACAAAGAAATGCAAGTAATATGGTGACCTAGCACAGGAAAAGGTAAGCATTTTAAACAGACTGGCCAACCCAGAACACCTGACAACTGGGCCATGTCCTGAGAGTGATAGGGAACAGACACATGTAACCGAAGAGAGAATATCCCACTGACAGGCAAAGGTCCTGAGGTAAGAGCTTGTCTAGTAAGTGTGAGGAACAGCAAAGAAACGGAAATGACTCGAACAGGGTGAACAGAGGGCAGAACAGAAACCAAGATGGAGAGGTAAAACCAGGCCTTTCCTCTAAGTGAGGCGCAAAGTCCTGGAGCATTTTGAAGAAACTGCACCATTGCAGTTTATATTTTAAAATACCATTGCTGTGTTGAGAACACGCAGTAGGAGACGAGGGCAGAACCACTGCATGTATGTGAGTCACTTTTCTCATTGTGACAAAACGTGTCAACAGCAACGTAAGGAGGGAGGGCTTAACTTGGCTCACAGTTCGAAAGGCTACAGTCCACCCTATTGTGGAAGCCTTGGCTGTAGAAACCTGAAGTCACATTGCATCCACAGTCAAGAAACGGACTCAGCTGCCTGGTGCTCAGCTCACCTTCTCCTTTTTCTTCCTTTTCCTCCCAGGAGCACATGTGACAGTGCTGTCCACATTAATGACAGATCTTCTCCCTTGAGTAATCCTGTGATCACAACTTAAGAGTCAGTCAGGATGACACAGGTCTCTCTCACACACGGAGATCAATGAGAAGCCTCAGGGTCACTGTGATTGGCCCATATCAAAACCACAGAGGATGGGAGAGGACCAGATTCCCAAATTACTGATAAAGAAAGAGCCAACAGGATTTGCTGACAGATTAGATCTTCTTTGTAAACCATTCAGCTCCCAGGGGAATAGCTTATAGCTAGAAGGTGCCTGCTGAATGTTTGCTGAATGGCTGGAGCAAACATATGCATAAATGAAGTAATCAAATAATTTGGAGCCCAGTTGGGGGGTTGGAGTTGAATTTGATTAGAGAAAAAAGAACATGCCTGGTACATCTTAGCTCTCTCCTGGGACCGAGTTTTCTTACCTAGTAGAAATTTATTAAATATTTGTTGAATAAGTGAACAAATGAGTTAATTAACATGAGTGTGCAGGTCCTGGGACCCTGTTCTGACATCCACCTGAATCCTCAGTAGAGAGCCACAGAATCTGGGGGATTCTCTTCCCCAGCCCTTGGCAGAGGAGCAGGGGTAACTAAGCCTGGGCTCCTAATTTTGCAAAAGTGTGTCAATGTGGAGGTCCAGAGAAGTGACTGAACCAGTTGTCTTGGCCCCTGTTTGTCAGAGTGGGAAGATGAGAAATATATTCTAAGTACTTAAGTGCCATCATCATTACTAAATTGCTGTAGGAATAAAATTTCAGTTTATACCATTGAGGATCATTAAACTCTCTTCTGAATCTGATGCCAAAATTGAAATAATTGGCTCACCGGTGATACAGCAGAGAGGATAACTGCCTGGCTCGCTGGGAAAGTGCAGCCTCAACATGAAGAATGGGACAGAAGCTTGGGTAGGTACACTGGTGTTGTTGGCAAAGAGTTGCTGTGTTGCAATTACAATCGACAGCGGTAATCCTGATTAAAAATACTTGGAGCACAAATTGAGAGTCGTAGGAAAGTAAATGGATTTTGCAATTAGACAAGAGTTTCGAAAGCATGGGGTTTTTCCAAGGGCTGGTGAAGATATTGGTGGGAGAGGTCGCCTGCAGATCATCAGACAGCCTGATGCCGAGTACAGGGGAGGCACTAAACAAGAGCAAAATAAATAACACTAATAATAGATGGAGCTACCGTCCAAGAACAAAGATGCACTTTAAATGAAAATCATTACTCATAGATGCCGAACGTAAGCCCAGCCAGGTTCAGTTGCTGACTAGAAGGTAGGAGGGGCCCCATTGGGTGATCGTATCTCTAACCTGCAGATGCTAATACTGACCTGTGGGGGGTGGGGCAGGTTAATTAGCTGCTGGTTGTAAAGCATTATTGCCTTGCTGAGTATTATTATTTTAATAAAAGAGGCTCATGAAAGTGTCTCTGGTGGTAACTCATGAAGAATCATTTTGAGGACAAGAGTGCTCATACATCACTCTGAGTGCCGCCTATGTATTTGAGTATCAACAAAAAATTTACTGTTTAAACATAAATCTCTGGAAGAAGTTGAAGTTAATTAAAAAGGTTTAACAGCATATGCATTAGTATTAGCCCTGGCCCTCTTTAGCATGGAAGGAAGGAAAGGAAATAAAGCAGGGGATGTGAGGAAGCAGTCCGTGTAGGCATTTAATTAAATGTGGTCCAAGTAGAGGTCCAGACACCACTTTATCTGCCATTCAGTGCAAGGGGACAGAATGAAGGGAGACAATGCCCTCTGTAGAAATGAGAGTGTTTTTAATTAACAGTGGCTCTGAGAGCTTCAGATGTTTTCTTTAGAAATCCAGAGTTTCTTTTCTGTTCCCCAGAGATTTCTAGTCAGCTGTGGGAGGCCCTAGCCTAATACTGGAGCCCTGGTCCAGTGCATGCTCTCCGACCCGTATCCAGTTATCCATCATTGGGCTCATCATCCCCCACCTCTTATCAAGCTCTCGTTCTACCTGATGTGTAACACCCTACAGGCTGGAGGAGCTGCGGGGGACAGCTGCTCTCTGCCTTAGAGCAAGTCCACTGTGCCAACCACCAGCATCATGTAGTCAATGCCACAAGAGATCTACGGATTCAATATTGGGACTGTCATAATTAATTTTCATTGTCATTTGTGGGCTCTAGGATCACCATGGACACAAATCTCCAGATATATTCACGAGAGATTACCAAGATTAGGTTAATTGCAGTGGGAAGACCTATTATACATGTGGGCAGTGGCATTCCACCTGCTGGGTCCCAGATTGAATACATAAAGGAGAAAGCGGGCCAAGCAAAAGCATTCTTCACGCTCTCTCTGTCTCTCTCACTCTCTCACTCTCGTTCTCTCACTCTCTCTCGCTCTCTCTCACTCTCTCTCTCTGCTCCTTGATTGTGAACCTTTGTCACTGGTGACTTCAAGCTCCTGCTGCCATAGCTTCCCAGCCATGACAGACTATGAAACTGCAAACAGACTTAAGCCTTTCCTGTTTAAATTTGCTCTTATCCATCATCGAAGCAGTGAACACAGGTGCCATTTATGAGGATGTTTGACATACATATTAAAACTAATGGTGAGAGTGGCCCAAGCCTGTGGTGGCAGGAAAATCAAGGAGGGAAAACTGCCGTTGGCTTTTGAATTCTTGGGCCAGCCTGCATCGCTGTATTTTTCTTGTCCCATTTGGTACTCCCCCAACTTTTCCCTTCATGATGTCCACCCTCATCAACCTTATATGAGCTCAGGGACATTATGTTATTTTTCCCTTGTATTTATGTATTCACTCTCCTGTTGCTGAAAATGCTCTCTGTCTTCCTGTCCATCTCCTCCATCAAAGTTCACACAAGTCCCCCTGTTCTGAGATGTGTTCCTAATTCCCCTGGTCTTCGGGGGGGTGTCATAGGACATCGGATGCTTCCAACTTGTCACAATCCCAGGCACCAGACTCAAGGGATTACAATCAGCACCACACATCTCAGCACTTTTGTTATTTTCTAGCTTTGAAACCCATTGATTATTTGTTAGGTGCATGCTTTTTGTTTCCCCAACTAAAAATGCTAACTCCCTGAAGGATTTAGTAGGAAGTGAATCAATGGATCCATCCTATCTACTGCTTTTTCCACATTCACTTTAATTCAGTCCTTTTACCCCGTAATACTACTATCCATCTCGTCTGCAGGTTTTCTGGGTCATCACACTGTCCTCCTCAAGGTTTTCAGCACTAGCTCTCAGCTCTCCTGACTCAACCCCATCTATCACCTGCTGCATGCTTGGTGACTTCAGACCCTCCCAAAAGTCTGACCTCTTCAATTCCAGCTGTCACTCAGCTCAGAACTACTAACAACCAACCGTCAGACTTTCCCGGTGTCCTCACTTGCTCACTCCCTCACGACCTGCTTTCTAGCTCTCCTTTGGCCTTCCATTTTCTCACCTTTCTCTAATTTCCCATGTGCCACTCAGGCTTCAGTGGATCTGAACTATAGGACCACACTCATTCCATTTGATTTTCCAGATCCCAATTCAGCACCTGCTACTCAGTGGATCCATTTCAATTTAGCATGCTCATTCCACAGATCGAGTTACTTCAGCCCCCAGCCCTTTCTAAACGGAGACCTTGCCAACACATTCTGTTCCCACCCCTGTGAAGATGCTCCCACATCCTTGCTCCAAACTTTAGACTCAGTCCTAGGCCACGGGCTTAGTTGCAACTATATTGGGCATCTGCACGGTGTGTCCTACAAGGTCCTAAAGGTGCCACCCACACCACATATTATCTTTCTCTAAAAGTTATTGCCTTTTCTCTGTGTCTTGAGAACAAGGGTCGACATCCTGAGTGTCTCCATTTATCCTTACTGTCTGCACCCCGGGGTCACCAGTGCATATCAGTTGTTCGATTTCTCCCTGTCTTGTGCCATCAGCTTTGCTGCGTACCTCCCTTGATCTCCCTGAGATGGTCGGTGTCTCTGTGCTCCTCTTCCATCTTCAGTTCCTCCCCACTACAATCCTACCAGCTTAATTGCCGCCTTGACCTTCCTCAGTCTGAAGCCTCTAACGATTTACTTTGCTCAGCATCAATTCCTTGTGGAAGACACAACAATCAGGGCCTTCCATTGGGCCTCAGCCTATCCCTCCCACCCCCAACACACCCCTCCAGAAGCACGCCTTTCTCTTTCCCATTTCAGCCTTCAAACTGTTTCTGTCCAAATAGCCTTCATCTAAACACACGAATCCTGTGTACTCTACAAGGTCTTCTCTAATGCTGCCCTCCCTGTGGATTTTGTTCAGCCTAACCTCCAACAGATGATGAGCCTCCCTCTGCTGTCTCTGGCACTTTCTTTCCTTTCCAATTCATTCTTTCACCTACCGTTCATTAAGCATTTCCTATGAGCCCAGCACTTTAATACACATTATCTTTTAATCCCCATGTTAACCCTAAGAAATAGAAAATCTTACCATCCTTATTACAGAATGGAGGGAATGAAGCTAGGTGTGCAGTGTTACGTACGTAGTGAGTATGCAGAGAGTGCGCAGTGAGCCAGTATTCAAGCCCAATTCCTGTGCTCTCCCGGCACTGTCTACTGTTGCTCTTCTTTACAGCACATGTGCTTTGTACTTGATGGAAATGACGGAAGAAGAAGAGAGGAGGGAGAAAAGGAGTGAAGGGAGATAGGTACTAGAGAAAGGAGAGGAGGAAAAGAGGGAGGCAAGGAGGGGACCAACTACCTCCCTACCATTCTAGCTCATAGGATTCATGGACTCTGAAACTCTTTTTTTGTTCACCTTTGAATTCTTTGCCTCCAACCTCACACACCAGGGATGCTTGATAAACATTCCCTCCAGAGACTGGGGTCAATAGCTGCTTGCTACACATGCATGAGGACCTGAGTTCAACTCCCAGAACCTACATTAAAAATAAGGCATGATGACTCACACTTATAATCCAGTAACAGGGAGGCAGAGATGCAGAGGCTCACCAGCCAAGCAGCCTAGCCTAACAGATGGACCCCAGGCTCCAGGAGAAACCCTAGCTCAGAAGACAAGGTGGGTGACTCTAAGAAACAAAACCAGAGACTGACTTCTGACCTACATACACATACATGCACAAACGTGTGCCTGCATTCACATGTGTACCTGCACACATGAACATACCCATACACACACACACACACACATAGATGTGCACACTCTGTACAACTGGGTGTGCAACTTAGAGTTTTTCACATGCAAAACCTTAGGCCTAGATGGAACCTAATGACATGTCTTCACTGAACCTGCCTGCAGATGGCCAATCCTATGTCACCCTTCTTTGTTATGACTCCCTGCAGCTCCACTCTGTCCCTATCTCCTCCCTTTCCCTTGGGATATTGTCAGTGTCTCTGAGGCTCCTGGCTTGCTTATGGACTGATCTTAGCTTACTCTCTTGGAGTTGGTGGTCACTAAAGAAAATGGAACCTGTTCTTAGCCTGAAACTTTGTTCAGGAAAGGCAGAGGAGGGTCAAGTTTGTATTTCTGGGGAGTTTAGATTGTGCTCTCACAGACAGGCCATTTCACCCTCGTCATGTTTGTGTTCACCTCAGGAACTCAGCGCCTGGTGTGGGCACAACTGCGCATTTACAACAAGACTTGGCACATACAGAGCCTCTGGCTGGTCTCAGAAAAAGGAACCGTGAGAACTAATCACCAATCCCAGTGCGACCAGGCAGAAAGAAGTGTGAAGAAGGAACTAGAAGGCAGGAAGGCATCTGTCAAAAAGCCATTACTTGTGTTAAAAAGATTGTTATGGCCCCTGCCATCCCATTGACTATAGAGACCTCCCCCTTTCCACAAGAATCGGGGGTGAGGGGTGCTTTTCCTGTGAAGAGTCCTGTGGAGAGCCAGGCTCTTACCAGAACACCCTAGGACACCTGCCAACCTCTGCACATTTCAGAGGGAGGCATCTTCTCACTGTATGTCTGCCCTGTGTGAGAGGAAGAGAGAGTCCTTCCACAATTGTCCCCTGGAGCTTTCCTTCTATGAGTAGAAGTAAAGGTTAGGGATGCTCACATCGAAGCAAGGGGACTGTGGGGAGGGTTGGCAGGTAACCCACCTGGCTCTTTGAAACAGGATTCACTCTGAATTCTCAAATGCCCTACAAATTAATATGTAAATGCATTAAAATACAGTGGGAATCTGGTTCTAAGGCCTAAGTTCCTGTTGCACAACAGGGAACATGGAGCTAGCTGCAAGGGTCAGTGGGACATCATGCATGCCTGTAACATGTCCCATTTGAAACCAAGAGGCCCATGTTGAACACAGCTTGAAAATGTCTTCATAAGGCATACCCTATGAACTGGAACCTTCTTTGCCTGCAGTCTAGGTGGAATGCACAACACTCTCCCTTCTTATTATTATGAGAACCAAAGGAATCCCTTTACATCAGATATGTGGATCCATAATCTCTGAGAGTCCATGTGACATCCCGACCGATTCAGTGACGTGACAAATACATTGCAAGCACCAACTGGCACTTCTGAGACAAGGCATAAGACAGAGACTACTAACCTCAGAACTAGGAAGAGACTCTAGCAACCCTCTGGGTAGCCAATGATGATGGCTGGTGCCAAGGGGACAACAGAGGAAGTGCTGAAAGGTGACTGGCTGGTGTATATGTTTATAGCAACAGATTGTATGTGAGTGTGACAGAATGAGAAAAGTCTAAGAGCACTCTAGGGTTGGTGGCCTGAGTAACACAGAGCATTAAACTACCATTTGCAAAGACAGGGACAATTGCAAGGGGCAGGTCTGTGATCCTGGATTACAGGGTATACCAGGGTCGGTGTACACTTGGGAAACATCCGAATAAATCTGTTGAACTGACAGTAGAGCCAGAGGGTGGGGTGGAGCTCTCTAGTGTGAAAAACAAGGACAGAGGAAGATCAGCTGCTTGAGAACATGAGCAAAAGAGAAAAACCAGGGACATCCTTTAACCTGTGCCTCCACCACTCCTTATCAGACTCAGGCAAGGCCTTCAATGTGAAGGCCGTGTGGTTAACCCAGAGACTTGGAGAGAACCTGTGTGAGGCAGCAGCAAATCACAGGGGAAGATGTGTCTTTGGTCCCAAAGTTATAGGACTCAGACTAAACACCACACATACTAATCTGACCAACCGGACCATCCTAGCCACACTTTCTAGGAACAGGAAGCCCAGAAGGAAAAAAGAAGACTTCCTTCAGAGACCAAGTTTTTCCCTCAGATCTGCTGCATAAAGTGGGCAGGGAGCAGACTGCAATACTGCAATGCTTTTGATGTTGCTAATCTGAACTGACAGTCTGTTTGCAAGTTCCACGGGAGGACCCTTTTCAATTCTCTCTCTCTCTCTCTCTCTCTCTCTCTCTCTCTCTCTCTCTCTGTGTGTGTGTGTGTGTGTGTGTGTGTGTGTGTGTGTGTGTGTGTGATGTTTAGTCAGTCTTGACATCCTTCTTCCATAAACCAAAATAAGGCACCAGGATTCAGGATTTTCACCACTCCTCTGTTTATGGTCTCTCCTCCACTTACCAGAACCACTCAGTGGCTGAAATGAAATGATAAACACAGAAAAAAGAATCGTGGGGCTATTGGGTTTTTCTTTTTTCTTTTTTGGTCAGTGGGGGTGGGGGCTGCAGGGAAATAGAACAGTAATGGCTTGGGAAGGTGGGAGATGAATTGTCTTCTCTGGACACGTTCATTTCATAGTCATTGTCACAGTGCTGAGCATAATGAAGTTATTTAGTATTCATGCAGATGTCACATCAAGTTCCTCCATACATGTTTTACTGTAATTTAGCATAAGTTAATGGATATCTGTATTAAAGTGTTCCCAATTAAGCAAGCGGCCTTTCTATTCTCCAGGCCAGATCGGATTGGATGGCCATGAAGTGTAAGCAAACCAAGCTCCTTAGATCCCAGCCTCAGAGGTCAAACCTGAAATGAGTTTAGCTTCTTCTTGTGTCCAATTCACAAGAATCCAACTGGCTCAAAAATAACTTTGTAATTGACTGATCCAGACAGATGAGTTGGAAAGTGGGTGATTGATGGGCCCAATATATTTGAAGAAAATCAACACGAGGGAGAATACTAATTGCACAGTTGGGCCAGCCAGCAGAGCAGACACTAAAATAGAGTCAGGATTAGCGATTACATCTCCAGTTTGTGGAGCACTGAGACTTTCCCCACAAGTATCCTGGGATGCAATTGGTGGTTGTTTAGCATCTGTCTTCTGAGCTCTCCTGGATTAGAAGCTGCCACATTGGAAATGGTTTATTGAGCCCAGCAGAGGTTACTTTTAAAGGCTTAAGGGATTGGGTTCCACTTAAAAAATACAAACAATTTTTAAATGAGATTCGGTCAAGCAAAGAAACTTTCCATCCTTTGTGCTTACCCAGAGGTGCAAAAAGAAAAGAACCAAGAAATTCAAATAGAAGTACAAATAGCTGTCTAGACCTCCACTGAAGATAGGGCTGATTTGGTCAATACCTGAGTTTCTTTTTTTTTTAAATGTTATCAAAAGGTCAGAGCAAGTGGCCTTTGAAGGTAAATCTTATGTGACAGATGGCCCTCCAGAGCTTAAGTCTCCAGATCCATTAGCACTCATGTGTTTCTCTTGCTTGGTCTTTGAGATTGTTGGGGGCTAGTCACCACAAGGAAGGGGCGGCTCTGGCAACAAAGCCCAGGATGGAGAGTCCAGTGGGACAAATAGTGATTCCTCTCACATTACTTGTAGATCTTAATTCATGAAGCAAAAAAAAAAAAAAGTCATTAAACTGCTTAGTCTCAAGTCCTGGGGATAGAGCGGCAAATAAAACAGAATTTACATCATCTAGCAAAGGAGATAAGAATTATTCAATATCTGAGTGAGGAGAACAATAGAGGTAATGGAGGGAAATATGACTAAAAAATACACTGCGCACATATATGAACATGCCACAATGAAACCCATTGTATATAACTAAATATGTGCCAATTTTTTTTTAAAGAGGGGTAACTGGAAAAAGAGGAACTTATATTCTTAGATTCTGAGAAATCAGAACTAAACAATCCAAAGCAAAGGCAATTGTCTTCTTGTCCTGCACTCCCCATTTGCAAACAATTCCAATTCTCCATGAAAACCTGAGAATATAAAGATGATAGAAGATGATCAAGTTTGCGCAAGAGCAATGGGTTGGCAGTTAAGAGTGGGTACTGCTCTTGCAAGTCCAGCTTCCAACACCCGTGTCAGGCTGCTCACAACCACCCAGAACTCCAGCTCCAGGGGATCTTCTACTACTTCTGGCCTCCACGGACGCCTGTACTCACATTTGTATACCCACAACTATGTACATGTGATTCTTAATTTTTTAAAAAAGATTCTCTGATTTGTGGATCCAGGTACCATCCATGTAACCATGAAAGAAAACTGCAAGGTCAAATTTGCTTTGGTCCTCAGTTTTGAATTCAAGTGTGTCCCCTCGAGGACACCATCCTTCTCTTCCCAGTGATGGAGTTGCTGTTCCTTGTGCTTCATCTGTGCTTCTTGCATGGCCTACACTGTGCAGTGACCGTCGGTTTACTTGTCCATCTTCCCATTGCCACCCCTTGGGTTTGGCATATCGCAGGTATTACTTAAATGTGAATGTGTACTACACGGAAAGATGGATGGATTGAAAATTGGATAACTGATGGACAGATGAACAGATGGTCAGATAAATAGATGGGTTCACTTATTAATAAGTTTTTGCTGCAGAAAATCCTCTTCTGCATTTTAATCCTTTTATTTACTTGGAGACAGAGTCTCGTTGTGTAACTATGTAATCCTGTCTGGCCTTAAACTTGCTATGTGGCCCAGACTATCCTGAAACTCAGAGATCTGCCTGCCTCTGCCCCTCAAGTACTGAGATTAAAGACGTGGTGCCTCCTCTTCTAAGTAACCAGTCTGCAGAGGCATCCCGTCCAAGAGAGAAAAATAGGTCCTTCACTCTCCAAGTATGATTCCATCAGTCTAGACAACACTAATTATATTTTCGTCAGGATTTAGACATTGTTCTTTTCCTTTAAATGAAAATCCCTGTGGATGGAATTTGCAAGAGGATGAGCTAGAGAATTGTCCCTGCTGGGGCTATGAACAAGTACGGGGTAGACGCTTGAACATGAACGAAGAAAGCTGGGAAAGGATGGGCGTGCAGAGGTAGAGACCTGGTGTCGAGGAAGAAGTATGGCACGTGAGGTGAGCAAGAGCCCAAGAGCAAGAGGAAGGCCAGACACTGCTGGCAGTGGCTTTCAGCTCACACAGACAAGGGCTGAAGTGGGCAGAGGAGATCGTGGCATGGTGCACTGAGGCTGCCGCTCCCAATTTCCGAATCTCCCCCCTCACTCTGAACTCAGGCAATATGGAAACTTGACCTCAACTTACCAGTGAGGAGGTTCCGTTCTTCACCCACAAAGACATTCCTAGCTGAAAACCTACTTCAGCGTGAGTTTTCCAGAGCATAATGTGGGGATAGAGGTTACAGAGTGGGGATGGTGACAGAGGTGAGTCATGTTGGACAGGTGCTCTGCCTTGCATTCTGCCTTCTCTCTATGCACCCTCAAGACCAAGAAGGAGGGTGTAAGGAACCTTAGACTTACACCTGTCTATCTTCTTCATACTTCTGTATCTTACCTCTTTTCACCTGTCAGTAATGCCCTGATATGAGTGTTGCCACGTTATATTGGTGTGCGAAATGTCACTGGCACCAAGTGCTCTCTTAAGAGTACATATTAAGTGGTGGATCCAGGGTTCAAATTCAATATCGGTGCACCCAGTCTCCCACTCAGTACCCCCTACTGCTCTGAGGAGGTACAAAGGACTTACTGTAGCTCCTCTGACCAGGACCAGAAAAGTAAAAATAAAACAAGGATTCAAATGGATGTTGAGAGAGCCTAGCCTAGTAGGGGGTATAGAAAGTAAGAGTGAATGACAGTATAGGAAGACAGAAAGTATGAGTCAGAAACCTGCCAGATGCAGGAGGCAGGATGAGTGCTATGATGTCAGCCTAACTTGAAGACAAAACTCTCATACAGTTGACAACATCCTATCTTTTTCCCACCAGAGTTAAGAGCACCAAGAACCCTCAAGAGAATACACTTCAAAAAGGAGTAAAAGAAAGACACTCAATTCCTGAGCATTTCTTATACACTAGGGGCTGCCAGCCTGTCTCCTCATTTCATCCTTCAAAATCTTTGAAGGGGCATTTCCTCCATAGCAAAGAAAAATAATTGGCTCAAAAATCAAAATAGAAATAATAATAGTCCATGCTTAGTGTGTGCCTGATGCATGTGATGTCTTGGGCCTACCCGGATCATCCATTGTCTCACAGCTCTAAGAAGAATGTATGCCACTCCCATTTTATAAACAAAGAGGCAGAAATGCAGTGTTCTGTGATTTCCCCCCAAAGTCCTAAAAATAGCAAAGATCGAGTTGAATTGTATACTCACATCTGTCTGGAGTGGAGACTGGATTTGGGGAACAGACTTTAAATTGAAGTCATCTGTGTCTTGGAGGAGTCATTTTCTCCAGCCTTACCTACCCAAACCATCCCCTCCTCTTGTCCACTGGCCCTTAATGATTCAGCCTTATGATCCCATTAGTCTTTGCTGAGAGCCTGGAGGTACCCAAACAGCTTATTCCTCTAAATAATGACTCTTCTCTGTTCCCACAAAGCCATAGCATAACCCCTAAGTCTAAGCCCTGTGTATATCACTCACTTAAACCTGTGATGGAGATTTTCTCTGTGACCCTTCCTTTAATGAAAGCACCCAAACCCTCCTCAGGCATCTTTAGAACAGACCCTCTGTGGCAGAAGATAGCGGATGCCCTTCTGTACCTGCCTAGAGGTGAGTTATCCAGCCCAGCCTCACTGCAGGCCTCTTGTTGGGACACAAGTTCGAGGCTGAGTCCTACCTACTAAGTAGAGAAACAAAGCTTAATCTTCAAAATGCGTTCTTCATACTCCTGCTCAGATCAGAATGAGTCCTGATCTAGAAGTGTAAGGCAAACAGACTGATAATCTGGACTATCTCCCTCACTGAGTACATTGACTCTGACTGCCATTTATATGAAATGCTTTCCATGAAGTGCGTGTACCCTCTCCCCTTGCTCTCTCATGTACAGCGGTCCCTTTAGGAGGCTAGAGAAGCAGTGAGGAATAGTGAAGAGAATACCAACAACAACACCAAGAAGGCCCAGACCTGGAGCCTAGAGCTCAGGTGTGAGTTTGGGTAGTAGGAGATATGACATTTATAAATGTAAGGCAGAGGGTCTAGGCTGGTGGAAGATGGGTGTAAAAAGGGTTTGTGAAGGGAGAAGTGCCCCACTCTAGTACACTACTTGCCAGGTATACCCTAGGAACTGCTAGCCAGAGAAACTTGATTCCATTTACCCTTACCTGGAGGAAAAAGCAAACCTTAAACCCTGGGAACTAAACTCAAGTCTCCTTCCTTTTGGAATCCTTCCCAGACTCTCCAATCTGAGTGGTCTTTCCCCTGAATACTACATAGAGAATTGCCCTGGGCCTCCTTAAGTTGGCTCCATCTACCAAGGCCATCAGCTGCTTCTACTTGTGTCTAGAGGTGTCCCAGGCATTGGGGCAGGGTGTATAGATATTTACCCAGGGGAGTGATCATGTGTGCTACTGTGACAGTGCACGTTAGGAAGTCAAGATGTCTGCCTTGGGCACTGGTCAGCTGTATAAGAACAACACTGGGTTTTGCATTTGACTGTTATGAAGACTGCATGGAATATCAGTTTGCCTGCAATGCTATATCTGGAAAAAGACATCATTTTTCACTTCCCACTGGGGCTTGGAAGGGAGTCAAGCCAGGTCGACAAACCAGAGCTCAGAACAGGAGGGGAGAATTCCCTAGAGAACAGGTCTGATACCTGTGGAGTGCAGTTTCTGAAGAGATGGGAAGAGGCAGGAAATGGTGTGTGAACACGGATATTGTGGCAGGAACATGACTAAGTCATGTGAAACAACATCTCAGTCCATTATGTCCTCCCTGCCTTTTTCATGTCCACACTGTAGGTAAGTTGTCATCACCCAGGCTCTGCCTAACTAAACATATTTGCTGGTGCTAAAATATACATTGATGGATGATGTAAAAAAAATAAAAAAGACAAGATAATGTTTAAACTGGATTTTATAAGACAAAGAGTGATTTAAAAGTTAGACTCAATTTGACACAGGGTTTCTTTGGCTGTCCTGGAACTCACTCTCTAGACCAGGCTGGCCTTGATCTCACAGAGATCTGTCTGCCTCTGACTCCCAAGTGCTGGGACTAAAGGCATGCACCACCAAGTCCGCCAGGGAAATAAGTAGGGATTGAAAAATATCAGCACATTCCCCACACTGTATCCTTGTGAGACTGAGGGGCCTCATGGGAAAACTAACCCCAGGAGCTGTCCGAGGTGCTGATGATGTCCATAGTCTTGGTGCCCAGAATGAAGGGCTACTTAGAGAGCTGGACGATGAGGGGGATGGGGGGGGGTGGTGGCTGACTTCAGAACAGAAATGGGGTACAAAGAAAAAAAGATACAAACCTTCACCAGGATGTATGGACCTTGTCACACACTGTAACAGCAACTGCCTCTCAGGTCAGCTCTAAGTGCACATGTAAGACACCTGTCAGAAACAAAGGTGTAATCATGAGCTCAGGCAGGCTTTAATGAGGTCTCCCAACAGCTTAGTCCATGGTCTCTCACACCACTGCCTCTTCCTTGGGACTACTTTTGGGGCAGGGTAGAACAGAAACTGCACCAGAAAGGAGGTTGTTAACTGGGAGGGCTGAGCAAGAAAAGAGACAAGAAAGTAAATGCTTGAAGCTGAGAACGAGAAGAGGGGAGGGGAGGCAGGTGATCTGTGTTATTGCCAATGTGTCAGTCACAATTACTTGCGAGCTAGAAAAGTAATAAAGTTACATTATTCACACATTACGTGGAACAAGCTATTCAATGCTGCTTTCCTCCGAGCCAAATATTGTGATAATTTTAGAGATCATAACTTAATTGAACAATGAATTAATAATCACATGTGTGGACATTTTCCTTTTGTATGTGAACCAAAAAGCCTGGGGTTTTCTTCCCATTCTGTAGGCCACACAGGCGTCAGTCAGGGAGGCAAGACACACACACTAATTCCTCACCACTGGGAGACATACATGAGACAATTCTTTCTATTTCTTACTCTAGCTGATAATATGAGCTCTGATAAGAGTGGACATGAGGCACCACTCTAGTTCAGAGCCTTTCAAATTGAATGGCCCTAGGACCAGCATCATTAAAACCCATTAGAAATGTAGATTTCAGACTGGGAGTAGAGCTTTGTAGCTGAGAGCTGCCTATCATGTGCAAGGCCCTGGGTTTGACCCCATAGTTGAAATGAAGAAAGAAAGAGATGGAGGGAGGAGAAGAAGAGGGGGGCTCATAGGCTTCATGTAGCAGTTTTGAGTCAATACCTCTGACAGTAAAGTCCAAAAATTTATGCCAAATATGAGAACCAGTAAGTTATTTATTTATTTATTACATGTATCTGTGCATTACTGTGTATTCATGTGTTCCCATGTATGTGGACACATGTGGTAGGTGTGTGTGTGTGTGTGTGTGTACATGCAGCATTAAGTTACCTTCTTCTTTCTATACTTCAGTCATAAAGCAGGGTTTTCCCTAAACCAGAAGGTTGACAATTCCCTTTCGTCTGGTTAGCCAGCTTGCCCTGGGGTTCCTATCTTTGCCTCCTAAATGCTAGTATCACAGTGTCTGCCACACTTACCAGCTTTTACATGGGTACTGGAGGTATGAACTCCAATCTTGACACTTGATGTCAAGAGTTTTATCCACTGAACCATCTCTCAAACCTGAGAACCATGGCTTCAGGTAGTCCAGATGGTTGGGACTTCAGGAGCTTCTGGTTTGCAGGAGAGATCCCATTCCTTCCTAGAAAATGACGCTACAGTTCAGCACATAGATGAGGAATAAGAGATACAGGTTTCCACCCAAACTCTAGGACCTGGGATAAACTACACAGCTCTTGAGCCTGTTGATCTGCAGAATAAAGAAAACAGTTCCTGCCTCCTTGCTAGATTGTGGTGAGGATAAAATGAGCTAATGGATTTGAAAGTGCTTTGAAAACTACAAAGTGCTAACAAAAGAAAGGGATTGTTATTATGTCAGTACAGGGAAAGGCTGTGACAGCATGACATGTCCCCTCTGCTACAGATGCAAATCATGCTGGGGTGAATTGGTCTACCTGCCCCACCCCATGCTTCTCCATTGGCAGCTTCCCTCCTCCTCTCTCTGGCTCTCTAAAGTGCACAGGGCTCTATCTCTTCTGAACAAAGCCAATGACTTGTGGTTTGCAAAGAAGAGAGGTGAAATCATCTCTGGGGCCTCTGACTCTGCACATGCAGACTCAAGTTGTCAACAGCAAGATGCTGGGGCTGAAGACTGCCAATGCTCATGCATAAAATGTCTGCTCCAACTTCCCCGAGCAGTATCGTCTATGACCTTCAGCAAGCAGCCCCTGCACTCTTTTGATTCCATTTACTCAAGTGTAAAATAGCAATAATGATGAAACACATCTGGCTGGGGTCAGTGAAGATGAAATAAGAGGAAGTTTGGTAATTCTGGCCCTTAGAAATTCCCCATATGCAGTAGAATGAACAGCTGAGCCAATGAGGGATCAGTGACTGATTGCAGAGACAACTAAGTTAGGAGTAGAAAAGAAGCATCAGTTGCTGTGTACGATAAAGGTTCAGTTCATACTTTAGTGTGGAGGATACCAGGCAGAGACAGATACTGACTCCTCGAGGCAGGGCATGTTCAGGAGAAAGTGTTCTTCTCTCTCAGTTGACCAGGGCATCCTCCAGAGGTAGAATGGGAAGCAGAATATGGAGGAGCCTTTAGAAGAGAGAGGGTTCATACATGTGGTACAGCTGACCCAGGGTCAGCTGGAGATAACAGTTTCCCTCGGGAGCCTGCTCGGGATGGTGATGCTTCTAAGTCCCGACCTACATGGAGTTGGGTACCATGAGCCAAACCTCAGGCAAGAAGGCCAGTCAAATTAAGATGAGCTTTTTGGCCAGTGTGCACCTTTTTTAAACGTTCAAGAGTGAAGTACAGTCAGCATTCAGTTTGCAAAGCTGGTTGATTGGCTCAGGGCTTGCTGCAAGTAGAGGTTCCTGGGAAAAAGAACGGTCCTAGGATAGCTGGCCTTGCTCACTGCAGTGTCCTTCCACAACAATCTAAAAATCAAGACCATATCAAAAAAGGAGCAGAAAAAAATTGCAAAGGTTAAAAAAAAAGAGGGAGGCAATGTCATCATTAGCTCTAAAACACTGCTGAGATTCTCCCCAAGATATAGCTGGAGAGGCCATGGCTCTTTAACTCTTGTCAAGTCACTCAATTGCAGTGACCCTATCTATAAATTAAAAACAGCGCCATAGCCCAGGTCAAGACCTTTTGAAAGAAAGAAGCCCTCGCTCCCAGCTTACCTGTGCCACACAGAGCAGCCTTCTGTTCCTCCTTGCACAGAGCTCTGAAGAATCCCAAAGACTCTTATTGGCTTCTGTGAAGCACAGTCAGTCACACCTTTCCAAACTCAGTCATAAATCTGGAAAGGGGACTTTTTATCACAAGACTGTGTTCTGTCCTACATCCAAATTGGAATCCAGGGAATCACAGACATGACAGGATGCCTCTGGTCACGTGTGAGGTTTGAAGGGGTGACCTGAAGGTGGTTCTATTGGGCTCTTGGCAGAAGACAGAAGACACCCTTGACCCAATAATATGGAGAGCTCTAATAAAGGTGATGTTTAGAAGGCTTGGAGTGAGGAATACCATGAGGGTATGGACACAGCCACTAAAACTCCAGATCCACAGGGTGACAAGAGAAAGCAGTGGAAAGAAGAAGGCCAGCATCCTACAGAGAAAGCCACCTTGACAGGGAACACGGGCTTCAGTAAGAGAGATACATCCCAGGTGATACCTCAGACAAAAATAAAAACAAAACAACCCCCCCCAAAAGACCTACATCATCCAACCTCACTTTTCCTTTTCTTTCCACATCCTGCCATATTCTCCTCACTGATCCCACCAGAAACCTGTGGTATTTATAAATGTCCTCATAGTGCAGACTCTTGAGGTGCAAAGTGGACATGGATCTGGAGGAACAAGTGGAAGGCTTTCAAGAAACACTCACTCTCATAGTCAATACCCACGCAGCTGCTTTGACCCCCACTCTCCATTTAGCTGCTTGGAAAGAAAAGCGCCATGAGAGGCCCAAGAAACACCCATTTGGCCCACAAGTCCCTCAGCTGGTCCCCAGCCCTCACCCAGAGCTTCACCCCAGGAAGCTCACAGGGTTGGCAGCTGCCACTCACCCCCCCCCCCAGCACTCTCCGATCCCCACTGTGCTTCCTGGGGGAGAGACATCTGCTTGCCTTGCCTCCTCCCACAGAGTCCTGGTCTGCCTCTTCCCGCGTGGGCACATCCCCTGTCAGAGCAAACCTTCCAAGCTCTCAGGCTAAAGGAAATCTCCAAGTCCCCTCAAGAGCAAGTTAACCGAGGGAAAACTTAAGACACTCTCCTTACTGGTCAGGAAGTAAGAAGGAAGCATTGTGCATAGTAGAGAGGATGGAGGGGAGTACGCAAAGGAGAGGGAAGAGGAAAACTAAAAACGCAGAAGCATTGTAATTAAAATCTTCAGCCTGCCTTTCCCGGCCAGTCAGTCCCGAGTCCTTTCGTTAGGATGTGCCCTTAAATGCTCGTTATCGAAGATTTACAAATTGTGTGGGTTTGGTGCTTCCGAAGGGCTGGAAAAGTCAGCTTCCCCGCTGCTGCCAGATGCTACCACAGCATCTTCAGTTGCTCAGACCTCACCCAGGACAGACCCTGCACCAGGACAGTGTGATGGAGAGGGCAGCAGAGAGCAGGGACCAGCTCCACTCAGCAGGCTGCCCTGGACAGACACAGCAAATCCAATACACATGGGGAAGACTGGGGAAAGGTAAAAGTCACCCTTCATGCAGGTAGAGAGAATGTCTATGTAGAGACTTCGTTAGAACCCCCGCCCACAGGAAGAACAGGGTCAGGCTCTAGAAGAAGACCTATGGAGGGGCTGGCAAAGAACAAACTTTTGGGGGAAATTGAGTTCACCAGTCTTGTGAGAGCTGTGGGAAGGGAATATACTGCCTTCTCGGCCAACAGACATTGGTCAGCTGCCTACTTTCATGGATGCAGAGTTTAGACACACAGCACTCAAGATCTAGGGGCAATGGGCTAAGGCATAAATATCCTCAGTCCCTGGCAGGCCTGGTCAGGAGGGGAGAGAGAGCAGGGCTGTTTGGGTGACACTTCAGGACTGTGCTTCTCTCTGAGATGTTGTCGCATTCCTTCTGAGGGAGAAGGCAAGGCTGACTAGGCCTAACAGAGTGAAGGAGCTGGACTACCATGAGAGGATACAGAGTCAGAACTTGATCAGACAGACAGAGGACAGACACCACAACTTAGGGGACTAGTAGGACAGTTTGGAATCTTGAATGAGGTGTGTCCTGAGTGACACTGTGGAGCCAAGCTAAAGATTCCTCCTCTATGGGATGCCATTTTAGGGATTTTGCTCCTCAGAATAGCATGAGCTATTTTCCCATAGGCCCCACTCAGCAGAACTTTCAGATAGGATGGGTAGAGACAACTGGTCTTTTTCATTGGAGCAATCTGAGACTCCTGGGTAGTAGGAGAGACAGAATGAGAACAGGGTCTCTGGTTCCAGGGTGTTTGCCTAACCACACTGCCATTCACTTGTCCTCAAAGAGAAAGAAAGGTTCACCATGCTCAGAGTCAAACCCTCTACTGGAACCTCAGTTCTTTCCCAGTATCTGACATCCCTCTCACACTACCAATACCCCTCATAAAGAACATTCCCATCTCTCCTCCTCCCCCCACCCGCTTCTGGTGCCACCTCTGTTCTCTTCACTAATGAGGCAGCAGGTCCCATGTAGGGTCCCAGTGACAGCTGCTCAGAGCATGTTTACTGAAGCTGGCCAGCTAGACCTGACAAGATGTGTTAATTAGGAGATGATGCACCATGTAGCCACATTGGCCACGTGGCAGCTGGATGGGCAGCATCAGTCACCATGAGCCAGGGAACTGCCATGCCACTCTTAATTAAGGGAAAGCCTGTTCTCATCTCCAGGTGACAGCCTCAGACTTAGTGAAGGTGGCACCACTGGTGTCCCAGCAGGGGCCACCCTGAAGCCTGCCCCAGCAATAAGGTTGGGCTAGCAGGCTGCCCCAGGCACTACAGACAAAATAACAATGCTTGTGTTTGGCTTTCAAAGCTGCTCACAGCCTGGTTTTGGCTGCTTCTCCTTCCTCTTCTCCCAGCACTCCTGGGCGTCCTAGGCTTGCCTCCCCCAACAGTTGCATTCACACCTCCCTCAGTGCTCTGCTTGCTCATTCCCCAGCCTGAAATCCCTCTCTTTCACTCCTCAGTATACTAAAGTTCAGTTGCAAGGTAAGGTTCTTTTCAAAAGCTTCTTGCCTACAAAGGTATCATTCGCACGCACTCACACGCACACACAGACACACAGACACACACACACACACACACACACACATACACACAGACACACACACACACACAGACACACACACACACAGACACA
>CAJQZJ010003694.1:8763505-8801692 GCA_907164525.1 Lophiomys imhausi | reverse complement strand
GTTCTTTTCAAAAGCTTCTTGCCTACAAAGGTATCATTCGCACGCACGCACGCGCACACACAGACACACACACACACACACACACACACACACACACACACACACACACACACACACACACACACACACACACACACACACACACAGACACACACACACACACACACACACACACACACACACACACACACACACACACACACACACACACACACGGTTCAAATTTGTACTTACCCTTTCAGAGGACCTGGCAATAGCTATTGTACCTGGGGGAACATCACCAGGGCAGATGTTAACATCCTGAAATGATTTCATACTGGCTGGTCAGCGGCCTCTACTCCCAGCCCCCTCACCCAAGACTGTTTCTCCTTCTGTCTCCTGTTGCTTCCCCAAGACACTTGTCAACGAAAAACAATGCTTTGCACAAAGGACTCTCTGCGATTCTACTCTAGCCCTGTAGTCCATGCCCTTGTAGTTGGCACATGTACATGCCCTGCCCATTACTGAAACTGGACTGTTACTGCTACTCATCAGCCTAATGTCTGTTGACACTGGGCTGGGTGTGCAACCTCCTCCATTAGAATGTCAGATGGTGGTCCCCAAGATGGAATCTTGTGCACATAGGCTTGATGACACTAATTTCAAAAAGCATGATGGCAAGGCCCCACCCAGCACTGTAGACTCCCTCCCAGATACCCAACATCCTGCTAAGGTAAGACACTGTTTTTCTGACCCCTTCTCAATCCTTTGAGGGTTCAAGACCCAGTTCTATAAGAATCTGTATCTCACAGGGCCAATGTGCTTGACCTAAACCCTGATAAAACCTCACACCCCAACAGGCTTCTGATTCCAGATCCATTTATCCGGTCAGCAAAAAATCATCTACAGCATACCCACCTACATGTGCTAAGAGCACAGATATTCTTTGGGAATTTCAGACATGTATACAATGAAATATGATCATATATGCCCCCATTTCTACCCTCCATCTCTGCCTGTATCTCCCTCAATGCACTTGTATTCTAACTTCATGTCTTCTTTCTGAGTGACCTACTAACTTCAGCTAGTGTTACCCATGTTCGTATGAGTGTGTAGCCATCTACTGGGGTATGGAAAACCTACCAGTGGCCACACCCTAAAGAAGAAAGATTTTTCCTGCCTCAGACATCAACAGCTCCTCCAAAAGGGGTGGGTCCTGGAGATCATCTCTCCCATCTATGCAGGGTTGTAGTTGGCTTGATCTTGAGAAGGTCTTGTGCAGGTAGCCACAACTGGCATGCACATTCATGAACACAATAGTTATGTCATATATCTCCAGCCCTTCACAGCACTCCATCTCATCCTTTGATTCTTCTTCTTGAGACTTTCTGGGGTTTGTGAAGCTAATAAGATGTCCCACTTAGGACTGAACACTCAGTCTCTTCTTCTCAGTACCTTGACAGTCATGCATATCTCCACTGGCTGCTGCCCATTGCAAAAAGAAGCTTCTGTGATCAAGATTGACAGTAACCCATGTCTGTAGTTAGGAAGAGAACTATTGAGAAGGCTATCTCACAACTTTACCACTTATAAAATAACAATTACAGGTTCTGCCTTAGAACTTACGATCTCCCCCATAAAACCTCCTCCTGTTGAGCAGACTTCAAATCCAATCAAAAGAAGCAGCCAGTAACTCCATAACAGTTATGCCACTATGGCACCAATGGGCACATCTTGGCTGACAGGTCAGTACTACAGCATGGAGTGTCCAGTGATGGGTATGTCTTCTCTTCCAGCATGAATAGCATCTTCCAGCATTATGAAACCTAACCAGAAGGGTGAAAGATAGTCAGACAGTTAGAAATCTATTCCTCAATGTCCTGAAGCCAAAGTAAAGACACAATTCTTGGCCACAAAAGTTCAAATTTAAAAAAAAATGAAAAAAGATAATCAAAGAAATGGAGTATCGTTGGCAATCATTGTGATCAATAACAGATGGACAGTGTTCTGTAGCACTACAAAGAAATTGCTCATTATCTGCCAGGAGTAGCAGGGGTGGTTCTTGGGGGCTAGTGGGATGGGTCTGGCTCTTGATGGATGGGTAGGAGTTTCCTGAGTAGCAGGCAGGAAGGAAATGATCCAACCATATGGATTGCTTATTTGCAATATTAGGAGGTTAAACAGGCCTGGAACACAGCGACACTCAGAGTGCTGGGAAGAAAGGGGGCAGGACAAGACACTACGCAGACTGGAGGTGAGGATGTAACAAGAGCATGTTTATTCGGAGGAGAGACAGAGAGGCTGATGGAGGTCTTCATTCTGCAAAGTGACAAGATCAGATTCATCTTGCAGTGAGATAATGTGAGCAGCAGTATAGAGAATGAATCCGAGCGTAGGAAAGATTGGGCAGCCTGCAGAATTTGACTGAAATGGGGGGTTTGTTTGAGAGTAATTGATTCCTTCCAATTACTGACCCTCAGTGTCTTAGTGAAGCTTTTTGGAAGGAATGTCACCTGTTCTTCGACATATAGTCAAGTGGATTTCAGACATCTTACCGGCAAGTATAAAGAACAGACCCAGGTATGAAATCCCAAGATACCTCTAGCCTAGTCCATGACTACCTGGACGATTGACCTCAAGCAAGTCCCCTGCCCTCTCTGAAAGCAGTCTCTGGGATCACTGAGAGAGACACTGGTGGGATCACCGTGGCCCTGCTATGTTGTTATTGCAGCTGTGGACAACAAAGGATGGAACTTACCCTATTCCTACAACAGGACAGAGTCTGAAGCCCCCAGACTTAGCAATATCTCAGCACCTTTTCCTCCCAACAGCCCCATCCTCCATGATTGGCCCTAAGTCAAGCATCTTAAGGTTAGCCTGCATTACATCATGACAGATGTTATTGATGTCTGGGAATTACTCAGCCCTTTGAAAAATCACAGTCACAATATTTGTCTCCATTAACATCCATGGCAGCACTTCAGTGAATCAACAGGATACTTAATGCTGAATTACAGACATGTAGCCTGGGCTTGGTGAACTTAATCTGTCAGGTGTCTAGCCCAGAAGGGTGTTCCTGGTCACTCTGAAGCCACCTGAACAGGAAGGGGAAAGAGTTTTCACACTGTAGAAACATGTGTTTGTTTCCCCGCTAGAAATAAATGTCTAATTCTTGCCCTTTCCAAATATAATTGCATTTTAAACACCTGATGGCATTTTCTTCATCTGTCTGGCAGGAGTGATACATGCTTCGTGCTATAAGAAAGACCTCAGGATTTGTTTTTCTCCCATGCAGAAATCAGAGAAGAAAAGAATAATCTGTTAGGGAGAAAGCAGAGAGGCACACAAACTTCACCTCCCTCTGTCCCTCCTGTTCTCCATATCAGTGTTCCATTTCTTTATTCCTCTTGATCTGAATCCAAATGGCACTGTCCTCATTTGTGCCCTGACTTGTCCTCTCTAAGCACTAAATCCACATCATCATCAGTGAGGAGGGAACCTCTTGGCTCCAGGTGGAAGGCAACACAGCAGGCCAGGAGAAGCTGTCTCCTCAGGCTCTCCATCTCTTCTGAGTCCTCCTCTCTGGCCAGTCATGCATCAGCTAAATGCAGAGAATCACTCCCTGTGAGTTCCTCAGTATGCTAAGTTGTCTACCAGCAGCACTTTTGGAGCTGGGCAGGACAGGCAGGCTGTGTTTAACAGAGTTGTCAGTCCATGCAAAGGGGGCTTTTTTTTTTCTATTTAGTCTGTTTTCTCGAGCACATAGATCTCCATGTATGTGTTTGTTTTCCAACTTGATGTTCCACAGTGACTTTCTCCTCACTATGTTTAATTTTAAGAAAGAGCTGAATTGGTGTCCTGTACACAGCCCCTGAGCATAGGCACCCCCTCTCCTTCCTTCCAGGCCCATTGGCTGTGGCCTTTCATGTGTTCCCATCTTACCAGTTTCCCACTCCATCAAGATCCACACAGGCACTTTTGGGATCATTCCAGCCATTGCAAAGTCTCAGGTTTTTCTCAACCTCAGATAGAATATGACACCATCCCTTCCTCCTAAGAACTTGGAATTCGAGTGACCTGCAGCAAGCAAGAGGGTGCTTTCATAGAATTCAAATTAAGGCTGCATGCTGATTTAAACACTGACCCGAGGGGCTTGTCTCAGACAGTGCAAGGAGGGGCCAGTTTGCTAGTGAAGCAGTCTGCCTCTGTCTTTGGCTTCCCTTCTCATGACATGTCCATAGATCTTCCACTGTGTGGGTGTATTTAAGAAAGGGAGAGTTTGAGCTGTAAGCCACTTTAGACAAATGAATGCCTATTTCTGATTTCTTATCCTAAATATGCAATAAAACGTTGTTGGGAAAGTCAAGTGATTTTTAGTGGGTAATTCTTTGTATAGTATAAGTATGAAATACCAGTAATTAATTTACAGCCTAGAAGCTCAGAGTTGTATTGCTTAGTTTTTAGTTGTGGGGCTATCTCTAGCTAGCACTGTGACCTTAGGCATGATAGTTAACCTGTCCATTCCTAGCAGACAGGCATGGAGCTAAAAGGCTGGTAAGATTGCCCAATGGTTAAGGACATGCACCACCCTTCTAGAGGATCCCTAGCATCCGTCTCAGGCAGCTCACAACTTTCTGCAACTCCAGCTCCAGACATTCTGGTCCCCTGGCTGCTGCAGATGCCTGTATTCACAAGTGTATACCCACACAGAGGCACACATACACACATGTGATTTTAAAAAATAAAAATAAATATTTTAAGAGAAATAAAATGGAGCTAACAATAGCATCTCTCTTAACAGGGTATGTAATATAAGCAGTTGGAAGGCCGAGGCTATAGAATTAAGAGTTCAAAGCCAGCCTTGGACTATATGTTGAGACTCGATATCAAAGTAACACAAACAGTACCTATCTATTAGCTCTGCTGTGAGATCTGTGGAATTACTGCTCATAAAGCATTAGGCACAGACAGTTAGCAGAGTGAGAAGTGGAGTCCGCACTCAGAAGAGCTGCTGTACTTATCTCTTGAAGAATCGGAGCACTCTCCCACCCCCCACCCCCCATTGTCAAGAATCTAGTCTCCCCGGGAGGTGGTGGTGCACGCCTTTAATCCCAGCACTTGGGAGGCAGAGGCAGGCGGATCACTGTGAGTTCGAGGCCAGCCTGGTCTACAAAGTGAGTCCAGGACAGCCAAGGATACACAGAGAAACCCTGTCTCGAAAAACCAAAAAAAAAAAAAAAAAAAAAAGAATCTAGTCTCCTATAAAATGTAATGAAGAGATAACATGTGGTTCTCTGCATCCCTCAAGGACATCCAGGAGCCCTCAAGGACATCCAGGAGGGCTCTCAGGGACTATCCTTTCTCTCCTTTCAAGCCAGACCCCACTCCTTTCCCAACTTCTGCACACCATGACTCTCCTTCCTCCAGATCCAAAACCTTTCTCCAAAGAATGTGGGTGTCAAGTCAACCCAAAATAAAATATATCACCATTTTAAACATTTAGAAAGGACCTTGAAAAGAATTATTAAAAACCAAGAGGTTCCATAACTTTCTCTGAAAAAAACCGTGTTCTCCGCAAGCCAGTTCAGCATATGAAAAGTTGCTGTAAACGAAGTACCTTGTGTGAGCCACACACATCCTGAAAGGGAAGCAAAACATAAGGACAGATGGCATCTCTCGAGCCTCCTCAAAGACACAACTCATCGTGGTCCTCCCAACCTACTGACATCACCTCAAACATCCTGGTAAAAGCAATGTCCTGACAGTGCCCAAGATCAGAGATTACCACCCCTCCCCACACATGCCAGGCTCCAGGAATGAGCATTTTCCACCCATCCTGAGCAATATCATTATCTGCAGAAGATTCAAGAACCATGATAGCATATCTCATTTTGTAAAGCACATTAAGGCTAGTTCATGGCAGCGAAACATATCTAAAACTATAGGGTAATATAATAAAATCAATAGGGATTATTAGGAGCAAAGTGTTACATCTGAGGCAATAAAGCTTTGGAAATCCAAGAAAGCAATGCTCTTGTAAAGCTGTAACAAATGACTGTGATTTAATCAGTAAGCAAATAACATGGCATTCCGATGAGTTTTAGACTTTCATGGTATAAAAACGGGCACATTAAGGATTCATCCAAGATGTCTCCCATGAAGACTCTATCTCAGAGCAGCATCATTTTGACAATTTGTGCTTTTAAATAATCGTGTATTATTTTCTCCATAGATCTAATTTTAAGCCTCTGGCATGCTTTTAAGATATCATTTACTATTAATCTATCACAGAGTCTCATACCTTTGAGCACATGAAACTGTTTTTCAGTTATGTTTTTCAGAACTTTCCTCCAACTTCAGAGAAAAGGCAAAGAGTTGGGAATTCCTTGAGGAACTTGATTTTCTTAGCTGTCTTCCCTTCTACTGGGTACTAATTGCAAGACATCCAAGTGCCGGTTTAGAACATAGGAAGCCATTTTGCTTGAAGTTCTCATCACCTATTTAAATAACCCAAATCAAAAGGGGCTCTCTGCACCCCCACACACACTCAGAGCTGTTCTGAATAGTCAAATGAAGATTAAACTCTTGATTTAAGCAGCTACATCTTAGCAGTAATTAACACGTACATCAAATACTTTTTTCCCTTTGATATGATATGGTACTAGAATTTAAACCCTGATGAAGGTGCCAAAATTAACTGCAATGGGAAATGAATAATAATTCTTTTTCAGATGACTTTGCCCTTTGCATTAGCTGTGTTCAAGGTCTTTACCAGGTTCCATCTCTGCTCATAGCAAGTTTGCAAGTCAGTGACAGAGGTCAGTTCCTGAAACAATCAGTCCAAACAGGAAAGAAGCAAAAAACAATCTCTCCCTGCTCTGCTCTCCAGTCATTTCTCAATCTGGTCTCTCCCTCCAAGTTGGGGCAGCCTCCCTTAACAGTTCCTGATCTAAGAAGAAAGTAAAAATTGCCTTCTTTAGGTTTGTATGATTTATAAGGGGCAAAAGAAGGAATTTTAAGTGGAGTGTGAGGCAAGAAGAAAAGATAAAGGGATTTGTGAAGGCATTTGAAGCAGGCAGGAAGGAAACAAATGAAGAACCAGAGTGGGACTCATTTGTAGCTTCTATTTTAAAACCCCTTGATTTAACTTTCTGTTGCAATAATCCACAAGGAGGAGAGTTTACTGAGGGCATTAATGGAAGTGTATGGGGTATGTCGAGTGTCCATGAACCCAGCAGCCCCATGTTAAGAGTATCTGTTCCATAAAGACTTAGTCTAACATTCTTCATTAATGAGCATCCTTGAAATTAACAGTCTTCTGGAACCCTGAGCTGATCAAAAATGTGTTTAAAATATCTGTGCATGGAGGCTCACTCCTGTATTCTCAGCAGGGGGCTTAGGCAGAAGGCTGATGAGTTTTAGGCCAACCTGGACTATATAAGGAGTACAAAGCCAGCCTGTCTCAAAAGCATTTAATACTGGTGCTACATTTTACTAAGGACTGGACAAACTAGATCATTCAATTAAGACCATGAGTCTAGATAGCCAAGGGCCCACTGAAACACCAATAGTTCTTCAGAAAGAACTCCATGAAAATGCCACAGAAATAAGTTTCTGGGGTTTGTCTTGGCATGGTTTGCTTTGGGTTTTGGTGCAGAGGTCATTATGAGAACCAGATTTGATCAATAGGAGACAAAACAATCTGGCCAATACTTAAAATTGTCTCCTGTAATCCAACCTCTATAGAGCATCACTTTTAAGATTTTAATCGCATTGTGTCACTTCCTCATTCAAGCCCATGTGATGGCATCCTGCCACTTAGGAGCAAATCCAAACCTCACAATGGTAGGCAGGCCCTCTACCATCTGGCTTCAGCCTCCCTCCCCACTCTCCTCTCCTACCTCTCTTGCAACCTTTCCTAGCTGATGGTTTTCCAGTCCAACTACTATGTCAAATGAAAGTCTCCTCTCAAAGCTTTCATAGATCCTCCTTACTCAGCATTGATTCCGCCCCACCTCCAGAGCTTAGGAGCATCTGTCCTTCTTGCTGTTCAGGACTCTGCTCAGCTGATAGCTCTCTAAGAGGATCTTCTCTGACCCTTTAGTCCAAAGCAATCCCGATGGCCAAGCATGCTCTACCACCAGCTCCTCCTATCTAGTGCCTTTAGCTCCTTTTTATTTGCTGTTACATTTTCACTGCTTATTTCTCCAACTAGAGATCAAGATCCAGGAGAGCAGTGCTATGGTCTTGCTTACCATCTTCTAGAATAGCACCTGACAAACAGTAGACATTTTTTAAATATTCTATATATGAACAAATAAAGGAACAAAGAGAATAACAGCTGCTTCATATCCTAAACAATGACTTCCATCGGTAGCCATGGCTTCATCAAACTGCAGCTCTTATCAGGGATGCCAGGGAAGGTTCTTTGGATTAACTAGGTAAGGTGAGCTAAACATAGCTTTCCTATTTGCACACACATAGGTTCTGTCACGGGGTGAAAAGATCACCAGCTCTATGCTTTGTATGTGGTTTGAGTTTATATCCTAAGGCATCACACATGGGAGCTTGGTCCCTTGTGGAATACTATTGAGAGGCAGTAGAATCTTAAAGAGGAGGGGTTCAAGTGGGAGAACTTTAGATCATTCAGGGGCCTATGTTGTGGTTTGGTTATAAAGTCCTCTTCCTGAAGGCTCATATGTTTTAGGCTTAATCCCCAACTGAGATGAGACTGGCTTATTACATCACTAACTTCGCCAAGTAGGTTAACTCATTGATGAGTTCAGAATGGAAGGGGCTATTAGGAGGTGAAGACTACTTCCTTGAGATAGGCCCCTGGGGGTGCCTTCAAAGGATACACCTTGGCCTCCCTTTCTGTCCACCACGATGTAAGTGTCTCTGCTCTCTCACCTACACCCACCATGATGGTGGGCCTCACCATCATTCAGGAACCATGGAACCATGTGAACATGGACTGACACGGGTCAAAATAAGTCTTCTGCCCTTCAAATTATTTTTCAGAAGCATTTGGTCACAGAAATGGAAAACAAAACAATGTAACTCCCTTGGAATCTCAGCTGGCTCTGGCCAGAGTGGGCTGTTATAAGAGCAGTCTTGGTCCCTGATTGCCCTCTAGTTTCCTGTCCTACCCTGTAATCTCACAGCTATGCAAATGCCAGCCATGATCCTAGTCCCTGCAGGTCCTCATGAGAGCTCATAGGGCTGCCTAAACTTGGATTGGATTTTCAACCTCTAAAACTGTAAGTCTCTTTGCTTTAAAAAGTTACCAGATTACTGGTATGGTATTATAATAAATTTAAAAATATGCTAATATATTCCTTTGGAGTCAGACAAAGCCAGGTTGAAACCTTAGGCTCACTGGTTGTTTATGGTAGGTCTCTGGAGAAGTCAGCTGACTAGCCCAAATCTCGGGTTAGTGTGTGAAAAGTGAGAATAACATTGTTTTGCTGAGGTATAGGAATCATTTATGGAGACATATGTTCAGTGTACCCCACACAGTGTCAAAAACCGAGGAAGGGTTCAAAAAAGGCCTCTTTAGTTAGGTTTCATAATTTGTTCCACAGCCTATCACATTTGATAGGCAGACTGATTTGCCAGCAATGTTCATACAAGGAAACCATTTAGAGAGCACCTTTTACTTCCTGAGAAAACAGCGTGCCTCTTCAAATTCTTTTTGAAAGAAGATCAGCGTAAATTCTGAAAAACACAAATCAAAATGGATATCCAGCCTTGAGCTTTTTTTGTTTTGTTTTGTTTTTTTAACAAAACATCAGTTCACCCAAGTCCTTAGAGAGTCTCAAACACTCTGCAGGGAATCTATTGGCTCTCTCTGCACCTCTGAGACAAGGTGATGCTTTCCCATGGTGTGCCATTTATTTTTAGGTGCTTGGTCGCCCCCCAAACCCATGTTTGTCTTATGAGAAGAACACCTTTGCAACTCACACAAGCTCAGCTTCTTCTGCCCTGGGGGCGGAGCTTAGCATGTCCCCAGATCTTCCTGGAGTTATGGCCTCCCTCTGCAGAAGATAATTAGCAAGCCCACAAAGCTGTGTGCCTATGAGAACATTCTCTTAGGTCCTCTACTCACTCAGCTTGCCCTAATGGAAGATGAAGGAGAAGGAGATGCCATAACAGTGAAATGTAAGTTTTTCAAGGCATGCTTAGGTAAGATGTACTCACTTTAATTTCTGAACTTACTCACTGAAAGGCCTCTGAGCCTCAGTTTCTTCACTTGTGAAACAATTGCAACCAGCAATCACTGACTTCACGGGTTTGCTGTGAGCTGCAAGTAGGATGACACACACCAGTTCAAAGGCATGATTCTCAAATGCCACTCCCTTCTTTGGACTAATAACATCCTTCACTACCCCCACCTGCTGCCCATCCAGGAATAGAGTGCCCTGAAACACCAGTAAGTCTAATCAGCAAACAGGACGGCCATTGCTGCCTCTGACTTACCCTGTCTTCCTACACGACCCTTCCTGTGGCTCAGAAAGAGCACCATGACCTTCAAGCAGCCAGCCCGCATTCTAAAGGGATAATTTCCTCCAGCATCTCCTTACCCCATTTTTGCCTTGTCTCTCCATGGCCCATTCTAGCCTTTCTCCCATCCATTCTCCCAGACCTCCATTTCCCAGTTCTCCTCGCGGCTGCCCACTAATTGGCAGGGCCATCTCAGTAATATCCCTGCTATGCCTTTAGCTATGCTATCACTTTGATGAAAGATTCCCTTGGAGCAACTCTCCCACCCCTCTGCTGAATATCCTGGGCGCGCTGTGCAATAATGCGATCACAGCGCATGTGTGCAAGGAAAGGAAATGCAACAGCATGCTTCATGGGTAGAATGGCCACACAGCAACACCCCCCACACCCATGACTTCTTGCTCCATCCTGTCCAATCGCCAAGGGCATATCACAAAGGCATCTGCCCCCCAGACATGTGACAGAGATGGTCACCTATAGATTGCCAGGAGATTGGAACCCACTTGCTTGCACACATATCTCTCCAACCTTGCCTGGTGAGACATTGCCTAGCTCAGCCCTGGTTCAGCGAAGGAATTACCCATGGCATGTGTAATAAAGACATCAGTACCCAGGCACATTTACCCATCCTCAAGATATTCTGTCTTCGTTGACCCAAGGGTCTCAGCATTCAGTATATACATTTTTAAAATTTATTTTTTGGTGAGATTTCATACATGATTAGTGTATTTATAACACTTTTCCCCTTCCTCTCCCTTCTCCAACTCCTCCCATGACTCTTCCACTCCCTTTCAAATTTGTAACCTCTTACTCTTTAATCATTACTGATACTCTTGTGTGTGTGTGTGTGTGTGTGTGTGTGTGTGTGTGTGTGTGTGTGTATACATATAAATACAACCTGCTGAGCCCATTTAGTATTGCTCATATGTACCTGTTTAGGGCTAACTATATGGGATTATATAGCCTTTCAGGGGCTCATCCCTAAAGAAGACTGGTTCCCTCAGAAGCCATTAATTAGTTGCTGGCAGCTCTGCATCTACAGTGGGGACTTGTGAGATCTTTTCCATCCACACTGAAATTGGTATACTTTTCAAAGCTCTCTGGGGAATCTGAGCACAGCTAGGATTAAACCCCATCTACTCTCACTTCACATTTCCTTTTGCGCTGGAGGCAAAAGTGCCAGTGGGGGCTGGAGAGATGGCTCAGCGGTTAAGAGCGATGACTGTTCTTCCAAAGGGCCTGGTTTCAAATCCCAGCACCCACATGGCAGTTCACAGCTGTCTGTAATGGTTGGCCATGGTGGCGCACACCTTTAATCCCAGAACTCGGGAGGCAGAGGCAGGTGGATCTCTGTGAATTCAAGGTCAACCTGGTCTACAAAGCGAGTCCAAGACAGCCAGGGCTACACAGAGAAATCCTGTCTTGAAAAACAAAAATAAAAACAAAACAAAAAAGAGTTCAGTGATTTGGCCAAGGTCACAACATTACCTAGAAGTGAGAAAAAGACCAGCTCTCCTGGCTTCTGACTTCCAACCTGGGATCTTTCACAATAAATTATCTGGAAATTAACATCCTGACTTTGAACTAGAGTCTGAAGAGTGTGCCATTGGATTCATTAAGGGAAAAAAAAAACAATAGAATTAATTCCTCCAGCCCCTAAAACACACCACAGTAATTCTTCTCCTGTGTGTGTGTGTGTGTGTGTGTGTGTGTGTGTGTGTGTGTGTATATCTGTGTGGGTGTGTGGGTGTGTGTATACACTAGGGATTGAACCCAAGGCTTCCTGCATTCTACACACATGTTCTACCTCTGAGCTACACCCCACCCCTACCCTTTCCCTCTTTCTCTTTCTGAGTCTTTTCTGCTCCTCCTCCCTCAGCCCTGCACCCTGTCTTTAAATGCAGTGTCAAAATGCCAGCCACAAAGGGAGACCTCTATTCAGTTTTCAGCCAAAAGAATTACACAGAAAAGAACCTCATCGTAAATCAAGAGCCGAAAGCAATTCTTAAAACCAAATTAAGGCCCTGAGCATTCAGCAATACCTCTTTAGAAATCAAGTCATCAGGTTCACTCCCCTGTTGGAGAAAGGCTACCGAAGGGGGTGGGGGGATGGAGAGCAACAATATTAAAATTCCAGAAATGTAATCTGAAATAAATAAGTGATATTTTCTGGCCAAGGTAATGCAGGGGTTTTAGTTCCCAATATGATGGAGCTACTTTACATTTTAATAAATGCACATTGAGAAAATAATATTATTGCTCTGATATTGGGAGATTATTTGTGAACATAAAATATTAGGACTTGTCAGGAAGGCATTTATTTTCTTCTCCCTTATTTCTCTGCTGCAATATTCTTTCACCTAATAGAAGATGATTGCAAAAAATAATTATATCAATCTGTGGCCAACACATACAAAATAAATGGAGAAAAAAATGAAGGTTATCTGGCGTTGGATGGGAAACATAAGAAAGGGGAAATGCATGGAAGCAGGGTAGGTAATTGTGCATCAATCAGATGATTACAGAGTGGGTGGGAAAATTAAGGTGACTGATTGGCTCCTAGGTGTTCTGATCCCAGATGGAAATCAGAACATGGATCAGAACTCATTAGCCAAATTATCCACTTCCTATATTCATGTAGAAAAGCCAAACACGTAGATGGAGGTCTCTGTTTTAGAAAATAGTCTAACCTTGTACTGTGTGCAAGTGTGCATCTGTAATCTCAGAAGCCATAGTCAATTCTGACGGTGCTTGAACCCCCCAAAGTGAGGTATATCGGCACCCATGCACTATCTGCAATGGCATTCTGTAGTTTCTTAATGTGCTTCTAAAGAAGCTTTTATCAAAAATAAATAAAAATAAAAACTAAGATACTCCCCAACTTACGCACACATTCATTTAAAAAGTAATTTTTTCAACCTGTAGGTGCTAACCTATAATCACAGATATTTAGGAGGCTGAAGCAGCAGGACTGCCATAAGTTTGAGGCCAGCTTGGGCTAGTTTGAGCCTGGCAAGACTTTATAAAAAAAAAAAAAAAAAACTTATCTTCAGTAACTTAAAAGTTCCAGACAGTCGTTAGCACAGCTGCATAGTGGGAAAGCACAGTGAACAAAAATAAAAGACAGAGGATCAACACAGGCCAACTACTAACCCTGAGCCCGAAGGATCGAGCGTTCATTACGTACCAGAGTGCTTGAGCCTGCAGCTGCTCTTGTGAACACATGGACTTGCTCCCCTCTCCCTTGGAACCTGTATGTTAGTGAGAAGAGATAGTCCACCGCACAGACCAAACTGTGTAAATCCAGCAATAGCAAGAGCAGTAGTAGGAAAAAAAAAAGAAAGAAAAAAGGCCAGGTGAGATGAGCATTATGTTTAAATATTAAGTGTGACAGAGAAAAGAATTAGTATTGAAAGTGTGGTACCAGCAGGTGGCGCCCTTGGGAGATGACGGGACTGTGAGGACAGTAACTCTCTATTGATGAATTACTCTACTGAGTCCACAACTGAACTGGAGATTACTTAGGAAGTGAGCCCTGGTTGGAGGAAATAGATCCCTGAGGGTGTACCTTGAAGGGTCTGTCTTGTCCCCAAAAGCCTTCTTTTTCCTTCTCCTACTCTCCGTTTCACTCTCTTCTCGCTCTTGTTCTCTCTTGCTCTGCTCCCCGGCTGCCATAAGGGGAGCAGTTTTGCTCTACTGTGCCCCTCTGTTTTGAATCTCCCCTTCAAGGCCCACAGCAAGCAAATATGGCTGATAGCTCTGAAACCAGGAGCCAGAACAAATCCCTCTACTTTTTGTTTACAGCGTTTTGTCGCCACAACAGACTCACATAATGGGAATTGGGAGTATGCAACAGGCGTACCAGAGTCAAGGTCAGGAGACATGTTTGGAGATGCAGGCTCTGAGAAAGAACCAGAATAGAACAGTGAATGGTTCCTAAAGAACCACCAGTGGCCTGCAGGCAGGGGAAGGACAGAGCAACATATTGTTGGCAGCCTAAGCCAATGAGCCAAACTCAGACATAGACTTGGTTAAGCCATATCTAAGACAGCAGATGGGAGAGAAACTACCCTGATGATCAGGGGTACACAGGAGGCTGCTGTGGTCTCAGCAACCAGAAGAAAAAACAAAAAGACCTGGTATCTGCCTTTTCCATCACAGATTGTCCAGAGGCCTCCATGTATGTCTGGCTTCCTCCTGTCTTAGAGATATAAATCCAAAAGTCAAACCTTCCAAAGCTGTTCCCCAGGCACATTGGTAAGGCTGAATGTAGCATCTGGAGTAGAAAATGCCTTTGTCCATACCTGCACAGGTAGGGTAGACCACTGACGTCAGTTCCAATGACCAAGTGGGAACTGCTCTGAGGGAGGCGGTAAGCCTTCTAAGGGAGCCAGGGAAAGATGCATTCTAGCAGGTCCCACCCACCCATGTCCTACCTGCACTCCTACCCCCCCCTCCCCAGGACAAGGGAATGGATACTTCAGACTTTCATTATCTGTTTCCCCAGCCCCTTTCGTCCTAGCACCAGGTCATGTATTTGCAAAGTGCATCACAAACCACAGCTCCTCTTCGGACTCGTGAATTCAATGTTGGTCACTGTCCCTTCCTTACTGCCGTAAGATGGTGGACAGGCCAGGAGGCCTGTCATTCTTGAGCCTCATTGCTTTGGAAACTGTTCACCAAAACAGTCTTGCAGATGGGACATCAAAACAGCCCCGAGCTCCAGGCACCATCCTCAGGCTGTTTTGAAGCAAGAGACAGTGTGCCTAATGGCTAACAGCACAGGTTTTGTAAGTAGGTCAGACCCTTCTTGGCAACTGAACACATGGGTGACACTGGCCAATTTACTTAACTTTACCAAGCCTGTTTCTCCATTAATAGACTGGAAATTGTAACAATATCTTCCAACAACACTGTTTGTTCTGTGGATTCAATGAAGCTATGTTTATAGAATTCTTATCACAGTGTCTGCTATACAGTAAACGTTCAGTTGATGTTACCTACTGCTACTGTTTACAACAGAAAAGCTGGCCCAGCAGGAAGAGTGGGAACCATGGGCAGGTGGCTTTCAGCCCTGGCTGCAGGTTGGATCATCCTGGGGGCTGGTACCTCAAAGCCATTCCTCCAACCAATTAAATGTGCATTTCTGGTCAGGAACTAGGGGTCAGAGTTTTTCAAAGCTCTTCCAAGTAACTCCAACAAGCAGCCAAGGTGAACAGCCACCAGGACAGGACCCACTACCCCAGTTCTTTCTAGATCACTGGTGCTCAGGCTTTTGTAGGTGAGCACACCTTAGAGGTCCCCAGAGAGGAGCTCTGTGACAAGCTGTCACTGAAGGGCTCTAGTAGTTTGGCAAACATGGCACCGACAGGTTTTGCCCTTCACCTTTCCCTTTCCCTTACTAAAAACTGTGAGATTCCACTCCTAAAGCTAGAGCACCAAGGTCTATTCCCATAGTCGGCCACTTCCTCCTCCTGAGGTGACTACCAACATCCAACTATCAAAGTATTGAAGTCCAGCAACCAAAAGCTCCCTTTGGCTCACCTCGTTAACATGCTCTATTGTTACTAAACACCTCATCCTAACATGGGGGTTTCCCTCGTACCTTTATAAACGGCCATTTTCCTATGTGCCAGATCTGTCTCCTCTTTCTCCAGAGGCTCTTTTGTCCCCTCCAGGGCTAATATCCCTTTCCCTGCCTCCCTTGCCCCTTTTCTCTTCTCCGTTATCCTCTGTCCCCTATCTTTGTCTCTTATTCCCTGCCCTTTGTCCCTCTGGGGCAAATAAATCTCCTTTGTGCTGAGAACTTGGTCTTGGTGTTCCTTCAGTCACCTGACTCTACATTCAGACATATTCTCTCATCGCTCTCCCACTCAGTGACCCTGCACTTGCCTTTCATGAAGACATTCTTGTTGACGTCTCTTCAGTCACCTCAGGTAGGTTGAGGAAGCAAGCCTCATTCACATCCCAAGGCAGGAGCAACTGCTCAGTAGTCGGTGCTCAGGACTGTCAAAAAGAAATCATAAATAATAACTACTACATCAACAACGTCCAGCCAACCCAGACACCAGCCCCGGGGGGAAGATACGCATGCATCAATCTTGACCAGAGGGCAAGCCCGTGAGGCTCCTGATTCTATCTGGTCATCAGAAGCTGCCTTTTTAGGCTTCAGCAGAAAGGACACATCTCCAAGTCAGTGGACAGTCAGCTAGAGCTCCTCAGCTTGGCACCACTGTGTGTAGAGCTCAAGTTGGCCGTAATGTGAACTCTATCAGCAAGTTAGGTCTCCCCCATTCTCCTATGGTACTAATTGTCCTCCAATTCTCTTCCACAACAAATACCCCAGCAGTGTGAACATTTCTGCCACCAACTCACAGTGGTGACTCCTTTGTTTAATAGGAGGAAGAGAAAGTCTCTGAGCTGCCTGTCTACAAAATAGGTGGCTGAAAGGTTCTGTGTGGCCATGCTGCCTGCACGGCTTGCTTGCCATGTTGAGCGTCCCATCCCCATGCCAGAAGCCCCAGGTCTGGAGCTAGTGGCCCCAGCACTTTGCCTCTAACCAGGGTCACCTCCCTAATTCCCAACCCCTAAACTGTGGCAGGGTTGAGGCAGGGAGGGTAGCAGTGTTTTATTGCAATCCAGCCAGGTGGCTGGATTAGCACAGGGTGCTTACTAAACTCAGAAACAAGGAACTTTGTGATTAAGGAAGCTATTTGGGGAGGGTCAATCCTACTTACACCTGGGATTGACACTGGAGGAATGCCAGACAGGCACCTCCCACAGACAGAGGAAGGGCACCAGAGGCTAAATGTAGTGGAAAGGCAAGGTTAGTGAATTTAATGAGGTGATCTTAGGCAGCTTAATTCTCGAGATAGCCTGGGGCTAGAGGAGGAGCCCTGCTCAGGAAGTCGGGAGTTAGGTCTGTACTAATTAGAGCTCACAAAGTCTTTGGTTTTTTTTGTTTGTTTGTTTGTTTTGTTTTGTTTCTTTTTTGTTTTTTTTGTTTGTTTGTTTTTGGAGCCTTGTTTGCACAGCCTGCCAGGTGGGTGGGAGGCTCCTTGTAGGGGTTTCTCTAATCTCTCCTGCCTTTCTCTGCTACCTGTCCTGACAGAGACTCTCCACCCCCACCACCCCCACACACACCCACTCCAGCAGCATTTCTCCAATTGGTACGCAACTCCAATCTACCACACCCACCCTTCTGGATTGGTGAAGCACAGGACTGAGAACAATTCCAGAGAACTGGAGTCACATGGGCTCCACATGCCCCTAGACTCTGTTATGAAACTAGGCGCTACCACCATGCCCAGACAGCTCCCCACAGCACCTGCCCCTGTCACGATGACAGCCCTGCCTTGCGGCACCTGAGTATGGACTGCAAGCTCTGTCACCTGTTATCCTGCTAGACTAAACCCAAAAAGGAAGAAGGGGAGATCCCTGGAGGGAAGCAGCCCATGAGCAAGTCAGGAAGGACTCAGGTTCTCCACTTGTAAAATGGCTCGCAGAAGAGGCCATGGGTGGAAGGATGCAGAATTGGAACATTGCTTTGACCTTGCCAGGAGATGCTCTGGGTGTCATGTCTGGACTCTGGGTAGAAGTAGGTCAGTAGAAGTCACTGACCACCTACATAATTAAGAACAGCCAGCAATTAAGAGTGGCAATAAGACTTCTTTGAACCTGGATGCAGCTCTATGCCTGCTCCCAGGGGACAACCCACCTGTGGAGAGCTTGCTCCCCCCAGTGGGAGGAGGTGGCTATGGCCAGTAAGAGGCCAGCACTGTGCTCTTTAGGCAGGCCTGGCCCCTCTCTCCCAGGGAAGAGATGGCTACTTACAACAGAAACCAGACCTAGCCCAACCAAACCTGATGGTTCTGTCCAAAACCACTTACAATTTTACATTGGGGTAAAATCTGTACCTGGCCACTCAAACTTCAGTTTCTTTCTCTGTGAAAGAGACAGCAGTTAATCTCAGCTCAGCTGATCTGTCACTGATGTGAGCTCCCAGGGTAGAGTGGGCCACCTTACTTATCTACATTACTGAGCCCCATAGATTCCATGGCCTCCTGGAAGGTTCTGGCCCCTCCAAAGCTTTCAGATGAGCTGGCTGCTGGAGAGACCCTCCTCTCAGCAGGAAATAGGGAATAATTGTTTAGTGAGGCAAATGAGAGGGCACATCATTATGCCAGGCCCTGCAGCAGTCAAGCACCAAAGCTGCTCACTTCACCCTCCCCTACACCCAGGGCACCCTACCCCTAGACCCCTTCCTGCTTTGATCAGTCTGCACTTTTAAAGAAGTAATGGCAGCAAGGTTATGTGGAAGAAGCATGGAGAAAAATAAGTATGTTGTGTGTGTTGGTTTAAGTTTTATGCCCTTACAGAGTTCAAGGGAAATGTGCCCAGAATGATAAACATACTCTGAGCTTCCTTCCAGCACAGTTGACTGTGAACCAACTTACAAATGCTGCATACCTGGGCTGGCTCTCTCCATCCTCACTCTGAGGCCACATTGCCTGGCCTCCCACACTGTGGTGCGTAGGATCTCAGCCATGTCAGTCCCTACAATGTGTGGAGTTGTCTGGGATGTAGCACAGTGACCACCCTAAAGTGGTGAAACATAAACAGCTGATCCTAGGACATCTGGACTCCGTTTCCCCCGCAGCCCTGTGAAATCAACAATAGTATTAGTAATTTTAGCATTATCTGCGTAGTTATTACATCCTTGAAGTTCATCTGGATACCCACGTGTTTAATCCAATCAACAACCCAAGGAGATAAGTGTTGTCAGTTTCCTATAGTTTACAGATTAGGAAACTAAGGCCCACAAGAGTTAAACTACTTGCCGGACACCGCCCAGCATGGCTCTTACCCCAGGCAGCATCACTACAGAGCCCATGTGCATACACACTACACTAAGTGGTGTCTTATAATGACTCCCAATTATAAAACCATTCTGATTTTAATTCGTAAATGCTAGACACTGTTCTGAGTTCTGTCTTCCTCTGGCTGTGAAATGCTCCCAACAGCACTGTGAGGGGGAACACATACTGTCCAGATTATATGTAGAAAAATGGAGGCCTCAGAGAGATGAAATAAATCACCCAAAGTCACAGAGATAGGGAGTAGCCAACTGGATCCAACATCAAACAGAATCTGATGTCTATACCCCTTGGGGTAACATGGCAGCTCCCTGGGTCCAGCCCAGAGCCTCCTTCTCCCAAGATAAAGAATGAATGGGGAGAACCAATGATGCTCCCTTCTGCCTATGCCCCTGATCTGATCCTAAAAGAAGGGACAATACCATCAGTATCTGTACTTTGCCCTTGGGGCAGGGGGGGCTATGTCTGTTCCTCTCACAACCCATGCTCAGTACTGTACCCTGCTGACCTCTTGCCTAGCTCCAGTGTAAGGCAAAGGATGCTCAGCAGGCCCAGCATGATGTGACATATGGCTGAGAATGGCGATGTATTTATTAAGTGAGACCGACAACTTTCATTAACCCAAGTAGACATTATTAAAGCGCACTAGTTGTCTCTGAGAAATGGAGTGCCCAGCTCCGACTGTGAGCAGAGTCTGCCTTGCGTGCTCTGAGTGAGCTGGGCCTCTCTTTCAGACTTCTGCAGTTTATCCATCATCTCCCATGTACTGGACCCCACCCTGAGCCCCAACATCCCACTCCACTCCCTTTTCCCAGTAAACACAGGTTCCTCTTCATTGCCCTCTGAACCATGAGTGTGGACCCAGGCAGTCTTTGGCCAGGAGATCAGGGGCTTCCGTTATTTCACCTGTGCTTAAAGACGCAGCCACCCTCTGAGTCCCTGGTCAAAGATTTTAACTGAAACATATCAAACCTGGCCAGAAACCTGACAATAACTAACAAGGGTTAGGGCTAGGATTACTGGCTAGAGATGTGGCTTGGTGGGACCCCAGCTTCTCAACCTACTGGAACCCATTATTAGAGAGAGATATCTATTGGTGGAGAAAGCAGAGACAGTAGGAACCATGCAAGGGGTCAGAATTGGGAGGACCAGGGGGATTACAGTCTGAGGCCATACACTAACCATGAATAGGAGTCTTGGCTGAAGTGCAGGAGATCATAACAATGATCAAATATGCCACTTTGCAGTTTACAAGATGTGTTTACACATGCTATCGTATTAGCTCCAAGTCCTCTGTCCAGACAGCCAGCTCAGCCTGATCTGCCTGTCTTCGGATAGGGAGAAGAAGCTCAGGGGCAGAACACTACAGCACAGTTAGGAAGCTGTGCTGCACGGCGAGGAAGTGCTGCTTCCCTCCTGCCCCATCTCATCTCTAAGACCTCTTGTTTTATTAAGATCCAAAGACCAACATTTGCCTTAGGAGGAAGTCTTTCTCTGCCACCTTAGGTACACCACCACAGTCACCATAGCTCTGGGCAAAGTACTGGGTATGGTCTGCAGCACACATTCGTAAGACCACTGGCAGAACTCTTGCCATTTAGTGTAACACTACAGGGCCTGATCTGCTGCTCCGATATCTGTACCATACCAAATGCTAAGTGGTGTTGTGCACATGCTGGGGCTCTGCAAGCCATGAACTTGGTATGGAACCAACAGTGGTGTCTCTTGCTCTCAGTAAGGAATAGAGTGGGGGGCTACTCAAGAGCATGTGTCAGCCAGGGCTTAGTGAACACTCTAGTTTCAGAAGACCCAGATCTCCTCAGGGTCCCCATGACCATCTTCACATGGGTTCTCACCCTTGTCAGATCTGGGTCCTTAGTTTGGGATGAGACAACCCACAGCCATCTACTGAGGAGGCAGCACAGAGATAGAAGGGATAACTTAGTCACCTTTTTTGTTCCACCACCTTGCATCTTGCTTTTTGTGAAGGGGTATCAATAGATGAAAATGGATGATTAGAAAGGAAGAGGGTAGGGAGGAAGAGGATAAAAGAGGAGAGAGGCAGCAACTAAAAGGCGGGTGCTAAGATTATTTAGCTCTCCTGAAGTCAGCACTGTTAATTTGATCTTATCTGGAAGCTAGTCTAAGGAGGGGACCTATGTGATGGGCAGAAGCAAAGCCCTGCCCGTAAGATATGGAGTCTCTCTCAACTCCCTGCTCTCTCATACTTCCCTTTCCTTTAGCATTCTCATCAAGCTCAGAGTTGCCCATCTTCTGGGGCCAGGAAAAGTGACTACTGCCAAAACTGGCCTATGATGTGGCTCTCTGGCATGCCATAGACCCTGGAAAGTCAGGGCAGCCAGCCTCACGCTACCAGTGACCAATACCATGTTCAGGCTCCCCCACTGGTTCAAAGGTCCAGGACTCCATTCCTGTTCCTTACAATTCAGCAGTTTGTGGGGAGCTGGGGAGGTAGGGACCAGATAGGGCAGGTCACTGACACTGTCGCACTGGCCCTCTGTCCTGCTATCACCATCTCATCCTTGCCTCCATTTACAATTGCCCCCAGGGCTGTGCCCAGCACCTCTTCCTTAGACTTGGGGACTACTGTCCCCTAAGTCATTAGGAACCAGGACTCCTGTCACAGTAGAGAGAGATACTTCTCTCCAATACAGCTGTTGTGAAATCATGCCAGGAGGCAGCAGCTGGAGTTGGCATGAGTTTGCACCTCCCCATCTGGGTTCAATATGAATTTATTGTTTTAATCAAAGTACTAAGTGAAATGGGTCCCCTGTCTCTTCTCACTGGAATGGGTGACAGCAGCTCAGAGTCTGTAGGAGAATCTCTAGCATGCACACACCTCCTACAATGGCTAATCTTGGTTGTCACTTTACTCTGATCAACCAAAATGCAAGCAGTTGGGCACACCTGTAAGAGAATTTTCTTGGTTGAAGTGTTTAGGTGGGGAAATCCACCCTAGATTTGGGCCACATCTTCTGGTTGCAGCCTGCATTTAAAAAGGGGTGGGGGAGACAGGGAAGAAGGAAGCTTTTCCTTTTTGCATGCCTGTCCTCAACCTTGCTAGCAAGTTCATCTATCCTGCTGAGGCATTCCTCCACAGGTATTAGAACCTACTTCTTCAGTATTGCAAAGTATACTGAGGACTAGCTTAGGCATCCAGCCTTCTGGACTGAACAACTATGTGATTCTTGGCCTGTAGGTCCAGAGACAGCCACTGTTGGACCAGATGGACACAGCCTGTAATCCACCCTAATAAATTCTCTCTTAATATTCACTCTATCAGCTCTGTTCCTCTAGAGAATCCTGATCAATGTCCCTGTAGCTTGGCACGGGCCAGCACATGGAACTGTATTCTCAGGCCCCTCTAAGTTGGTGGTTCTCAGCCTTCCTGATGCTGAGACCCTTTAATACAGTTCCTCATGTTGTGGTGATGCCCCCAGCCATGAAGTTATTTTACTGCTTCTTCATAATTTCCTACTGTTAGAGATCATAATGTAAATGTCTGATACACAGGATATCTGATTTGTGACCCCTGTGGCAGTCCAATCCACAGGTTGAGAACTGCTCTAAGTCAAATAGATAGTGTGTCATATAGGTGTGTCTATGTGTTATACCTCTAACAATGAGTCCCTGAGACCCCTGAAGACATGACCAAGGGAGAGAGGGGTTGCTCTCACTTTGTGCTGTCAATCAGACCTTGATAGTGGCTTTAAACTTGTCCAAACTTGTTCTGGAATGCCTCCCCCAATTTCTTGCCTGATTTCTGGGCCCCCAGGTGTCCCCAGACAGTACAGCAAGCTAGGGAAAATGGACATATCCAAGTCATACCTCTGATGTCAAAATGAAGCATGAAAGCTGAGTGACAAAGGTCTGGAGAGATGACAAGTCTTCAGCTCTAAGCCCAGTGTCACACCTACCCTTTCTTTGATGGAATTGGGGTCAAATGAGAAAAACAGAGGCTTTGAAGTTCAAGGACTCAGACGTAGGACTCACATTGGTCACTTAATAGCTGTGTGACTTCAGACACAACACTTGACCTTTCTGGACCTTTCCCTCCTCCGTCCCAGGAGGATGGTAGTGAGGATCAAATGTGGTATAAGCACAGGCAGGCAGGCACAAGCAGGAGATGGCTGACAAGGGCTTCTCTGGCCTCGTGCAGAGTGCAGGAGGCCAGAAGAGGAAGCTGGGTTCCTGTGGACCCCTCACATAACAAGCAACACCACCTGTCCTCAGAAGCTCTAACAGTAGCTTCCCTGCCTGTGGGAAGCCCTCTGCACACCATGAGTCCCCTTCCTTGGCCTAAAATTGATCAAAAGGCAAACAGCAGGGCTGCCAAGCTAACCAACTTGTACCGCTCCTGGGGACAGCCTTTGCTTTGTGTAGAAGGAGAGAGTAGGTCCTTCTCTCGGTAAACAAGCTCAGCCATTCAATCAGCTCCAACACTTTGTTGATCATGCTACATACAGTAAAGGCCGCAGGCCTGAAGTGCCTAGTGTCTCTGGCTTTGCCAGGAGAATCAAAGCAGCAGCCTGGGGTGACCCTGTTTCATCTCAGATCTCTTGTCTCCTGAAACTTATGCTTCTCCCTCCTATGCACCACCTACCTCTCCTCTACCCTGCCACCCCACTCTTTTGGGAGGGAGGGGCCTTCAGGAGCAGCTTTCTAGCTGAGAGAGCCCCTTATAGCACCTTTAAGACCAGGGAATGTAATTCTGCAGACTCTGGAGGAACAGTGGGGCCATGAAAAACCACCACAAGAGTGTCCAGGAATGTTAGTGGCAATGCACAGTGAGGCAGAAGCATGGACTGGTGTGAGGCCTAAACCAGTTGAAGGACTCAGGGGTCTCCTCTCCGGCTTCTCCCAGGCACCCAGGGAGAAATGGGCTGAGCAGTGAAGGAAAAGCTGGCTTCTGTTTACAGCCATCTATCTCCCATAATTAGCCATTTAGGAAGAAAATAGCCTTCAAATTCAAAGGTAAATTGACTTACATTGGGATAATAACGTTTGATTGAGCACGGGAAGTTCATCTTCAGAGTATGAGAGCAAACAAATTGCTTTTCTTCCCCAGCGCTTGGAAAGAAACAAAATGAAATTGCAGGTGCTCCAGAGCCGTGTGCCAGTGCCTTCAGGCCCTCAGTGGCCCCAGGCTCCACACAGAAGCAAGGTTGCTGTTCTGTTTCCATGCAGGTCCTTTGCTGGTCCTTGTTCTGAGGGTCTTAAAATTATACTGCCTCACATCAGTGTGGCAATCAGTTATTATTGTCAACAAGAGCATGAAGGGACATCAAATCCCTCCCTTCCATGGAGGCTGCTCATAAATGCACTGCTTTATTGATTCCTCAATTGCAGAGCTTGCTCCCTGCTTTAGCTTCCAGGAGCACTGGGGCACTGAGGAGGGATGGCGGAGGGAGGAAGGAGCAAGAGGTTGAGATTTTGCTCCAGCCTGGTTGGAGCTCCTGGATGATTTCCTTCTGCAGCCTGAGCTCCGTGAGGCTGGGCATCTGTAGAAGGGAGAGCAGGTGAGCAGTGGCCATTTCAGTCTGGAAACAGATCTCATGAACCAGGCTATAGAGAAGAGCCCGAGAGAGGGCTACCAGAAGCAAGGCCTCAACAGCCACACCCCTTCTGGCATCTTAGATCTGACAAAATCTCCCCTTGTGTGTGGGTTCCTAATGGAAACCTGATTGTATCAGTGGAGTCTGCTTCGGCCCTGTTAACGTTTAGCTCTGACTCGGAGCCCTTGGAGTAGTGGAAGAGGACTCAGGCTTGAGAGTCTGTGCGCATGTGCAGGGGCAGGCATGCGCACCTGCTCTGCTGTCAGCCAGCTCCCCCACACTCTGACAAAACCCTGAGGAAAACAGCTTAAAGGAGCAAAGGAATTTGTCTGACTCCTAGATTTGGAGGTTTCAGTTCACGGGCACTCGGACCCATCCCTAGGAGCCTATACTAAGGCACGCATGATGATGGGAGCCTATGGTAGAGCATAGGTGTTCATTTCACAGAGGCCAGAAAGCAGAGAGTGAGGGATATGGCTGGGCAATGCGCACCCTTTAAAGGCATGATGCCCCTAGTGAGGGACTGCCTTCACGTAGGCTCCACCTCCTACTATTTCCATTTGACTATGATCCATCCACGGATTGATTCACTGGTGGAGTCAGAACCTCCAGTCACCCTGAGCAGTCCTATTCTGGGGACCAAGCCTTCAACATTGAACTTGGGTGTGTGAGTGTAGGGGATGTATTCTAGATCCAAACGGTGACAGTTGTCCTGGGCATGGTGAGCTCCGTACCTGCTCTTTTAACTAAGGGCTGGATTTGGCTCTGTGAATGCTGGTGGCCAGGGTGTCACTGTGGCTCACTGCGTATCAGCCAAAGACCACCCTCAGTTCCTTCTACTGATGTCTCTAATTCAACTTTCTTGTCAATGTGAGCAGCAGAGGAAAGACCAAGAGAGGGAGGAGTCTAAGGCAGGTTACGAGCAGTGTCTGTCACTTTTGCACTATTCTGTTAGAGGGAAGCAAAGCCACCAGGCCCGACTGACTCTCATGAGAAAGTAGAGGCCATAGCTGGACCTTGAATGTCCCCAAAGACCTTATGACTTGCCCCCCAAGAAAGATAATGGATCTTTTAAGAGGTGGAGCTTTGCCATCAGTCTCTGGTCACTGGGAGGCATGCCCTGAAGAGGTCTATGGGACCCTCTTCTCTTCCACTTCTCTTCTCTGAGAAGATCCCTGTACCTCCTCCATGTAGCACTGCAACGGACCCAAAGCTACACGGTAAGTGATCACAGGAAGAAACCGCTAAAGCCATGATCCCAAGTCACCTCTTCTCTTTGAAACCTGCTTACCATGTGTGTGCTTATGGCCAAGGAAAGCTGGCCCACCCTGGGGTTTCCACATGGAAACAGGGTGTTGAGCCAGGGGGCAGATTTCTGGGGAAACTGTTGCCACAGGACCTTGGGTTAACCTGTCATGTGCAGATTTTAGACAAATATGGGAACTAGTCAGAAATCCTGGTCTTTGGCTCTTTCGGGGACCCTCAAACCCTGAGAAGGCTCAGCCTCAGAAAGCACTTGGAGTGAGTAAGAAAACCCAGCTTCTGTAGATAACAAGCTGACTATGTGGGCAGGTGACTGCAGAGGCTCACAACAGCCCCAGGTCGAGGTTTTCACTCAAAAGAAAAGCCTGGATCTCTGCACAGGTTTCCGTGTGACTGACCTGGACCCAGGCAAATGCCAGGAAAGGAAAGAGGTGGCAGAGAGGCCGTGCAAGGGAGTGAGAGGAATAAACAGCCTAAGAAGGACAGGGACCTTTTCATGGGAAGTGTTAAAGGAAAGGAAGAAGAAGAAAAGAGGTGGGGAGCAGAATATTCAGAGAAGCTCAAGGCTCACCTGACTGTATGAGCTGGACCACCAGGAGCCAAGATGCCCAGCAGGGACAATGCAGCAGAGACAATGGAAAACGCTGGAAATAGGGTCCCACCTCAGCTCCCTGGACATCTTAGCAGATTAATAAGGCTTTTGAGGACTCCAGAAACGTCTTTGTGAGTCAGAACCTGACAGAGGCCAACGTGGGGTTCTTTGAAGCCTCTTTTTCAGCTGCTTGAAACCGCAGATGCAGACGCTCTGTGCCCGTGAGGAGGGGTGAAGCCTGGGCGAGCCAGGAAAAGCTATTGTGTCTCTAGAAAATGGGATCCCACAAGGGGAGTTCATAACAGCCGTGAGCCAGCCATTGAAGTTGGAAGGCAGGCGCATTCTTAGTTCAAGCACAGTGATCTGGCCAGACAATGAGAGGGAAGCAGCCACTTCTCACACACAAAAGCCATGACAGGGCTGAGAACATTCTGGGAAGCCTAGAAGTGGGCTTGCCGGATAAAACAGGAATATTACTCCTGCTATACTAAAGAAACTGAAATGCAGAGACATTAAGAACATTGCCCAAAGTCCCCCAAGACTAAATGGAAGTGTGGATAGTCAATCTGTGTCCATTTCACATTCAGCAATTTACAATAGAGATCCAAAGTAGTGGACAGTAGTAGCCTAAGCCAGGGAGGGACCGATTTTTCTCTCACATGACAGGAAGTCTAGGGGTACTCAGGAAACCCATCATTTGCACAAGCTTCTGCTCTCTCGTTAGAACCTCACAGCTGTAAAATAACTGCTGAGGTTCCAGCTATCGCCTCCACACTTTAGGCTGAAAGAAAGAAGGGAGGGAAGAACAAAAGGGGCGCACTTACCAGGTGAATTAGTTGTCTTTAAAGAAGCCCGCCCTACTTTCTTTTTCTCCCTAGTCATTTTCTGTTATTAGTATATCCCATTAGCCACATTTGTTTTTCCAAAGAAGCTAGGAAATTCATATTTTGGTAATTGTGTATTGCCACAATAGTATAAATATTCTGGTGGTAAACAGCTGAGTTTGTGATAATACAGATGAGCCAACTTCAGTCCAAGGTGTCAGTCTCCTAAATCTAAATCTAAATCTAAATCCAGAATCCTTTTCATTCTGATACTGCCTATGGCTATCAGGAGCAGCACATGGGCCTACTCCCCTGGCCTTAGCACAAAGTCTGAGTGCACTGAATTATCCCCATCCAAGATCTGAACCCCTCAAGTTGCTGGGCAGACCAGGTGCCCTCCCCCTGGGATGCCACATACTACTTGTGTTCTTGCGAGTCTCCTACTACCCCAAGGTCTGGGCAGGACTTCTGCAATGTGGTGTCAGTGCCCAGTGAAGATAGGATGTTGAGGTGAGCCAAGGGCAGTGCTGTCTATTGTATCCAGAACTGTATTTCCAAACGATCATATTGACCAGGATCTATAGAAAAGGGTAGAGAGACCGAGTGCAGACAGTCCAGGACGGTTGCGTGGGTTTGGGTTATCTCCCGCATGGTACCCCACTGAAATGCACTGTGTTCTGGGCCAGGGACGTGAGACTGAAGGGTGCAACACAGAGGGTAGCAGGATGGGGTTTGACCTTTGAGACCAAAATAGTTTGGCTCTACCACATGAGCGAGTGGCAGCATAGTATGACAGAGCTGTCCTTCCCACCAGCCTCTCTATCCCATCTCCAATTGTGACATTTCGAGTTACAAGGCTCCTGTCTCAGAACCTTGACTTTGAATGTCTTTTCATATTGGCCTTGAAGAAGATGGTGTCATCTGTGACCTTTGGAAAAGACCACAGGGGCTTAATTAAAAAGTAAACTTGGCCTCTTAATTTGGAAGGTCCTGACGACTTCCTGGCACTGACACGCCGCGCTCAGTCCTGTCAGCTTGCAAGAGCCTTATGGCTCTGCCCTTTAGTGTCCACAAGCTATGGAGCCATAATGGCAGATAAGTTCCAGGATCCAGGGCCAGGCCCTGGTCACCAAGAGCCAGGCTCCAACAGAGCTGGAGCTGGGAAAATGTGGACTTGGAGAGACCACACAGTTGCCATCCCAAAGTGAAGATGCATCCTGGCTTTCTTCCAGTGGCTGTGAGGAGGGACAGGACCCAGAGCAATGCTTCATTTCTGCTTCCCCAACATGCCAATGATTCCCTTAGGCCTGCCTCTCTCATTCATCCCCAGAAGCCATCAAACCACCGTAGAGGATCAAAGAGGACAGAGTTTCTATATTTTCTGCTCTATCCCACATGTGCCCATTAGGTACATAGCCTGAGAAATGTGTCAAATGTGTCAATAAATAATCACATTATCACACAGACATCATACACTCAAGTCTGAATGGTGTCACCTATGACACCTCTCTCTCTCACTTCCTCTTTCTCTCTCTCTCTGTGTTGTGTGTCTGTGTCTCATTTATGATGAACTTGTATTTTTTTATAAGCACATGAAACACACACTAAAACTAGGAAAGGACATATAGCATGGTGGCCAGCCTGAGACATACTGCATGCAACCGTGTAATGCTGCCAGCCTGGTGGGTGTGTTCACACTGCAAACCGCTGAGTGCTGCTTTGTGCTGAGATGTCAGGGACAGGGACAAAGCAATAACCACAGTGTCACCAGGCAAGAAGAATCAGTTCCACTGATCGCTACTGTACAGGCGTGTGCTCCATTGTGGGCAGAAGCACCTTGCTCCTGAGAGACTGTCATGGCTCTTAGCACTTCCTGGGAAGAGGAACACTGGGTGCAGGCCGGTAGATAGTCTGGGAAGGTCACATGCTCCCAAGAAAATAATGAAACATTAGAGACATCTCTGCCCATTCCCACCGGCCGGCCAACACAGGGCCATTTCCTTCAGATAAGTCCATTTCCTCTTCTCATCATATCTGTTCGCTGCAGGCTCCATGCCACTATAAACGTGAAAAGAATGTCGCAGGGGTCAGATCAGCTGCTTGGCCCAGGAGCCACCATCACCACATCACTGTTTCCCCCTTTAGAAAGAAAAGGGCTAAAAGCATTTTCCCTACCACTAACTGGCTGTGAGACCTTAATCAGGTTGCTGGATCTCTCTGAACCTTGGGCTCCACCTCTGTAAAATATGGCTGAGGTCTGTCTTATTTGCAGATGAGCATCTCTTATGTTTCCTTTCATTTCTTCATGTATTGATTTACTGAGCATCTACTGTGTGCCAGACTCTGTGTTTGGGATGATGTACGGCAGTGGGCAGGGCACCATGCTAGGTCTTCATGGACATGAACCTTGGATGTCAGGGTAACAGGGCCAGCAGGACTGGTGCTTGAGGTCAGTATCATCCTCTGAGGGGACAGCTTCGCTGTAGGCAGTTCCATGAGCCAGGTGTCTTCAGCCTCACAGCGCTCAGGAGCCTCAAACAGAGGCCATTCCCATCCCGGATGCTTGGAACTGCATGGAGATTGTGGCCACACTTCGGCTCCTGCGGGAACCACAAAGACAGCTATGCTTTCAGTCAGACAACGCCTGGGCCAGCAGAGCTCAAGAGGTCGGGAAGGACGTCCAGCTCGTGTCCATCACTGCTAGTCCCTGGGCCCCACATGCTTCAGAGCTCATCAGTCTTACTGTTCTCTACCTCCAAAGTGGGCAATGTAGCCTGGATGGGAGGCCTCAGGAGAATGATGGCCAACTGGGTCCCTTTGGAAAGGACACCTCACAGTAGCTTTGGTTTTGCCACTGACTAGTCATGTGTATGTGACCAAAGCCCTCAGATTCTCTGAGTCACCATCCAAGGGTTGCATAAGACAAACTCTATGTGTCGTGCAAATATTTCACTTTAACCAAAGGCTAGGATTTGAAATATAAAGGGAGAAGGCCAAGACCAGAGTCAAGACCTGGCCTCCTACCCAGCAGCAGCTCTTGCTCCTTGCCCAGATCGCTGCTGGGTCCACCAGTCTGGGACTCAACCTTGCCAAGGGGCTGGCTCCCATTCCCTCATATCTGGCCACAGCCCTGTCAGGCCCTCCCCACCACTCCAGTGGGCTAAGAGTCTTGGAAAGAAAAGAGAAGGTCAATGAAGTGGATTTCAAGTGCTCTCCAGCCGGGCTGATGGCCCACAGACCTTGCCACTGTCCCCACCGCTGCAGGAAAAGAATGTCACGGCAGCTGGGGGCACTCTGCCTCCACAATTGGTGCCTGACTCCTAAACAAAGGGTTCTAAGAACCTTGGATCTTCTTGCCAGGAAATCCCAAGGGTGCCAGGGCCCAGGCATCTGTGAGATGGCTTTGTCTGACAACTGGCTTCTCCTCCCAGGGGTGCCAGGGGCTACTGGTACTGAGGGCTGAGAAGTGTAAGGTGGACAGTCAGAAAAACACAACAAGCAACTCCTAAACAAAGACTCCTTCCTCGTCTGGGGATTCATGGGCATGATTTTTTTTTTTTTGATTTTGTGTGTATCCTAACCTGAGTGGCCTTCTGAGAGACCCTGGGGTGCTCTGGACAGAGGAGAGGAGATGACTGGAATTGTGTGTTAAAGAATGGAGTTGGCCATAGAGACATCCCTGCTGGGCCTTACTGGCCACTTCATTGGACCACTCCTTGGGTCTTTGAGGCCTGGAAGGGAAGAAGGACTGGCCTGGCCTCCATAGACAAAGGCATAGAACATTGGCTATGCAATGGTAGACAGCCTCCCTCCCTGGGCAACGCCTACCTTCATGTCTCCCCAATTCCTTGTACTCTCCCCACCTACTCCCTCCCTCTCTAGCTGAACAACCCTGACATCATCTTCAACCCCTCCTAGAAAGCAGATGTGAAGAAAACAGGCCTGTGACCAATTGGGGGCTACTATGCCAACACATGGAAAGGACAGAGCCAAGGAACATTTCTTTTGCCCAATAAGACCAAAAGTACAGAGTAGGGCTCTCCAGAACTCAGCTAAGCTACTTTTATCTTTTTGTGTAGGCTGCCAATCACCAGCGTCTATCTGCATCCCCTCTGAGTGGGGTGTGAACCCAGATCTGCCCTTCAGGGGGGAGCCCCATCATATCACCTGGCATCCTTCAATGTCACCACGGTGAGAATGTCAGTTCAAAGGATTAAGTGAGTGACTTCTTGCACAGATGTCTGAGAACTGGGCAACTCAGTGGGCATCTCAGCTTTCCATAGTCATAATACCTCTTGAAGAACCCTCCAGAAGCTATGGAAAATGTGGACACAACACTCCCTAATGTTACATGCACAGCCTCTAAAAATTAAGAAATCACACAGCCCCTGAGTCTGAGCTTGCCCAGCCTCCCTGAGGTCCTCGTTGCTAGGTTGCCTCCTGCGTCTAGGGCAGCATGGCTTCTGGAGTTGACTAGCAGGCCAGCAGTTGGTGCCAAACACATCTTTACAAGTGGGTGACCATTGTAAAGATATAAAGACTCTCCTATCCTCAGAGAGTCAGGCTAGTCTGCCTTACCCACTCAGTATTCCACCTAGTCCTTAATCCCCACAGGGAACAACCACTTGGTCCCCAGTGCCCATGGGAATCGGGGTGGGCTAGGGTGTAGGTAAACTACGAACTGGAAGATAAGTCTGCGGGATGCTGCCATCAAGAATGAGTGAGAACGGGAGAAATGCCATTGCCCTGCAACCTCCCAGTAAAAGTGCTAATTAAAGGTAAATTTCAAGTTACCAGTTAACAATGGTTGAGCAAAGTCAGCAGTCAGTGTCTCAGTCAGTTACCTGGTGAGCTAAAGGGGAACACTCAGAAGAGCTGCCTGGCCAATGGCTTGTGTCCTTGCGGGTGACCTATAGAAGACACACCTTGACCCCTGTGGAGCTCCTTGGTTCACAGGGACCCTGCAGTACTACGGGCTTCTCCAAAGCCCTGCCTTTTTATGATGAGAGAACCATCCCAGCAGGTAGCTCATCTGCAGAAAGGTAGATCTTGGGCTTTAGCAGAAAACGAACCCCTTTGTGCGAGCTTCCATGTGTAACTGAACCATGAGCTCTTCCCATCAGCATTAGAGGCCCACCTTCCTTCCAGGAAAAGCAGCAGCTCCAGGCCCCTGTGATGCACTGTGGTACTTTCTATCAGAGCTGAGTCTTGTTCTCAGGTTTCTCCCTGGCTCGGGGCTCCAGCCCTCGTCTCCCAGAGCACGGAGAGCAACAGCCTCACCTGGGATTATAGCCAGGTTCCTGGCCTCCTCATGGCCTCCCCATATCCCAGCCCTTATTCAAATGAAAGGGCTGTATCTTTCCTCCCCTACCCCAGGTCCCTTACTCAGTATAACAGGCTTTTTGAGGTTCTGGTCACCCCACAGGAAGCAGTCCTGGATGGCGATCACTGCCTGTCCTAAACCTAGAGATGATGTTACGGTCCTTCCCATCCCAATATGTTCTTCCCCAGACCCAAAGCACTGCAAGAAAACTTTGCCCCTCAACTCTCAGAAGCCTGACATTCCTGGGGGTACAGAGAGAAGCCATCATTATCTTTTAATTCTATCATTCCTTTTTTGTTGATGGTACTTTAAGAATATACATCTTTAGAATTGGAGTACATATGTATGCATTGCAGAGAAACGGGTATATCCTGGATGTAGGGTTGAATCTGGAATCACTTGACAGTCAAATCTCAGCCACCCCTACTACCTAATTGTGTGATGTTCACCCCAGTTTTCTCATCCATATAAGGAAATGATGATACATATTCCTCTGTGTTAGGAGAAAAAAATGCCTGAAATGACCCAAAGTATCGGAACTGGGTGCATCTAAGCCCAACCCTACAGAAGGCTCTGGAATTTTATTTCATTGTCTACCTATGTGTGTAAGCAAACCCTCAAATATGTTAGAGCATCCTCCCTTGAGGTCCGAGAGCATGCAGCTCTGCCTGTAGCATTGCAGCACCATATGGGGAGGGGGTGGGTTGGGATGAGGGACCAGCAAGAGGCACGGGGCCACATGGACTCCAGGAAGAGGGGGCAGGTATGAGTGCTGACACAGGCTGTCTTTGCTGCTATTAGGACTTGCAAATTCATAGCCATGTGCAAGTCACTTAAACTTTCTGATCCTCAGTTTCCTCGCCGGTAAAACAGAAGGTGATAATAAATAATAGACAGTTTGATGTTGTCACCACAATACCAGAGCTCATGCTTCCTCTTGGCACAAACACCAACGAGAAGACACAGGAGCTGAATCTTTAAGCTGTGCTTTATTCAGAGAGGCAGCAATCTGGGAAGACAGGAGGGGTCAACATCCAACCCCAAGTGCTCTCTCCCTCATCTCCAGCTAGTGCCTTCTGTAAGAAATAGGAACAAACTCTACCTGCCAATCATCCCAAAGTTAAGTTGTGTCCCTCTGTTCAGGTGGCCAAAGGTTTGCTGTGTCTCTGTTTATCATTCCCCACACTTTTCCTCTTTATCATCTCTCTATGTATGTGTGGAGTCTCTCTTCCATTCCTCCCAAGATGCCTTCTAGCTTACATCAAGGCTCAGAACAAATAAATTGCTAGCAATCTGAGAGTATTGGGTTATTTACAATGAGCACTTGCTGATTGCTGTCTATGATATGAAGTATAGTTGTGTCCTTCTGGTATGGAATCTAACAAAAAAAAAGTACCTCTGTCTGTCCATCTTTCCCCTATTAATATGAGTTTAAAAAAAAACAGGGGGGAGACATGCTACCAGGGACATGTTAAGTAACTAAAAAAATCCCTAACAATGTTCACAGATCTTTTGCCACCACACTCCCCTGGGCTTTCACAGAAGTCTCTCTGAATATACCAGATCTTGCTAGCCATTCTATCATGGTAATAGGATTTACACTATCAATCATTTTATTGCTATGACAAAATACCTACATAACTAAGTTAGTAGGAGGAAATGTTTATTACAACTGGCAGTTTCAGAGATCTCAGTTCATGGCAGCTTGGCCCTGTTGCTTTGGGCATGTCGGTGGTTGTGGTGGGAGTGCAGGATGGAGGAGGCATGTCCACCCTACAGAACCCAGAAGCAAAGGGAGAGACAGGAGAGAGGTTGGATCCCAGTATCCTCTTCTAAGGCATGCTCCCTTTAAGCCAGCTTCCTTCCGCTTAGAATCCTCCTCCTAAAGTCTACCTTGTCCCAATGGTGCATCAGTCTGAGGACCAAACCTTCACATGATCCTCTGGGAGAACTCAGGATCTAAACTCTAGTGGCACCTCAGGGCTGGCCTTAGATCCAGGTGTGACTAAGCTATGGGCAGGATGTGTAAGCGGAGCAGGAAGAACACCAGCCCTGGCTCCTTCCTGCCCTGCAACCTACGAACAGTGGGACTTCCAGGAAAACAGAGTCGATGCTGGGCCCTTCTGACTGATCAGCCCTGGGAAGTACTGAGGGCCTGCGAAGTAACAGGCTCCACGTTAGGAACCCACGGAGCCCACTCTGCACAAGCCACTTCTCTTCAGAGTCCATGGAGTTTCACCCCGCTGGATGTATGCCTTCAGGTCAAGGAACACACTCTTAGGATGCGGCTGATCATTGACATCAAGCCCATTCAATGTGAAGAGCTTAATGCCACATTAGTGCTCCAGATCACTCATTAATAAGAAAAGATCTCAGGGGAACAGGGTAAAATGAGACAGACAGGACAAATGCATTTTGCTGAGAGAAGTGGAACTAGTGAAGGAAATCCAGGGTCCATTGCTATGAGGGAGCTGTCCTGAGAAGCCAGGTGACAATACCGAGGCATCTCAGAAGAGGAAGGCCATTGTATCCCCAACCTCTGGGACCAGCACGACAGCTGCTAGAGGTCCAGTTCAGGCCATCATCATGCCTTCCATCACCTTCTCACTGAGGCTGAAATGAGGGCAGATTGCTCCCTGAGCAGTGGCATTCAAAAGTTTGACAGTGACAATGATCTTCCCTGGCTGTTTTGCGTCCTCCCAGACGTTCTTGGATTGAATATCAGGTTCTCGTCCCTCTACTGCAACCACTGTGAGCCATAGCTGAGCTGAATACAGTCCCTGCAGACACAGCCTGGTGAGAGGCTTGCCCCCTGTGGCCATTACTGGAGCCCTTGGGGAAGTTGTAGGGCTGATTAAGCAGCCAAGGAGGCTCTGAGGGTGGGGAGTAGAAAAGTGGGGGCAGAGAGCATTGTAACTGCAAAGGAATATTCCAGACTGAGGAAAGTAACACCCTAGGCTTGATCTATCTGGCGATTTCTGAGATATGAGCTGGTATGTGTGTGTGTGTGTGTGTGTGTGTGTACATGGGGGGATCAGAGGACAATCTTGGGTTCCTCAGGACCTTCCCCGCTTGCTTTTTTGAAACTAGATATCTCATTGGTCTGATGCTCAGCTCGGCCAGAGAAATCCAAGGATCCCGCTGCCTCCATCTCCCGGTGCTGGGATTACAAGCACACACCACCACATCTGGCTCTTTTTAATGTGAGTTCCAGAGGTCAAACTCAGATACCCGTGCTTGGGCAGCAAGCACTTTGCCAACTGGCTATCTCCCCAGCCCTGGACTCAGCTCCAGAAATAAATTTAAAGAGAGATATTGACAAAGCCGAAGACCATTGGAGTAGTTAAGGTCAAAAGAGCATGTGAGATGGGAAAGGCAGGATGATCCTCAGTGGCCTACTCCTGGGATCCCATTTGAGCTCAATAAAAGCTCAGCCGTATAAACCAGAGTCGCTGTCCATCTTGGTGTTAATGTCAGCATCCGAGGACTGCGGTGTGTTCTGCTGTACTCAGACCTGGTTGGAGCACCATCCTAAGGACAAGACACAGTGAAAGAGGAACTCCCAGGTAGCAACTGGAGCAGGCCCTCATCCAGCAGTGGAGGCATCAGGACAGGGTACGCTCAAGCCTCAGGGGACAGGCAAGAGGATGCTGTTAAAGGCTGGCAAGGTGGCAGGACAGAGTAGGTTGAGGTGTAAGGTACAGCCATCAGGTTTTGATAACTGCTACATTAGAGGGGGAACTGAAGCTGGAAGGCAAGGCCTGCACCTTAACACCGTGGAGAGTGTGCTCATCACGGAGGGCTCAGTGTGCCAGAGAAGGTGCACTTAGGTTTGTAAATGAAGCATTCTTTTGTCAACACAGACTTTCAATGAGCCACGGATCTGCTCACCAGCCAGTTGGATCCAGGATCACCCCTAGGTCAGTGCTCGAGTTCCCAGGATAGAAGGGCATATCATTTGCACAGAACCTGCATACATTTTCCCACATACTCAAAATCATCTCTAGTTTACTTATAATACCTAATACAACATAAACCTCATGTAAATAGCTGCTGGAATATATTGTTGAAGGGATAATAACGAGAAAAACATTTGTATGTGTTGAGAGCAGGTGTGATACTTTTTTTTAAAGGTGCCATTAGTCTGTGGCTGGCTGAACCTGCAGAGGCAAATATGGATGGAAAGGGTAGGTGTGACTTCTCCAAGCAGCCACTTTCTTGCTGGAATGGGAGAGTAGATACTTCCTGGGATGAGGCATAAAGAGGAAGCTGAAGCACTTAGCAAAGCACTTGAGGCATGTAGTTCTGGCAGAGCACCAGCATCCCTGGCTTACTGACTGGTACCTAGTATAGGAACGTGGGGCTCTCTATGCTAGTGGGTGGCTAGCTGCCACCATCCTGCCTGCCCTGGCCAGGAACACTATGGGCCACGCACTGTGGTGTCCAGAAGTGAGGAAGGCAGCTACGGGTTGCTACTCCCTTCCCCGACAGATGTGGCTGCCAGCCTGACCTCCTTCAGCTCTGAAGGGCTTGGAGGGCCCTTCATTGCCATGATGTTATTTGTTGTCCCTGTTGTCACGATGAGCAGAAGAGAAATATTGTCTCCTGCCGGAGCCATGGGAAGCTGACACCTCAAGAGGCTGTGGAGCAGTGATTGCTCTGCATTTTGTCTGGTTGTTGAGAAGCGGATAGGGAATTGCACTTGTGAGCGTCCCCAGGGTTTGGGGAAACTCCTGAGGGCCATGATTCCCTTGAAGAGTGTGTGCCAGGATCCACACCCCAAGTGCTGCTCTTTCTGGCTGCAGCATGCTCCCTGCCATGCCAGCATGACTGATACCTTTGGTTTTCCCTGGTTCCCCAGACTGTGCTCAGTTATTCCCAAGGGGCAAACGTCAAGCTTCACTCTAAACCACTCACTCTATGGCATACATTTTATGTTCCTGGGCACCTCCTGACCTTCCAGGCTGTGTGCTCTGAGTGAAACAATTCCCTGCCCTTGTCTGTCTTACCTTTGATCCAGGTATGTTGACATCAAGGCAAGAGCAAGGTGCATTGTACAGACTGTGATCAGCACCAAGCAGGGAACACAATAGGGAAGCCAGGTGTACCCTGGCCTTGCATGCTTCATGGGGCTCCAAAGGAAAACTTTACCCTGGGCCCCTTCCTACTTAGGGCTGCATCGGGCCTCCCTGAGACCCGAGATGATATATATATATATATATATATATATATATATATATATATATATATA
>CAJQZJ010003694.1:8747989-8763495 GCA_907164525.1 Lophiomys imhausi | reverse complement strand
TATATATATATATATATATATATATATATATATATATATATATATATCCCACTTAAGACTCTCTTGTTAAAGCAATAACCAAGTCCATTTATTCCCATTTTTGTGGACTGGAAAGACTGAGTGCTGAGAGGCTGAATAACAGAGGCCAAGGTCACACAGACAAAAGTTGACCAGGAGTTCAACTTTCCCTGAAGCTCTTAGTCGCTCTGCACTGTTGTTTTCATGTCCCTGACCTCATTCCACCCCGACACAAGCTCACAGCCAGGAGCAGCACACCCTGCTCTCCTCATGACAATGAAGACTCAGAGAGCTTCAGTACCTTGCCTCAGGTCACAAAGCTTGCAAACAGCAGACCAAGGACTTGCCGCCCATCTGCTTCACAGCTTGGGACTTCTGCCTACATCCCAGACCTAGAGGCTTCCTGACAACCTCTTTCTCCTTTGAAAGCCCTCCAAAGACAGACCTCCTCTCCTCCCTGCCCAGTCCCAGCTCTTCTTGGAGTCCATTCTTTGCATTCAATCGGCCTCATGAACACTTAAAGAGAAGAGAAAAAGATAGATGGCAATAAGAAATGTGTTCAACTATTTTAGTTAAGTCATAATCATTCCTAATCTAAATTTGCTGGAATGTATTACACAACCTAATCACTCACATATATTGTACTGCGGTTTCAATTTAGTGAAAAGTAAAAGCCATTCAGAAGGCAGAAATATGTTAAGTGAACATCTCACGGATTCCACCCCTCTGTTAGATAAAGTGCACAGTGCTTTTTGATTGTGGGCTGGTGCTGCAGGCTTGGTTTTGGTATACCTCTATCTCATCTCAGCACAATCAGAGGCTGAGGGAGATGGAGCAAAAAGTAAGACAATCTGGGATCTAGGATTGGGGCAGGGAAGGGCTGGAGGTTTGACGACATGATGGCTCCATGAATAACTATTCTGGATTAGACTAACAAATTGGCCTACTGGCTGTTGTTCCTTCTCTTAACTCCCCAGCTGTATCTATGACCACTATGACCACTTTCTCACCATCTCTGCTTCCCACTGGGTGGGTATCACCTCAGTTTAATGTCACAGAGAGAGAGAGAGAGAGAGAGAGAGAGAGAGAGAGAGAGAGAGTCTGCACATTCTGTGTCTTCAACATAGACTACTATACAGCCCCATCTTTATCTGTCTTTCTCTCATCTTTCCTCTGAGTTCCAGCTTAGATATCATACTCCCTCAAGAATCTGTTGAAAGAACAGTATGCCTGAAGGGTGACTGGATCTTCCTGCACTCTGGTCATTAGAACACTGCTGTCACTAGACAGGTTGAATGTCCCTTAACCAAAATACTTATAACCAGAAGTGTTTCATATTTTCTATTTTTTATTATGTATATCTCATGGACAAGAATGAAATATAAGCACAAAACTCACTCATGTTTCATATATACTTTTGCATATAACTTTTAGCTAATTTTATGCAATATTTTTAGTACATCTCTGTCTTGACTATGACCCATAACATAAAATTAGATGTAGAATTTTCCATCTATGACATCACACTGGGTTTCAAAAATGTTTCCAATTTTGGATTTCAGATTTTTCAGACTACAGATGCTCAAACTATTATGTTGGTTGGTCTCTCCCACTAGACTGTTCCGCTCCTTGAGGTAGGAATTCTATATGCTTTAGAGTTATGGTCCTCTACTTAGCCATAGTACGTGCTCAATAAATGCAGACTGATTTGACCAACCACCGTGAGCCTGGATAGAGTGACTTGCCAGGGTCTGTGCCAGGCACCTGCCTCAGTGCTCCTTTGAAAGCCTATCCAGGTGCTGGCCTCAGCTGTCTAAGTGCCATCGAGAAAAACCAAAGGACGGCCAGAAAGATGGGTCAGCATGAGAAGGCACTTGCACCCAAGCCTGATAGCCTGAGTTCAATCCCCAGAATCTTTATAGCAGAAAGAGAGGACCAACTCCTACAAGTTAAGCTGTCTTCTGACCTCCACATGTGCACCCCAGCACATGTGGGTACACACATACCAGATAGATATAGGTAGATAGCTAGATAGATAAATATAGATAAATAGATGATAGATAGATAGATGGGTGGGTGGGTGGGTGGGTAGATGGATGGATAGATAGACAGACAGACAGATATAGATAGATGTAATTTTAAAAACCTAAAAGGAGGAGGTTTATTTTGGACACATTTTCAGTCCATGGTTAGTTGGCTTCTCATTTGGGGGCTTGTGGTGGGAGAGAGTACATGGTAGAAGGAGCTGCTTACCTCATAACAGCCAGGGAACTGAGAGAGAGAAACGGGAAAGGTCCTAATATCCCTTTAAGGACACACCGCCAATGGCCTAACTTCATCCCACTAGGCCCCATCTCCTAAAGAAACACCATGATCTGGGGACTGAGCCTTCACCTATAGCCTCTGGGAAACATTTCGGATTCAAACCCATAATAGTAGCTACAACCACCACCTCTCTCAAACGATGTTGTAAAGAACTAATGAGAGCCGAAGTTAAAGGCGGATATCTTTGAGGGTAGCAGTGCCCACACAAGCAGGGCATGCCGTTCATCAGCTATCCCTAGTGGCAGGATATGCAGTGGGAGACTCCACACTGCTGGAAGCTGCTCACTTCCTGCAGAGTACCTGGCTCGGGCAAGATTGCCCAGTTACCTGGTCACTCCATGATGATTTAGGCAAGGCAAGTGGCAGCACCGAGCAATGCTATCCTTAATGACTTTGGCTTTGTGTCTGTGGTGAAGCATGGCCACCGACACCAAGGTCCTCAGGTGCCTTTTATGGGCCAAATGTCTGGCTGTGTTTTCCCAAATGTGCATTGCCATCTGAGCTCATCCTTCATGTTCTGCCGAGGGGGAGGGATCCTGTGGCTGAGTGACGCTCTCCAGTAGAGAGTTTGTAGGAGGAGGAAGTAAAGAATAATGTTCCTGCTCAGAGCTGCACAGGGAATTAGGAAGGCAGACGGCCATTACTCAGGTTGGAGAGCTGCCAACGCTTATGATATCATATTTATTTGCCAAGAAAAACACCTCCCCCGTATGTCTCAGGAAGAGAAAGGAGGTAAAGACCAACTCCAATTGGGTTGTGGGTAATGGGTTTAAGACCCAGAGCAGAGCTTAACGAAAGTGAGGCCCATTCAGATTTTATAGAGTACCTTTTAGCAAGACAGACAGTCCCAGAATCTGGCACACATTCTGCAAGTGCCAGACACAGATCTCTTTCTTCCCACACTTTTCCAATGCAGCCTCCTTCTGGCCCTCTTGGCCATTTGGCATGAAGGGGGAAAGCCAGGCAGTTTTCATAGCCAGTCCTTTGCTTCCAAACACTGTTAAGAAAACTGTGGATGGAAACTCATCAAATGTGTTGGTACAGTGACACAGACTGCCTTGGAATAGGTTAATTTCTTCTCAGTACATCTTGGTGAACTCCAAGTAGTCTGACATCTGACAGTATTGAGTCAAATGCCCATAACTTGTTTCCTGGCTTATGGATTGTGACCCACACGTAAGATAGGCGTACTCTGTCCTGCAACTTGAAGTTTGTCACAGTGGGAAGCCCCTCTCCCATGTAAACTAAATCCTTTGAGCTTAGCTGCTGTAACCCTTGAGGCAGAGAGAGAGGAGCCAGGGGAGAGAAAGGCACCTTCCATTCTGAGCACCCTGCTGTAGGAGGAAGTGAGGTGAGCCCAGCTGAAAGGTTTTCAGAGGCTGGGTATGCACATGCATTGTAGGAACAGGAACAAGATGAGATCTCAGATCACTGGGGTGACTTGGGCCAAGGAGAAGAAAGAGACTCTCCAGATTCCAGGGAAGGAGGAGCAGTGTTAACAAGGGTATCTGTCAGGTCTCAGGGACAAACAAGTGCAGAGTAATGGATGGATGCTGGCAATCGCTAGATCTGACAGCAAAGTGGGACAAGAGCCAGCACCCAACTTCTAGGGCCCCATACAACCACCCCCGCCCCTCCACCAAATCAGCCATACTCCCAGGCTCATGTTTATTGATAGTTCTCCTTGCTGGAGCACACAGCCCATACTTCTGCAAGTATGCACACGGTACCCCGACCGCTGCCACGTATTTCTCAAATTTTGCTCCCGAGGACTGCTTTGCGGCAGATACATCATCTCATTTTCCCGGAGGTCCTCAGGGGCAGCCACCAGATTGCTCACACTGAATGTCAGCTACATTAAGCTAACACATACACATCATTGAAAAAATCCTATTTACACATAATAAACATGGGGATAGATGCCGGGGAGGAAATAATATAGTATTGATTAAAACAATGCCCTGTAATGCCTTCTGAAAGGCTCTAGTCACTAGCAGCTTCCAAAGCAGCCCGGAGCAGAGGCAGCCTTCCTACCTGGCAGCCTCTAGCCTGCCTTCAACTGTCACTCGAAGCTAAGAAGGTTGATAGTGATCCCACGGGCCTTGGGTGCAGTGGCTGGAGCCTATGAATAGAGTCCACAGTGCATGTCAGGTTCTGTACTAAGTATTTAGTGTCCGTTTATCCTTAGCACCTCTAATCCTTTTCACAGGGAAGGAAGCAGGTTTCCTGAGGAGCTAAGTCAGTGTTGAGGTTGGAATGGGAACTTGGGTCTGTCTGACTCCACAGCACATATTATTTCATTTTGCTTGGTGCTTTTGTGTATTCAGCTCATATCTCGATGAATATGTAAGAGAGAGACACTCTGGTGTGCTAGCCCTTGCACAAGGCACTGGGGCCCTCCACAGGTTATCTTTTCTGGTTTGATGGAATTGAGGAAGGGTCTGTGACCATCTTGGCCTTGGCCATGATCCCAGCTATCTAGAGTCGGGAGGAGAGCCTGCGTCTTGGCTAACATGGAGGTTTCACAGTCTCTGAAATGGAAAACCTCATTTTAGAATGACAGCCCATTACTCGAGAACTGTTGGCAAGCCTGGAGTGTAAGCACATTTCCCTTGGTAACCACACAATTCACTTGGCTTGGAGGCCTCAGTCAGCTGAGGACAGCAGGAGCAACTGGGACCACAGATGGGTGTGTCGGGTGGTGGAGGCTCTGCTGACCATATCAAAGTAATTTCCCATGATGCTGGTAGCTGGTCCGAGGCAGAAGAGAGAGGAGGTTAACTCCTGCTGAAAATAGAAAGCGATGACCCCCTTCAACAGGAAGCTGCTTTGTTCTTCTCTCCTTTCCTGACTAGCCTCATCTTAAAATTAAGACTAATCCTACTTCTTATGTCACTGTTGTGAGAACTAAACAGGAAAATGAATAGGACCCCGCACCAAGCCCTGGCCTGCTGTACGGCTGGCACAAGGTCAAATCAACACCTTTTAAAAGTCTTTTTGTGAATAGTCATTGGCCTTCCCCATTCCTGGAGCTTTGGGCCTTCGGAGAAGATTTAGGCCCAGGATTTCCTTTCAGCTCCAGCTCCTGTCCCTACCCTAGAAAGTATCCACCAGCTTCTGGGGCCACGCCGCCTGGATTTGGAAGGTAAATGGGCAGATTCTGCATCTGCTAAAATCCCTCACTTCACTGGGTTTTGCTTTCTTTTGCCATAGTGGAGGATTTCTACTAAACCCCTGAACCGTGTCTGGATTATTGCACCCGGCAGCATCAAGGGAACGAGCTCTCATATCAACTCACACAGGCAAAACACAGGAGACAGAAACACAAACCAGGGTTTAGCAGAGCCAGTAGGGAGCCACTGGGCTGCAACTGAGTAGATGCAAGCCGGCCTGGCAAATAGCCTTCCCTGGCAGTAGACAGTGGGTAGGCCCCGGGCCCTGGCTGCTCTGTCCTGAGCAGGGAAAACAGCCCCGTGGAGCGCACTTATTTGACTGAAGTAAACTGAAGCCCAGAGAGGCAACAGTGATTTGGTCAAGATTACCCGGTAAAGTCATGTTAATCACACAGACAAAACCAAGGCCCAACCAGCACAAGGAGCCTGGCTGTGCTGTTTGGTTATAGCTGCCAGACTGATGGAAGGAGGAATCACCTGGGAAGAGAGTGGTATATTGTGATCAAGTGGAACAGGTTGGCCTGTGAGCATGCCTCTAGGGATTGTCTTGATCATTTGAATTGATGTGGGAAAATCCAACCCATGCAAGTGGCGCCATTCCCTGGGTTTGGGTCCTAGATTACATTAAGTGTAGAGAGTAGGCTGATCACAAGCTCTTGCATTCATTTCCTTTTCTCTCTGCTTTTGACCAAGGATGGGACTAACTACTTCCAGTTTCTTCATTGACTTCCCCACAGTGATGAAATGTGACCTGGAATTAAAAGCCAGATAAACCCTTTGTCCTCTAAAGTTGCTTTTTTTTGTCTTTCTTTTTATTATTTTTTTTGTTTTAATTTTGTGAATTTCACATCATGAACCTTGTTCCCTCTCATGTCCCACCTCCTCTCAGACCCATTCTCTACCTTGCAAACTCTTCCAACAGAAAAAAAAAAAAATCTCATTGTGGAATCTGTGTCGCACAATCCTTTTGTCCACAATTTTTTACTTGCAAATGTTCATTATAGTGACTCCTTGGTCTGGTACAAGGTCTCTGGCTTCTGCTATTTTGTCAATACTGGAACCACACTGGGACTCCTCTCAGACATCTTCTTGTTGTCCTGTGTCATGGAGATCCTGTAGTTTTGGGTCTGTGGAACTGGCCTCTTCATGCACTCCAGCCGTTCATCCATGGAGTAGATGTTGGGGTGGGCCAATTTAAAGCATACAACTCAGACATCCAGGGCTAGTTCTACTGTGCTACCCAGGTAAGGTACAGGGCCTGCTTTTCAGAGTGCTGCAGCATGTGAGGGGCAGGGATAGTGCTCTTGTTCTTGTGACCCCATTGGAGCCTGATCTGTCTGCCACTTGTGGTGAGGGCAGAAGGGAGGGGATCTCCCCTGGCAACACCACCACAAAGAAGACAAAAGGCAGGACTGGTTCTCCCACACTCACACCCTTGGGACTAGCTCACCCACAACCCCCATATCCAGGACCAGCTGTAGTGTGCTGCCCAGGCAAGGTTCAGGGCCTGCTCTCCCAAATACTACAGCTGGTAAAAGACAGGGCCAGCTCTCCTGCTCTCTTGACCCCAGGGACAGTTCTCCCACCTGCTACAGGTGATGGAGTGTGAGGGAGAGGCCTCCTTTTGTACCAGACCAAGGAGTCACATCCATGCCACCACAGGAAGATGAGTAGTAGGGCCAGCTCTCCTAAGCTCACATCCTTGAGGCCAGCTCACTCTCATCTCCTGAAATGTGCAGAGCCTGCTCTCCCAAGTTGGTTAAGGGCAACTGGTTAAGGGCAGGGTCAACTCTCCTGGTCTCATGCTTCTAGAGTCAGTTCTCCCATGATGCTCAGGTGAGTGGTGGGCCAGTTCTTCACAGTCCTCAGATATCAACACATCTCTTGGTGGTAGCCCAGACAGGAATGTCCATCTGGTTTTTAGTGGTAACATACCCCTGTTGCTGCAGGGCCATGGACCCAGATATGGTCCCTGTTGGCAACAGAGGCCACTGGACCTAGGTGACATCACTGGCTACTCACATCAGGTTTTTCCTCACTACCCTCAAGTCTCCTGTTCTACTCTCTTCATTGTGCCCACACCCTTCTGTTTTTCTTTCTCTTCCATTTCTCCACCACTTACTTGCTCCTCTTAGTAATGCTCAGGACCTTGAGTGTCTGGGATTGTCTCAGGTGTGGTTTCAGAAGTGCTATGCCTCACTTGTGCATTGTGCATTATGGTGCTTGGCAGGGTTCATCTTCACTATGATCTGCTTCCCAGGCCTGCATTGCACCTGACTGGTGTTCACCTCAGGCTAGCTTCCTGTCCAGGCCTCATGGTACCAATCTGGTGGTTGTCTCAGCCTCACTCCTTGCTGAACTCTTCTGAGTGACCATCTGCCTGGGGTCTGTGGTACCAGGCAGGGATCTTCTAATCTCTAGCTTGCTTCCTATCTTGGGAGCCCATCTGATGTTTGCCTGGTGCTGAACTAGTGGTCATCACAGGCTAGCTTCCTGTCTGAGACCCATGGCACCAAACTGGTGGTGGTCTCAAGCTTTTTTCCAAGGAATGTTAGGCTACTATTCATTCAGATGTTCATAGGTCAGAACACTAAATGTAGATATAGCCTCTCTCCTCTCTGCTATCTACTGATACACATGTGACACAGCAACCACATCTGCAATGACTCTAGGAGCAGGACCCTAAAGTGGTTTTTGACAGGATATTTTCCTACAGCAACAGAAATGAAACTAATCCATTGGCTTTAGGTGGGTATGGGCTCCCGTCCTTAGTAAAGTTGTGAGACCTTGCAGGGATGGCTTAGACCTATTTCCTATGTGTAAAAAGGAACTATGACTTCCTCCCACATGCACCAGGGCTGTGTGAAGCCAGGGCTGGGCTTTTTATGAATGTCACCTTCGAGAACCTTGGCCTTATACCCTTCAGGGCCCTTTCTCCCCACCATCAAAACCCCAGTAACTGTGTTAGCTGCATAATCTCCTGCTCAGGATCCAACACAAAATCCTGGTTCAGATGAGTTTCTTATATCCTTTGATCAGTGCTATGTTACGTAATTGAAAATAGCTAAGAGGGTAGACTTTGAAAGTTCTCACCATCAAAACACAAGTATGTGAGGTCATGGATATATCCATTGGTTTGATTTAGTCATTCTTTGTCATCTCACTCACATACATATGCATTTTAAGATGGATATAATGCAATGTTTTAAAGCCTCAAACTGTAGCAAAATTACAATTGATAATCTAATTGATGAATGGATGACCTGGAGGTCAAGGTCCCTGGCCTTATCTCAGAGCCTCCATTCATTATGACCACTGTCCTTCCTGTACAGTTAATAAACTTGTACTGGGGATAGTCTGAGATTGAGCCAGTCATAAACAAGGGTTTGGTATTCATGTTCATGGCTATTTAACACAAAGATTTGCACAGTAGAAATGGTTTTTTATTAATCGTTTGCAAAGACTGAAAGAGGAGGACACTAAGGGACAAGTAAAACTCGAGTGACAATAGCATCGGGAAATCTGGGAAGAAAGAGAGAGAACCAGACTGAAAAGGAGGTCCCCTCAGGCCAGAAGCATCTAGACTGGGAGACTAGTTCTTCCTTCCAGACAGATAGGAAGACAGGAGAGGGTTTTCCCAAGCCACTCATAGGCCAGTTTACACAGAACCCATGCCAGACTCCTCCCTGTACAATATTCCTGGAAAGAACAGTGAATGGATTTGTCTAACACCTGCGTAGGCTTGGGTAAGCAAGGGACCTTTCCTACCAGAAGAAATCCCAGGCCTATGTCAAATCTTACTCCTATGTCAAAGCTTTTCACAGCATGCCTCATCCTGCCCAGACTTCCCTGCATAGATCCAGTCCTATCAGGTGACCCATTGCCACCCAACTGTTCCTAAACAGTCTAGATGGCCCACCATCCTCGTACCTCCTCCATGAAGACTCTGGCCAAAGCAGCCATGGTACCTTTGATTGCCTTTATATATGCATCCTGTCTTCCAGATTCTGGTAAGATTTAGAGTCTGGTACATCCTTATTCACTAACTTTCTCCTGTGGCTGGCCGACTGGACAAATATATATCTTAAACTCTCCTTGTAGACCAGGCATAGTGACACCAGCCAAGGACAAGAATTGGTTTCTACTTTCAAGACCTCACAGCTTGAGAAGACAGATATATAAACAGATCATCCTAGCTCAGTGTTGGAATGAGGCAGAGGGATTTGGGGGCAAAGTTTGGATTTGGGGGTAATGACGGTCAGCAGGGTAACCTGGGAGCTCTGCCTAGATCCAAGTGCAAATCCAGATGTGAAGAACAATAGAGACTCAGAGAGAACTAAACTGGTTTTCTCTGTGCCTCTCTCTCTTCCACCCCTTCTCTTTGCCTTCCCTGTTCTCCTCTTCTACTCTTTTCCCACCAGATCCCATGTGTCCATCTCATTCATGAGAGAACTTAATGGTTAAATTAGAGATGGTTTCTGAGGACACTGAAGGCTCAGCTGAGGAAAGGCCTAGTAGAAATCTAATAAGTAAGTCAGAGGGATGAATGCTCCAGCAATGTGCAGGAGGATTGAGGAAAATGAGGAACTAGAGTCCCAGGCACCTGAGAGGGTCCTAATTGACAATGCAGCCTGAGTTCCCTGGCCTCAGATGGAATTTAGAAAATTGGATTTTATGCTCACTTGTGTTTGAAAGTTCACGACTCTTCTTCATAGTGAATCCCCAGGGCTCATGATGGGAGCCCTGAAGACCACACTACCGCCATTTGTTTTAAATGACTGGCTCACCTCCCCCCCCCCCAGTTCCATAGATAGCAGAAGGGTAAGGAAGAGCCTTGCATAGCTATTGACAGATTCAGACAAGGAGACCTTCTGGGGCCATTGCTCTGTAGAGGTGGCACATGGTTGACTGTTCAGTCCTATTTCTCTCTACCTATGTGGCCTTAGGAGACTGAGGCACCTTGATGATCCTAACTGTTATCATAAGTTGAATGAGTATAAAGCCCCACCTCTAGGCATGGTGACAGTAGCATGAGATTGTACAGAAAGGATCTCACTGGGCACATGCCTGCTCATGGATGGCCTTTAGCATGTGGCTGTCTCCCTACCCCTGAAAGTCAGCAAGCCCAGACCTGTGTAATATAAAAGAAAGATTCTTATACCTCCAGCAACATGATGGGTCCTTGAGACAGAAGGAGAAGAACTTGGACTTGGTCAGGAGCAGAAAAGTCTACTGCTGCACACAACACCATGCCATTTCCAAGAATGCTCCAAGGAAGGGAAGCAGATTATGGGCCTGCATGAGTAATGTAACCTCCCTTCACACACACACACACACACACACACACACACACACACACACACACACATGCATCTTCAGCCCTTACTACTCATATGCACACACAAGGGACATACATGCCACACTCCACATTCTTATCCTCTCTCCCATCACATTGATGTTTATACATTTAGAGACACACCACCCATAGGGAAGCCACACCAACATTCAGTCATTCCCTTTTGCTTCCAAAACTGTGAGTCAGGCTCTTCTGGCAGCAAATTCTCATTTCAACTTACCTCTTTTTTGAGACACTAAAGGACAGTGAGGAATCCAAGGTCTCGAAGGGCCAGGGAATATTTCCTAAGCTGCAAGCATCCAAGGGCTCAAGGGGCCAAGAGACCTCTTATAAAGCAGATTTCTGTTGAATCTGATGTTAGCTCTTCAAAGATGAAACCCATGGGTTGCAAAGTAATGAGTTCCTCATCTTTAGAAAGAACTAAGGGGAAACTGTGACTTTTTCAAAGCTGCAACAACAGAGATTTTCCACTGGATATGACAGTGAAACAAAATGATCCTGAAGTCCCTTCTATGCAGTGGTTTCTGGAACACCACTTCCCAGCTAAAGTCCCCTCACTCCTAGATTAACAGATCCCCACACGGTGAGCCAATAGACTTTCCCAGACCTTCTTCCCAAGAGACCTGGCATTCCCCATGTTCTGCCCCAGTCGCTAGCCATCTACCTGATTCAGTTCAGAAGTCCAGAGAGCAAGTTTGCTTCAGATGACATTTTGATAAATTTAAATCCAGTCTCACTCAGTTTATTGATCCTGAGAAAACCACCCAACTGCATTCTTAACCCATGTGCCAGGCACTGGGTCAATATGAAGTGCTGCCAAGACAAACATGTTGCTGAACCTTTTAGTGAAAGAGAGTTTGGAATATGCTACTTCTCCCTTCCTTTCACATCAGGCCCCCACCAACATGGGGAGTATCCCTCAAAAAAAATGACAACCCATCGCAGGAAAAGCACAGATCTTTAACCACACCTCAGGTCACTAGCTACAGAGTTCTGAGTAGGCCCATTAGCTTCTCTGGAGCTTAATTTTCTCATCTAAGAAGGGAAACCAGGGCTCGGGCTCCCTCCGTGGATGCAGTATGGAATGGCAGCATCATTGTGTGGTGTGTGAAGTCACTGAGCCCCTGGTGGCTGCTTGGTGAGAGCTGGTCTCTTGTCTTTCCATTCTTATTACAGCACAGCCTACTGGGATTAGTGATCTCTGACTACTAATTAAAATGGGTGTAGACGTGTACCTCAAAAACAAAGTAGCCAGGAAGGTGAGGAAAAGTGAATAACCCTGCACATGAGGGTGCCTGCATTCCAAACAACTGGCAGCACCAAGCCCCAGACACACAAGCTGGGTGACACACACTGTCCTAGCAATCAATGGTCTTTAGTAAAAGCATTTTACTTATGGAGATGCTGAATCCCTGGCATGTTAAAAACCTGCCCAAGCCTCATAGATTTTCCTACTGCTAAGTTACAGGTATAAGAAAGGCTAACCAGATGCTGCCTAAAGAGGGATCACTGCCTGGCTTCCTCTTTGTAATATCCAGATGAACCAGAACTGACCCAGTGAGCTCTAAACAAATGCTCATTGGAGGCATGCTTGACTGAGTAAGAGAAAGAACTCAGAGACAAAAATCTGAATGCCTAGCAGGGTACCACATAAGGCAAATCTGTCCATGAGGTTGACCTGTGGCATGTTTCTGTGAGTGAACAGATGATGGTAGTTAGGATAAAAGTGTAGTCCACTCCCAAACAATCAGAGAATTGCTCAGAACTGAGCTTTCACTCTGGCCCCCACAACATTGAAAGGACATGTAGTGCCAAGTCATATAGAATCTGGAGGGTCATAGGACTATCCATTGAGTCCTCACCATGTCTAAGGACTCACCTAGCATGCCTACTAGGTGTCAGGCCTTGTGCATGAGCACAAGAAGGCAAAGGCAATGGAGATGGTCTCTACCTCTCAGTCTGAAAGGATGGAGCCAAAGATAAGAGAACAAGGTCACAACTGTGGGACTTTTGTAGCAGAGGTCTGCATAGGTAGCCCTCCATGTTCACATCCATAGGGTTCATATCCAAGGGTTCTCCAACTGAGAATCAAAAATAATGGAGGAAAAACTACATCTGTATTATAGATATATAGATTATTGTCTTGTCAGTCTATAAACAATATAGCCCAACAACTATTTACGTAGCATTTGGGATGACAGATAATCTAGAGATGGTTCAATGAATATAGTAGGGTGTGCTAAGTTACGTGCAGATGCTTCAGACTGGGCAGAGCTTGGCATCTACAAAGGAGGCTTTTCCTGGAACCCACTCCCCTATGATACTAAGGTACACCTGCCAGGTAGACAAGGTTACCAAAAGGAGAGCCCACACATCTATAGGTAAGAGTGAGAGGACCTGGGCCAAGGGGGGTTTCTGGAGGACTCATGAGGTACGTATACAATGAGGCTTACTAGGAGCATGGACATCCCAGAGGAGAAAAGTGAGGGCAACAGCACAGAGCTGGCATGTGGAGACACAGTCTCAGAACAACTCACAAATAACCCCATGGGATGAGGGCGGAGGGAAGGCTGGAAACCAAGCTGGCAGGACTCACAGCTCTGCTTGTTCCCAGAATCCAGTGCATTTATAGGTTGGGAAAGAAATGGATTTTGTCCCAGAGGACTCTGGACAGATCCCCTCCTTCCTCTGAGCTTCTTTTCCTCCTCTGTCCTATGTTGGACCAGTGACTTCTAAGGCTCCTTCCCAGTTCTAACATTCGGTGACATTTCAGACTAATGCTCAAGATCAAATATGTACACAAGACCAGAGGAATAAGAAAACACGTGGGTCAATCTAGTACAAACAGCCTACAGCCTAAATGGGGTAGCCATGCATGCTGCCCAGTATCAGGTTTACCTATATGGCAGCCTCTTGATTCCTGACCCAAGCTCCTCCCCAAACCCTCAAGGAAGAGAAAGTTCCATTTGTCCTTTGGGAGCCTCTTCTTGAGAGGGCTCATGGCCCAAGAGCTGCTAAAAGAAGAAGCATAAAGCCCTGCTGGGCTAGAGGCTGAAGCTGAAATTCCCCTCTTCCCACAAAGCAGTACCCTGAACACTGAAGAAATGTTAACTTAATGAAAGCTGCAACACTTCTTACAGCCTCAGTTCCCTTGACCAACTTTGATTTTTAAGCTACAGTGTTCATGGAAGGGGTCTTGGAATGCAAGAAATCTTTTTTTTTTAACATTAATTTATTTCTTTAAGTTACATCTCAACCATAGTCCCCACCCCCCTCCTCCCCTTCCCAAAGGAATCTTGTAGAGAGATTGTAGGCTTGCTTGCCTGTTTGCTTCCTTGTTTGTTTGCTTGCCTATTTTTTGTTTTGCTGAGGAAGGTTGTGTTTAAGGGCTAAGACATTCAGGTCTCTATGATCTGAGTGTTTCATCTCTCCAGAATTCATATACTGATGTCCTCACTCTTAAGATGATGGCATTAGGACAGGCCTTACTTCTCTTGCAAATGGTTGGTGTCTTATAAAGATGACCCAAGGCAGCTTGCTTGTCCTTCCTCCCATATGAGGACACAGAGAAAAGAGGGTAGCTGTGAGCCAGAGGCCTAAGTAACCTTCACAAGATGCTGTGTGGCCTTGATCTTATGTGGCTCAATCCTCAGAATTGGAAGTGTACAGTCCTCTTGCTTACAAATAGCTCTGTGATATCCTTACAGCTGCCTGGGTGGGGGAGGGGTATCAACCCTGTTGAGAATTATGAAAGCCACCATTCTCTCTGCAAAAAAGACACATTTATAATTGTCAGTATGCAACCTCAGTGGAGTCCTCAGGCACAGGATTAGGTTTCATATCTAGTTCAATCTCTATTCTATACATGAAGAAATTGAGGCTCCGAATATTGATGTAACTCCCCTAGGTCACAGAGCTAAGGCCAACAGAGCCAGGTCTTAGGAATCAAGCTAGTATCTGTCCTAAGCAAGGGGTCATGAGATACCATCCAGTTGAGTCTGGCTCAGAGTCCAGCATCCATCAGGGATGAAGATTCAGTTCTGGAGAAGAGCACAGACAATTCAGAACCGGGCTGGGTGGCCAAGGGCTCAGGATCTGAGAACCAGCTTCAGTTCTCTATGTCACAGTCAAGTTTCCTGAGATGGAACCAGAAGGGACCTGGACAATGATTCTGAGAGTCTGTATCCTCTCACAGCCTACAAGCTCCATCCTAGAGCTCCCTAAAGGAAAACTGGGGTCATCCTATCTACTTATTGAAATTCATAGCTGTCCACACTACCACCCCCATAGTGTGAACAAGGGACTTGTATCAACTGGTGACAAATTCCACATGTTAGAGAAGTGACATGGTTTAACAGAATTCAGAAGTCAGGCCCTCACATCTGGCAGATCCACATTCAAATCTTGGCTGGGGCATAGTACACTTCAGCTGACATTTTACCTATCCCAGCCTCAGTTTCTTTATCTGTACAATCAGAGCCATCACAGTACTGCTTAAGGGAGTTGGTGTCCAGATATAGTGAGATAATGTACATAAAGGGCTGAATGCCATGCCTGGCAACACATTTTATTTGTTTATTTACTCTCGTGTGTGTGTGTGTGTGTGTGTGTGTGTGTGTGTGTGTGTGTGTGTG
>CAJQZJ010003694.1:8735345-8747979 GCA_907164525.1 Lophiomys imhausi | reverse complement strand
GTGTGTGTGTGTGTGTGTGTGTGTGTGTGTGTGTGTGTGTGTGTGTGAGTCCGTGTGTGTGTCTATGTGAGTATGTGCATGTGTGTATGTGTGGGTGTATGAGACTGTGTATGTCTGTGTATGTGTGGGTGTGTGTCTATGAGTGTCTGCAGGCATGTGTATGTACATAGAACAACTTTTCAGGAGTTGGTTCTTCCTTCTGTCTTATTTTGGGGAAGTATCTCCATTGTTTCCCCTTCATTGTGTATTCCAAGCGAGCTACTCTTCAAGCTTCTAGCAGATTCTCCTGTCTCTGCCTTCTATCTTGTAATAAGTATCTTCTTCAAACCTTAGCCTCACACTAACATGTAGGGAGCCGAGCACAGTAGGTCCCTGTGTGCTATGAGACTTAAGATGAGAGCAGCCTCTAGCCACTGAGCCTAGGCATTATTCTGGTCCCCACTTTCAACACACCCCTTTCTTTATAATAGCATACTGTTATTTTATAACTACCAATTGTGGGGTACTCATGTCATATCTAACTTTGGTTCAGTACGATAGGGTAAAGGATAGGTGCATGTCCCAACTCACCTTCACCACCTTGTACTAGACATTTCTCAGTGCTGATTATTTACTTTTAATTTATTATTGTTAATTAGTATTGTTGTGTAGGTTTGTATCAGGGTTGGTATTTGTGTGCATTAACACAGCATGCATATGGAAGTAGAGGACAGCTCTGTGGAGTCTCTGCTCTTTCCTTTGTCTTTATGTGGGGTCCAGGGATGGAACTCGATTTGTCAGACCTTCATCTTTGGGAAGCAAATGTTTTTACCTAATAAGCCACGGTACCACCTGAGGGATGCTCCATTTTGAACACTGAAGGTGGATACCAGCTGTCAAGAGCCAACAGGCAATTGGAGGACCATGCAGCTGTGTGAGAAGTCTCATGGACTATCAATGACAGTCAGTGGCCCAAGCTCCCTGAACCAGCTTCTCTGGCCTCAAATGCTAGGAATGACTCTAGCTACTAGACCCTAAGCCAGGTAGCTAAGGACTTCCTTCTCAGCGGGCCTTCAGGTTGAATGGCTCTCTCTCTTAGGCCAGATTCCCTTACCTTACCAGTCTAGAATCCTCCTGACTTTAGATCCTGTGCCACTGCTCCCCTTCATTGTGCTGTGATCATCCTCAGCAACCTGGCCAGGAGCTGAGATGAGATCCCTTGTGGTTTCACCTGGGTGGACAGGTTGCAGAAGCACAGCAATTCCCACCTCCCACCTCACTGAAAGCCTTGACAGCTCCATTGCTCCTGACCGGGCCTGGAAAACACTGGCATGAAGGAAGATCTTCTCTGGCACTACTCTTTCCTAAAAGCAACGCCTAAGTGAGCTAGACACTGGGCTGTGAGGTAGAGCTGCAAGGGCAGAAGGGATGAAGATGTACTATTATCTCTTCAAGGGAATTAAATTCAAGTTGTCAGTTCAGTCTGGAATCCCTTCCTACTGTTACAAGTGAGCATGAACACACACACACATGCACACGCGCGAGCGCGCGCGCGCACACACACACACACACACACACACACACACGCATACACACTGAGCCTACCTTATCTTCTGTCCTAGTGGATCTGCTAGGTGGTATAGTCCCTAAATAGGTGATTTCTCAGGGACTTGGCTATTGCTATGCAAGGCTTGTGCCCCTTCACAATCAGCCTCCTGCTGATCCAGCCCTATAGGAAATAAACTTTCACATTCCTGTTAAGTGGTGTCTGGCTGTTTTGAATCACCCCCCTGGATCTGTTTGAAGCCAAGTTCTTAATCAAAGCTATCAGGCTCTCCTTGGCCTCCTCTGCTGAAAGGTTATCATTAAAGAGGAAAGAGAAGCATTGGGTTTTGAGGCTAGACCTCTAGCTTGCATATGGAGCTCTGAGGGAAATGGAGGGGCTTTATTTTACCCCAAGCCTGGTGTTCAAATTACAATTCTGCTGTTAGCAGTGGAAAGACTTCAGGCAAGATGTGGAGCCTCTCTGACTTCAGTGAACACTTCTAGGTGCTGTGCTGGTGAAAGGGAGGTACACATGAGCAATCTTCCACTGCAAGGCCAACCCGTGTGTTAGCTGCTAATCATTTCCAGTCACGGCCTAGTTTCCATATTCTTTGAACTGTGTTCTAATCACCCACCTTGGTTGGGCCTCCAAGAGCTTTCCATAGAACTTTCTAGAATTGACAGGTCATATAAGCCATCAGTGGCCATGATGAAGCTAACAGCATCAGGTCAGAAGCCAAACCTTGCCTGGCAACAAGGCTTCCTTCACTTTGACCTTCATTTTGACCTTGTCCCACTGCAAGACCCTGCCCTCCACACCTACTGCAGCCATGCAATACCGTCAGGGGAATCTACATTTGATGAAATGTTTTGTTTGTTTATCTGAGAAGGCAAAAGAAATATTGAGCTAAAGCCTCCATCCAGCTACATGGGTAGCTGGATAAATAATTACTAAATAAATAAATAAGGGAAAATAAACAAAGAAAGCCTCCAATGAGCTTGAATTGCTGCCGTGCTGAGAGGTAACTGGCAGATTCAATTTAATTATAAGATACAGAATGGTAATGGAGTGTACAGGGCTCAGCGAGGCTTTCAGCAATGGAAGGGCAGCAGGGAGCCCTGACTTTCCTCAATACATTTTAACCTGCCACTGACTGCATTCTTTGTCAAGTGGGCATAGAATAGGGGAGCAGAAACTGCCTCAGGCCCTGGATGCTGAGTCTCCATGAGCTGGGGACCTCCACTCTTTGCTAGCCTCAGCTCCTGAGACCTCTATTCCTAGCTATTCTGGGCTCAGATGCAAATGCCCTGGATGACAGGACAGGCCAGAGGGAAGAGGAAGGTAGGAAATCTATGCCCTCACACGTGCCCCATTCTCCCCCAGCCGAGGTAGGCAGTGTGGGCAGACAAGGACCACCCAACAAGGTCAGGCGTGGCCACCAGATTGTGAATACAGCAACTCTCATTGGGTTATAACTGGAGACTAGAGCATGATATCATCACCCTTCTATATTGCTTTTCCCCAGAAAGTAAAGAACAAACACCCTAGCCCACAGGATCCTATTCTACCATAAGGTCCCTAAAAGCTGACACCCTGCAACCTGGACAGTTATTTTTCTACCTTTTCTCCTTCTCTCTCTCTCTCTCTCTCTCTCTCTCTCTGCCCCCATGTTTGGTAGCACATGGGGGTTGTAAGGGCAAAGGCTGGGTATCCTTGCCAGATTCCAGTGATGAGTCTTAGGAAACCTTCTCAGACCTCTATGGTCAAATTTTACTTGGACCATAAATGGGTGACAAAGTGATGTGTAGGAACATCACTAAGCCACAGCCATGCCCTTGCTGCCAGCCCACTCTGAGCAAAGGCCTAAGTGTTGTCACGCCCCCTGTACCCCTATTCATTGCCTATCTACCCCAGAAGCATCTTTTCCTTCCCCAGGCCCTGGGCTCCCACAAAGGCTGCTCTGTGCACATCTCCAAGCAGTAATGCCTATGACCATCAGCCAGCATTCTACTGGTTCCCTCTTCCCCAGGTCTAGGTGGGTGCTCTAGGCATAAGCATTCCCACATCCTAGGAAAAGGGCCTGGGCCTGTGCTCTGGGACCATGCAGACCGGGGTTTAATTCTGTGTCCTCCAGTCTGCAAATACAAGTTCAGGAAAATTAATCAGCTACCTGTGCAGTGGAGCTAATGTTCATATCGTCACTAATCTGTGTGAGATTAAACCCACAAACCAAGCTTATCTTTTAGCATCTTTGGGGGCCTCTGCCTTTCCAAAGATATGGGCCTCAAGAGACCTGTGGGTGGTAGAATGGAGCACTGGGAGGTGAGGTGGGACTTCACAGAGACCCAGACTACCCTCATACTTAGCTTTCTGAAAACCATTGGTTATATTAGAAAGAAAAAAGAAAAACAGAAGATGTCCTTTTTCTGCCTGTCCTCCCTTCTATGATTGACAAGAAATACTGGGCTGAGACTCCCCAGGGGCAGGATACACAGCTGTCATGCATCTGACTCCATTCAAACAGTAGTCACAGACTTCCAACTTTCTCATAGGAAAAGTATAAAAGCCTTCCAAGCATGGGGCCCTTGGCAGCACCTGTTCCTTACAGGTTAAATGGACTGCTAACAAGCCAGGGGAAAGAGGGGCTGGAATGGCTTTCATGTTTCTCCATTGTATCCCCTATAGAGTAGATGACTCACTGGGACTAGAAATCCTGAGTGATACACAAGCTGAGGAATCCTTGTATCTGTGATGAAAATCATTGCCCACAAAATTATTCAACCAACATTATTAAATGCCTCCCACAGAAATTCTACCAGGATCCCAAAGAATGGAGATTGTGATTTGGTTTACTGACCTCAACACTTTCTGGCTGTCTGGCCATGAGGATGTTATTAATACTTTGCCTTTTGGATCCTTGGTTTCCTCTTCCATCAGATAGAAATATTGTATAGAATTTCCAATGATTGACATAGACAGTGTACACAAAGTAGCCCAGAAATTAACGAATTGCAGAAAGTTCGCACAGGCAACTTTGATTATGATGGTGAATAAAGGTGGACTTGGTTACCTTGAAAATAGGCCAGGCTTGGCTATGTCCAGAACCCAAGGAGAATGCCTAGTGTCCTCATTCCAGTGTGTAGAGCTTATGATGGACTCTCCCAGCCTACAGTCTTTACCGATGGCAAAGTACCCCCAAAGGAAACACATACAGAGTCAGATGGTAGCCCTGCTGGAATTCCAGGCAGATCATCAGTTGACAGAAGGACCCCAGGGAGTGTCAGAGGGGAGGGGCACAGCCATGCCAGAGAAGAAGGGCCAAAAGAACCAGGCATGGTCACAGACAGACAGACAGACCATAGGGCTGAAACTCAGTCTCAGCAGGGAGCTGTGTCTTGCAGAGAAGAGCCTGGAGTGCTGCACTCCATGCCCAGGGTGGGGTCATCCAGACAAGAACATGCCAAGTCTCTCTGCTGAGCAACACCAGCAGCAGCAGCAGCAGCAGCAGCAGGGCTGTGGGAAAACTTCTTGCCCCTCCAAAATGTCAGTTTCTTGGCTGGAGCTATAGCTCAGTGGAAGAGTGTTGCCCAGGACATGCAAAGCCCTGGGTTCAATCCCCAGGACAGGGGAAAATGTTTCTTCATAAGTAACAAGAGGCACGACAAAGCCTGTTTCTACGATGTGTGAGAGTAAACCAAGATAAGGCTAGTGAGAAGGCTTAGCAGGTAAACACAGTTATTGTACATAATGAGATGAGTTTAATTGTTGGTGCTCTCAGTAGAAGGAGAGAATTGACTCCTAGAAGTTGTTCTCTAAGCTCCATGTGCATGGGGTCTCACACACACACACACACACACACACACACACACACACACACACACACAAACACACATGCAATAATAATAATATAAAGAAAAAATACTTTTAAAACAGGATCAAAAGTCTTATGTCTACTGCTGTCACTGTTGGCTGGCTTTTCCCTTCCTGAGATTCAAAAGCTTAGGCCAACATGGTGGAGATTTGGAGGAGTCAAAGGTTTGGTGACCATATAGTCACCCAGATGTCCTATAGGCATATGGGATGTGGGACCAATAGCGAAGCCAAGTATTCTAGATCCACAACTGGTGGTGAGGAGCTGTTAAGAACACTGTCTGCCTCAGCCACACTGTGGATGGGGCTGTGCCAGCTAGTAATGGCACAGCTGACGTAGGCTGAGGAGGGCAGGAGCAGGCAAAGGCCACCCACTATACCGGTATCCTGTACGAAACTGCAAGTTTTTGACCAGCAGGTGTCTGAGGAAGCCATGCTTCCTGCAAGAGCATGTGAGGATGGGCTATTAGACACAGAACCTCTTTGGGATGATCACAAATGAGTATTGACTCTTCCTAAAAGACAGGAGTTCAACAAAAGCTTTTTATACAATCCATTATTTTTAAAAACTCAATGTAAGACCACAGCTGTTCCAAGTTCCTCTTATAAGAATTTAATTGGTATGTAATAGCATAGTTAATTAAATACAAATCAATAGTTTAAAACAACTAATTGATACTTAATATGAATAGGGGAAACTTGATTCTAATATAATTAACCCATATTAAATCAGCTATGAAATAACAATTATGACTTTACAACAATGTAAAGTTTATGGTTCTTTAATAAACTTAGATTAGCAAGCAATGAGACTAAAAAATTATGAAACAGGTATTATTGGCCTATTAAACATCTATTATGTGTCCTAGAGGGCTGGAGCCAGGCAACTAGTCAACATGAACAAATCTTTCTGAATCTTCTCGGTCTCTTTATTATAGGAGTTGATCAGAAAACAGGGACCTTTGATGATTTATGGCTATCCTAATTGCATGTGATGTGAGTAATTATACTGAAAATAGCACTAGGTAGAAGTGAGGTGGGAAACTGGAGTGTAGCAGAACAGTTTGCAAAGTGAAAACTTTGCAAATACAAGCCCGGCAGTCCCACAGTTTGTGAGGCGTCCAGGGGCAGAATGATTATCGGTAGCTATAGGTGGAAGTCACTATGAGAGGCCACTGGGCAGACACACTACAAAGACAGCCCCAGGGTCAATTGTAGCCTTCAGGACCTTGATGGGGGCATCTCATGCCATCTCGCAGCTCTCATTTCTTGCTTCTTCATTGAGAAAGGACTGCCTCTCAGATGGAAATGACCTGATGTCATTTCAGGACACTGCCTTACTGATCATTTACTTGTCCTTGATTTTCATGTACCTTTCACAAGTTCAGGAGGAGCATTCAGAATCCCCAAATCCAACATGGAAAAAGTTCCAATATCTGAAAGTTCATGTCCAACATGCTTAAGATGTCGAAGCTTTTCAGGTTTTAGGACTTCATCTTAGGAATAGTCAAATGAATAAAGTCTACACAAATATTCTCTAAGCCAGAAAGTACAGATCTGAAGCACTTCTGGTCCCAGGCGTTTCGATAAGGGATACTCAATCCATATATGCCTATATAAACCAGTTGGATATTTATTTTGCTGGAATAGGAAGCATGTCTTGTGTATGGTAGCCTCTGAATGTTTGTGGAGTGGAAACTATCCCATCAATTTTTGTTAATATGTGCTGTTTGTAGAGGGTAGAATTTTCCTTCACAAGACTTTTACCATCTAAGCTGAATATAGTTGATTAAAAGTTTATTTTTTCAGACCAAAACCCCTGCTCAAATTATTACCTGGGTATTTTTCATTTGGAAACTCTATGTCCACAGTGCACTATCACTGCCCTGTAACATAGTCTGCTCTTTTTGTGGTCACACCAAATGAGATAGAGACATAACGATCCTTTGATCTTCCCAGTGAAAGACACCATGACCATCTCTTCCTCCTTCCTTGAGCTACATAGTTCCTTAGTTCCAACATCTGGCCCAAGAACCTACCTCAGACTCACTATTTTTTTCCTTCTTTCCAGGACTTCTAGGCCCTAGTCTCTCCTATGTTGGGGTCTTTTTAACTCCCTTCAACTTGTCCAGCTCATTTGACTGTGGCTATCAGCTGACCTGATAGTGCATCACATGGATTTGGTGAGGTCCTCCCCCCTCTTACCCTTCTGTTCTCATATCTGCAAGGAATGAGGAGGTACTTGACCTCCAGACCTGACTCTGGCATTTGCCTCACTGGACTTATCCTTTTCAGGTACTTTATTCTTGGCTCTTTTTTACTTTATGTTGGGTTTTTGACACTTCACATAAATCCTGCAAGGGAGATCTTAGGAGCAGTAATTTACAGATGGAAGGAGGAAGCAGAAGCTCAGAGGTGCCCATGGGGTGGTTCACTGCTGAGTATCAGCAGTATCAGCCAGCTCTGCTCATTCGGAAGCATCAGGACTTCCCAGCAACTCCAACCAGGTCCAGCTGGCGTTTCCTCCATATGGTCCAAGGCACCATATGGGGAATTTGAACTATTTTCAGCTATTCTGATGCTCTCTGTGTTGAGATGGTAGGGATCTGCAGGCTCTGTGCGTCCCCCTTGAGAAGTCTCTGTGTCCTTCTACTTGTTTTCAGATCTCTGCTGTATTCAAAAAGCAAGAAGGGATGGCAGATGGGATACTATAGTTCCACACCTAGAGCATGGCAGGACTCTTTTAGCAGCCCTCACTCTTCTGAGGGCTTACCTCTGCTATGTATCATCTACACTCACTTATAGTCCTCTATAGTCACTGCATGGTGGCCTCCTTTCTCAAGCTTAGCCATTTCTAAGGGTTTCCTACACTGTGTAGGAAAAAATACAGACTCCTCAGCTGCCCCAGGATCTGACCACCACCTACTTCTCCTCCCTTATCTTCCCTCTGTTCCTGAAATCTTTACAATTGCCCGCCAGCAATACTCCAGTTCCTGTTTGGTAGCTTGTAGAAACACTCCGGAGTCAAATAGATTCAGGAGGAAAAGTGCTAATCTCTTGTTTTTACTTTTTCATTAATTGTAAATTTAATATATTTAATATATTAACTGTTAATATAATTTAATATATTAATATATTGTCTCTGACAGAGACTCTGTTCCCTGTTAGTAGAACACCTTGCCCTAGCTGGACTGCCATGTCAGGCCTTAGTGCAAGAGGAAGCTCTTAGCCCTCATGTGACTGATGAACTGATAGGGGTTGATACGTAGGAGGCTACCCTCATCCAATGAGAAGGAGAGGTGGGAGGGAAAAAGGGTGGGAGGATGGGACCAGGTGAGGAGAGGGGAGGGGGGCTGTGATGGAAATCTAACTTGAATAAATAAATACTTTTCTTTAAAAAAAAACTAAATACCCTGAAAATGGGAAAATTTATCATCATATCATCCCAGCCTATCATGCGGAAGTAGGCTGGAAACAGAATAGGAAGTCCTCTTACAAGCAGCCATCCATTCATACTCTAGACAGTCCCAGAAATGGGAGGGTAGAAAGTTGATTCCTGTCCATCATCCCCTCTTCTCTCTGGCATTACTTGAGAGCTCATTAGTCTCTAGATAGATAATAACAAGTGGAAAGCAAGTGGCTTTCCCAGGCATGTGGACACAGAACAGCCTTCTCTCCCTTCTCTCTGCTTTCCCCCTGGGTTTTGTGCCCAACAACCCTACTGTCTGATTGCAGCACCCCCGATCAGTGCTCTCCCATCAGCTGGGATCCAGTGAGTAGTCATGTGACACTCTTTTCTAAGAGTAGCTCTGTGACCAAACAAAGGATGAGGAGAGTCACAGATAGCGGAAATCGCCAAGTCGCACTAGAAAGCCAGCTCCTCCGCTCCCTGGCTTTATGAGTTAGCTAGGGCTGACACCAGTCGTAACAAGGTATCACACAGTGGGTGACTAACATTGAAAAAAGAATGCATTTGCCTCAGGATTCCAAAGACTGAAAGCACAAGATCAAAGTGTCAGTGAGCTTGAGTTCTTCTGAAGGCTGTAAGGAAAGGACGTGTTCATGTGTCATTCTCTCATTCTCTCTCTCATACATTTCCTTCAACTTCCACTTTTATAAGGACACCAGTGATAATCTACTAATGTCCTCATTTTAACCTGACTACTTCAAAAAGTCCCAGTCTCCACATAAGATCACATATAGGGATGGGGGCTTTGGCAGGGAGTGGGTGGGATAGGGCTACGACATATGGCTAGGAGAAAGTATATCCAGTTCATCCTGCAACACAGTCCTAAAGCTCTAACCACTGATCTCTGGTTTCCCTGATCTGTTTTGACTTGCAGCATCTACAGTCCTGGGTATCTTTAAGAACTAACCCTGATATCTAGGGTTAGACCCAGCCACATCTAGGTCTTTGGCCCTAAAGTATCATTTTAGCTCTTTGAGCCTTGGTTTCTAAATCCAAAACAGGAGAAATAATTTCTGCCTTTCTTACTTCGCCAAGCTACTGTGAGCATCTAATGAGGTAGTAAATATGACAGTATTGTGAAAAACTAAGTGTTCCACAAATGGGATGCAGCATCTCAATGTCATTATAAGTAGAAGTGAGAACAAAGGGATCTGGAGGCTAGATAGGGCCCCATCCACAGCCTGGGAGCTGAAGAAACACACTCCATTTATAAAGCTATCCTTTTTATGCCCCTCTGGAGAAAATCTCACAGTGTTCCCTACTTGTGGAACAGTTCTCTGTTTGGATGAATTACAAGTTTCATTCACTCCACAAGCATCCCAACCTAACCTAAATGCATCCTGCTACATCTAAGCTCATCTATCTTCATCCTGATCTGGACTGGGGAGAACTGCTCACCCCATCCCTAACATTTTTGAGTCTGTCCTTTCTTTTAGTTAGCAGTCCTCTGGCCCAGCACTTGCCCCATGATGGGCACTGAGCCTGGTAGTAGAGGCTCAGGGCTGGAAAAGGACTCTCTGATCCTTCTGTTGTTCAGAATCCAGCACCCAAAAGTTCCCAGAGTACCAAGCATCCCTTCTCCCTAAGAAACATCCTGTTCTGAAACCTGTTTCTGAGCACACAACCCTGATTAAGCCTTTGTCCCCCTCAGACAGCACTCTTACAACAAACTGCAAATGAGTTTAAATTTTGCTGTGGATAGTCTTTTTTAAACCAGGGCTGCATTTGATCACATTCCACGAAGACTTTGGAGAATCTGGGTGCTTCTGCCACAGATGAAGGCAAAGATAGCAGCCTACTTGAAGAAGACTCATATCCTGAGGTTCAAAACTACTATCTGTGTTTTCACTCTACTGCCCACCTCAGAGACAAGAAAGGGGACGGATAGGTAGCTGGACCGCCTCACGAAGAGAGATTCCTGCTCTCTCTGTCATGCTGTATCGTTTCTCCCCAGTAGCCTTGTTCTTTTGACTTGTTGGGTGTTTCTCCAAGCCCCCATGATTATTTTCTGCTTCCTCCTTGGTCTTTGCATGGTCAGTACCTCTGAAAATGTTCTTCCTCCCCAGATGGGCACCCACATTCCCCTGCCTCATCCACTTCTGTCCCTCCTGTGGGCTTCCACATGTGGATTTGGTGAGTTCTAACTTAGCTACACAAATCTCTCCAAAGAGCATCCCAAATTTTTGTCTATGACAAGCTAGCTAATCCTCACTTTACCCGTCCTCCAGCTCACTTCCTCTCAAAAGGATTCTAATGGCTTCTCCCTACTTCTCAGCAACGAGCCAGCCAGAGAGCCCTCTCACTTAATACATTTGTGCAGTGTGCTTATTAGCACCTTGTAGCTGCCTAAATAATTAAGACTAACCCACACGTGTCAAATTCAATGAGCCAAACACATTGAGAAATTACCTTGTCCTCAATTTCTTTTATTAATCAGAACTTTAAAAAATTATTTCCCTGCTCATTTACAAAAATCAAATATAGTCAGGGAGACTGTTGCTTATAATAATTGTATGAGTGCACGGCCTCTCTCTGCCTCTCACTTGGGAGGTACTCTGGTATGCGACACATAAAATAAGTTAGGTGGAGCTATAGAGACAAACCCTGTGGAACAATCAGATATGACAGGTCACTCATATATTCTAGTCTTTAGAACTGTTCCCCTTGCATTCACCTGAGAGTCTGGGAAGTTGCCCAGAAGACAGAGGAAACGTTCACCAAATCCTTCTAGCATCTTCTGCCCTCCTTCCTCAGTGCTCCCATAGAGTCCCTCCTAGGCTCAGTCTAGTAGCCCATGCTCCCTCTCCCATTAGAGACCACCACTGATGTGCTTTAGGTGAGCATAAGTCAGTGATAAACGTAATAGGAACCATCAGCACTTATATCATTCTGGTGATGAACAGTGTGCCTATCATTCTAATGGTTAGGCTGTCTTCCTCTTGTCAGCACCTAGACTTTAGATGTGAGCTCAGGCAAACAGCTATTGTTGGTTGAAACTAGGAGCCTCCTCACAGCCTGTACTTCTGCTGACCCCCCTCTCTGCATGCTGCGTTCCTGCCTTTTGGAGGTGGCTATTAGAAGGAATCCACAAATATAGTAAGCAAACATCAAAGGGGCTTTGATCCACACAGTCCTCCACAGAACAGGAGCCCCCGAAGAAAGGGCCAAGGCCTTGGATTGGAGAACTTAACATGTCAATTTGGGCGCCTAAGATGTGAAGCTGTTTGAAGTGAGGGTGGTTCGGCTCTGCCTGCAGATGAGTGAGCGAGTGTACAGGGGAAGGAAGGGGAGTGAGCCTTTGGAAACAGCACCCTCAGATCTGCCTCTCTGCTCTTCACCTATAGTCAATAAATCCCTTTAAAAAGAATCAGGATCTCAAAGCTGGTGACCTCCCTGGGTTGCAGCATCCTGCCACCACCTGCTAGGCTTTGTTTTTCCCTAGGGCATGAATCCCTAAGCTTGACTTATCTGTTCTCAAGGGCCTACCCTTCTTTCCATCCTGCTGTCCTCAGAGGCTAGACCTGAGCAGCAGCAGATGGATACAGAGCATCTTGAGCAGAGGCAAGAGGAGGAATCACCCCACCTTGTCTATTCTCTGATAGCCAAGACACCTGAGGGTGGAAGCCCGAGGACACATCCATGTCATGGACAAACATTTCACCACTCAGTAGAAGCCTCCTTCCCTGAGAACAAGACAGAAGCATCCAGTAGCAGACATCCTGGTAAGATTCTGTGGAGGCCAGCTGCAGTCATATGCCCTCTAGAACACT
>CAJQZJ010003694.1:8666981-8735335 GCA_907164525.1 Lophiomys imhausi | reverse complement strand
TGGAGGCCAGCTGCAGTCATATGCCCTCTAGAACACTATCCCATACGTGTTTGCCCATTTAGGGCAGATGTCACATTTTTACAGCTTCTGAACAAGCAGGTAGAGAGGAGTCAAAAGTACAAAACCCGCTCAAGTCCCTCGACACTGTTGCGCCTCCGTTCCCCCATCTGAGTCCCATGATCAGCAATCGCCCATCTGCACACCACAAAACATTGCTGTGGGAGTTAAACATTAAAGTGGATGTGAAACTGTTTCGGAACAGCTCGTGAAGTGTCCAAGACACATCTAAAAGCCAAATACCAGAATGAACAGCATGCCTTCCAGTGAGGTAGATATGCTCGGGTCCATTGCTCACATACAACAGAAGCTGGTTTATAAGATGTTCCATAAGAGTCAGTGTCACGCATTTGCTACCCAGAGCTGCTTTTCGGTCTTGTTCTTCTGGGAAAGTCGGCACACTCTGACTCCTTGTGTGTGTCAGCACTGCTGAGCCCTGTGATCTGAGTCCACACTTCCCAAGTTCTACATGCTGCTGCTGACCAACACCTGCCCATAAGAACACACAAAAATCAACAACTGCAGGATCCCACCCTTCCAGAAGGTTGAGCACATCCTGCCTATCCATCTCTGTGTCCTCTCCATCCTCACTATTTCTCTTGGGTCACCCACTGTCATGCTGTCCCGCTGTGAACACTACCGGGTGTTCTTGTTTTAGCTAGGCTGGCCACAGTCTCAAAGTGACCTGGGCATGGCCCCCAATTCTAGACTACAAAAAGCCCCTATAGCCCAAGTAGTTACAGGAATGTAACTCTTAAACATTCAAAACTCTCAAAATCCTGACTCCGACACCTGCTAAGGCTGCTTACATACTTCATACATCTGTAAACGAAGGTGGTAGAAAACAGAACGCGCAGTGCTCTGTGTCTCACATGATGCTGAGGGAATCTAGCAAGAACTACTGACTTTAAGTTATGCCTGGGGTATAAGTGGTGTGGGAACATTTTCTAAACAACAGCCACATGCTAACGAGTCTCCTCATACCTGACCCATTCCCAACTCACCCACATATGCTTTCCTTCCAGAGCTTGGCCTCCAGAAGAGAGGATGCTGTCTGGTGCTGGGCTACATGGCCAAGGACAAGTTTCGAAGAATGAATGAAGGTCAGTGAGAACCTCCCCATCTCTCATGGGCAATACAGTGAGGGGAGGATATGCTTATAACTGTGGTGCAGAGGAACCTGGACAAGGAACACAGAACAGCACAGGAAAGAAAGTGGTAGGCTCAGCTTGATCTTCCTGGTGCTATTTACACAGGGAAGAGCAGCTGGTGCCAAAGTACAAGATGATGATTCAGTGTTTTTCTTTTGCTATATTCTCTTTCCTCGACATGCCCCTTATTTTCCTTTCTTTCTTCTCTGTCTTTGCTCATTCACCCAACCCAGTAAAATTTGCTTCTGTTATCTTTCTAATATGAAGTTCTCCCTCTTTCTCTTGAATCATTCCTACTTCTTGATTGGACAGCACCTTATATAAGGCACTCAGGAGAATCATACAGAATAAGGCACTTCTATACTCCAAGAACCTGCCCTTAGAGATCTGCCTGCCTTCCCAACTCCACAGATTGGATTCTGTCTCCCACTCAGGGGTGACTCTACCTTCTTCAAACACTGGACCTTTTCTGAGACTCACCTATATCCCACAGGACTTGGGGACTGTATTGACTTTGACATGGGGACCAGGATGTGAGAATATCACTGTCACTTATGGGTCTGCTGTAATAAAGAGCAATCCTCTCCACCCCCAGCCATCTGCCTCCATGCAGCTAATAACCCTCCTCATCAGATGCCTCATACTGTTTGTCAGTGTTCAAAATCAGATAAACAATGGCTGCAGGTGCTACTTATTCATTAAAGTCAGACAAATGGAGTCTTGGCTTCTTACCACCAGCCCAGCTTGCCATGAGCTGGCCCCCTCCCCCAAGCAGGGCTCATAGCTCCTGTAGCCTCTTTCCCACTCCAGACAAGAGAGAGGCAGGGCATCCCTATCATCTGGCTATGAGTTACACTGTACACAGCCCAGTGCCTTCTCCCTGTGTTCAACAGCCGCCTGTCCTCTCAATCCACCATCTGTGACACGAGCAAGCGCCTCTGTATATGGCCCAGACCAGAATCCTAAACTAGCTGTAGCTATGGTCCAGTCACCAGAACACATCAAGATGATGGTCAGCTGGGAATAGATCAGCACAAGAAACTCCAGAAAGCTCTTATCCCTTACATTCACTGACTGCCTGTTCAAGACGGCAGCTTCCAGAAGCCACTTATCAACCACAGGAGCCCCCTGGCTGAGCACAGCCAGAGGTTGGGGCTATATACTTTGTGGCAAGCCTGTCAGTCTTTTTCATTGACTTTTTTCTCTCTCATCATCCTCTCCGTTCTCAACACTGCACCGCAGAAGAGAGAAGCAGGCTGTAACTTCTAATTTGTGGGAATTGACAGCATGGCTCTGTCCGTGGTGCTGAATAGATATGTTCCCTTGCTGGAGGAGCTCATTACAGAGACGGAGGCTAGGCTCTTAGGGATTGGGCGAGCAGAAATAGTCAGAAACTGGGCTGCATTTGGGCATTGAAGCTCCAGGTGTCTGACCTCAGCTTCTAAGTGACCAAGAAAATTAAGGAAGGGGTGTGTAGCCAGCTGAGCCAAGATGTGTGATGTTTTATACGTCTCAACTAACGGAATGGAGACAGGCTAGAGGAGGCCGAGGCAATGGGGTAGAACAAGCCATGTGCAGTTTGTTAGTTCTGGGCCTGGTAGGGTCCAAGTCACAATGGGAAGAGGGGAGAGGAATTTTCTTCCAGGCCAGTTAGCCTTGTTTTCCAAGTGCCAGATATCACATTTTTCTCTCTTCTAAAGTTCATGTGCTGATTAAGGAAGCAAATGAGAGACATGCTCTGCTTGGAGGCTCCTCATCCCCACCCGTTTGCAGATAAGAAAGGCATCCACAAGCACAGGGACTGTTTTATGGTTTATAATTATCTCATAGCAATACTAAAAATAATTATAACTCCTACATATTAATAATTGAACAGGAATAGCAGCCATGACATCAATCAAGCAACAGAATTCTTGGCCCGTGACAGACAGCACACCTTGGTATGATTTGAACGATTGATAAGACAGTAAAAAAATAATTGTTATTATTTTTCTCCAAGTGACCAGAATTCATGAGCTATTGAGACAATTAGCTGCTTCTTCCATTAGAGATGAAGTGGTGATAGCTTTATTTCCATTTCAGAATAAATATAAAAGCCTTGCTTGTACTGTACTAAAGCATATTTGTTTTGTTTAACAGCATCTAATAGGGTGTCTGTCACCCAGGGAGAAGTGATCCTCTATTTCATTTGTTTCCCTGCTAATTTCATATCTCCTTTTATTTTATTTTCCCTCTGCCACCACCCCCTCTTCACTACATTCCAAAAAAAAAAAAAAATGAACATTTGAGAAGGAGCAAGAGGAAAATAATGAATGAATAAGAGCTTTATAGATCTGGGGCTTGTCATATGTTAGAATAATCGCAATTGGTGCTGTTAAGCTACACAAAGCAATAAAAAGAAAATGCTATTCAAAGATCATTTAAGGAAGCATGTGATAGTCAATGAGAGAGTTGCTCTATTTGGGAGTGCCTAATAGCCTCTCAGAGAAAATCTGTAGCATTCGCAGGAATGGCTGGTGGTTGGTAAATGTTGGGGGTTGGGGAGGTTCTTTTCTGTTTGGACACTAGAGTCTGGGTATCCAGTAGAGATATAAACAAAAATAAGCTAAGGGCAGACATGGTTGGAGGGGGCAAAGACAGGCTGGGTGCAGAATGTCAGAGTTATCTGATATCATTGTCTCCATGTGATTAAGAACTCAATACTTAACAGAAACTGTTGGAAAGAGATTGTTTATTTATTCATCAAACATTCATTGAATGCCATAAAAATGATACCAATTTTTCATAATAAGTGTCAGGCTACATTATAAATGCTGGAGCTGCTAAAGTGAATAAGTCATGGTCCCTGCCCACAAGGAGCTCACAGAAAAATGAAATAGCATGTCTCACTAAAAACATCTTCTCTACAAAGAGCACCTGCTCACACCTCACTGAAATGAGAGCCTCTCCCTCACCATATGCTCCACCTGGCCAACCAGTCTGTTTTCTTTGCAGTGTGTATCACAATTCATGATGATGTGTCAACTTCCTACTTGGGTACTGTTGGCCCCACCTGTGGGAGAGGGAAAACCTCACGTCCATCTTTTCACATTGTAGGTACTTAGCTCAGTGACTCACAGTTACTGTAAATTACTTATTTACAGTATTAAATATTTGTAATATTGATACACTCTGGGCAAGGACAGTCTCACTGACCTTCCACTGTGCCTGGGTTTGAGGGGCCTGTAAACCGGCAACTAAAGGAAAACATGAGCACAAATATTACAAATATTTAATAGAGACTGTCAGTCACAATAGAAGAATGTGCAAAGTCACCCATAGGTATCAGTTGGGTCTTGAGAAGGAAACAGGGCTTTTTATATCATGTATCTCCGGGCTGGCCATGCTTTAATCCCAGAACTTGGAAGGCAATGGCTGATGGATCTCTGTGAGTTCTAGGCCAGCCTTGGCTACATAGCAAGTTCCAGGTCAACCAGGGCTACATAATAGGACCTTGACCAGGGTTGTCTCCACATCTTCAGTAGCACCTGAATCTCATGTTTTCCTTTAGTTACAGGTTTACAGGCCTCTCAAGCCCAGGCACAGTGGAAGGTCAGTGAGACTGTCCTTGCCCAGAGTGTATCAAAGGTAAACCATTATAGAGAGATCTAGATCAAGGGGTACAAGTCCCTTAGGAAACAGGAAGCTCTGTGAGGTCTATCTTGGGAAGATAAACATGGAAGAATGTGCTTAAAGAGAGAGGAGGCAGGGAAACCCATGCCTCGCTTTCAGCCAGCCCCTGCCCCCTTACTGGGATGATCCTGCAGAGGTAGGCTTCCTGCACAGAGATGCCCTCTCAAGCTACAGAGAGGGGGCAAACAACAAATTTCCAGAGCATTCAGAATGCCAGTATATGACTGCTTCTCTCTGTTCAGTGAAGGGGAAGCAGTAATATCTCCCAGCTCTGCCTTATGCTGACTGAAGACTCTAGCCTTCTGGAGCACCCAGAAAAGGTGAAGCCAGATGCCTGACCCCAAGTCAGCTCACAGATCCTGGGGGCACCACCATGCTAGCTCCCGTTCTATGGATAATTACATGCCCACCATAACTCCTGTCCTCACCTCTCAGCCCTATGCAGGAGAAATGCCGTAGAAGATGGGAACTCAGAGTCTTCTACAGGGAACATGAAGTTCTTTGTGATGATATAGGCCTGTTTTTGTATTTCTTTAATTAGTATGAAACAACCCCGGTCTACTCTCTCCTAAAAGAGATGATAAGAAAAATAGCTTCCCTATAGTTGGAGCAAGTATATGGAGTCAGGTGTGGGAGCTTCTATAGAGCAATACCCTGGGCATCTGGAATTCAACCTTCTTAAACACAAAGTTGAATAGCTTGGATAAGGTCATCTGTAAGACTCTATATCAGTTTGGTGGTGGTGTTGTTGTTGTTGTGACAAAACACTAAATGAAAACAAGCTGGGGAGAAAAAGACTTATTTGGTTTACAGTTGAGGGAAGCCAAGGCAGGAGCTCAAGGCAGCAAGCTGGAGGCAGAAGTCAAAGAGGAGCACTGCTTACTGGCTTGTTCCTTGGGACGTACCCAGCCTGTTTTCCTATGTATGAGAAAACCCGAATACCACCTGTTCAGGGGTGGCACTGCCCACAGTGATCTGGGCCCTCCCACGTCAGTTACTATTCAGAAAGATGTCCCCACAGACTTGCCTGCAGGCCAATCTGATAAGGCCAATTCTTCATTTGAAGTTTTACCTTCCCAGGTGACCATAGTGTATGTCAAGTTGACAAAAACTAACCAGCAAGGCCCTAAATTGTGATGATGCAAACTCGAATCCGACTCTCGACCCACCACTCACACCCTGTTCTCTCACCCATCCCATAATGTTGCATGCCCTGGTAAACAAAGGATCCCTAGCCACCAAAGGAGCCTGTTGTAAGTTGAGTGCATTTGCCAACTGCCCCCAAAAGCACCTTGGCATTTCTTTCTCCAGCCTCTCCTTGCAGAGAAGATAGAGGTCATGGTTGATGCCACCCAACCTGCAAACTAACTGTGCTCCATCAGGGAAAAGGGGAAGCAGAAGTAGGTAGCCTGGGATCTCTGCTCAGAGTCCGGAACCTAGGAAAGACAAGTCCAGCTAAAATGGGCAGCTCTTGCCACAGGGCTTGTTGGGGCCAGTTTGGATCATGCAGAGGGCATACAGTCATTTTCCTCAGAGCATTCCTGAGGTGCCTGCCACAGTCCCCAGGACTTTGGCTAATACTGTCATTTTGTTAGTTGGTGCTTTGGGGCGCATTTTTTTTCTTATTTCATTTTTCTTGATGATGTGTTTTCCTCCACTGGGGCTACAAAGCTGGTTATTTGTATAATGTCCCTGTTTATTATTTACAGCAAGACTCGGGCTTCCAGGGCACTTTATGATTGTTATTTAATTCACTCGGCATTCTGGAACAGGAGACCAGCTACTTCCATTCTCCTGCCACAATCTGATGGAAGATTCTAGATCTTTGTCCCAGGCTTATTCCTCCAGCCATCATTCCTACAGAAGACTTGTTTATACAAGGCCAGAGGGTTCCCTTGGCCGCAGACCATGCCAAATTACTTTATAAACTTCCCCTTTCCTCACCTTCACATCCTGACTTCGCCATATCCTGGAAATTTTACCTTCTGGCTATCTTCTGAATTGTTCTCTCTCTCTCTCTCTCTCTTTCTCTCTGTATCTCCATCTCCCTCTCCTCTCCTTCTCCCTCTCCCTCCTTCCCTTCCCTCTCCTCTCCATTTCCCTTTCTCTCTCTCTCTCCCATCATATCACCTCTCTTTCCTCATCATATCTTAACACCCCCCAACCCATTTCATCTTCACACATAGCCAAAGCCATGCTTCAAAATACAAACTTGAGACTATGTTCTAGGAAATATTTCAATGATTTTATATTCTATTCTATGATTTTTAAGAATTTTCAAACTCTTCCCATGACTTATAAGTCTCCACACAACCTGATTCTTGCAAATTCTCCCATCTCAAGGCCCTTCTTTCCCCTCAAGGAAGTCATTCTCTCCTGCACAGGACTTTGGTGCCCTTGGTCCCTCTTCTTAGAATATGCATCATACCCAACACATCCATCTCCCTACAATTGCAAATTCTTGCTTGTTCTCCAAACCTTAGATTCAATATCTTTTCTCACTGATCGGCTTTCCCCAGTCTAGGCCAAGTTCGTGTACTATATGCCCTTGTAGACCATACCCCTGCCTTCCAGAACTCTTACTTCTGTGTACAAATATGAGTTTATATTACAGTTGATTCACTAATAGCTTTCTGCCTCCCAGTCAGTAAGCTCCATTGGGTGTGATATGTCTCAGGGACATAACTCAAATGATGCACAGAATGGATAATGGAGAAGAATAAAGATGGAAGACATTTCTGGCCCCAGGATGTTGGGACTAAGTAAGAGTACACTACCTCAGGAAAGGCGTGTGCCTTGCCTAGCATGACACAGCTAGGGGGAGAGTCGAGCCTGGGACTCATATCTAAACATCAGTGAAGTCTGGGGCAACACAACTGAGTGGGTCAATCGGGGAAAGTGTCTAACCATGTGAGTTAGGGTACGCTTTAAAAGAGACAGGCTGCAAGGACCTCTGGGGAAAAGGAAGTAAGTTCTTCAGAGAGTGACATGAGAGAGAACATGTGGGAGCCATCCCTGCCCACCCTCACCCTCACAGCTCAGCCCTGCTCGAGGCTCAGAAACCCTGCTGTGTTCTGTCCTCAGCAATGCTGCCGCCCCCCCTCCCCTGGGGAAAATCAGGCCTTCTTCCTTCATCCCAGTTGCTTTGATGCCTGTGTCAGCTTAAGTATTTCATTTAACACTGTGACTCATAAGCCTAGAGGTCAAACATCGTGGCTTGGGAGTCAGAGAAATCTAGATCCAATTCCAACTGTAGTCCTAATAGGCTTAGAAGCAAATCAGTACAGATTTGTGAGGCCAGAAGGGGGCCAAAGGTCATGTAGTTGATGGCTCCTTAAACTTTTTCCACTTGCCCACCTTTTGTTGAAGAAATTTTCATGTGACTCTGGAAACATTTATATGACTCCAGGTACATGGGTATGTAAACTAACCATTTACTGATGATAAGTCATAAAAGAATTAATATTTCTTAATCTTTGATACACACACAATTTTAGCACTTATTAAAACAAAGGCAGATTTGTACACTAATGAAATAGATGTACTTGTTTATTTTTGCATAAAGAATTAAATCTTCACTAAATATTCGCTGCTGCAGGGTGTGGAACATGCCCAATGTTTTTCAGAACAGTATTTTGATATTAAAATTACCAGTCCTGAGAATTTCACTTAGCATAAGCACATTTAGTTCAATTTAGAAATTGTTGGAAATTCTGTCCTAATCCCAAACCAAAGTTCATTTCATGTTTTGTTTTATTTTTTTCATAAAACTCAAATCACCAACTTTTTAAACAGCAATTTTTAAGATCAAACACTCAAATCCAGGACAATCCAAAGATACACTACTTTGATACTTACACACTAAAGGAATGATGGTAGAAAAATATTGACGTCTTTGTCTTCCATAATTAAATGGTTATGTTTCTGTGATAGCAAAAATTTTGTATGCACAGTAAAAAAAAACACCACCATTTGTAGTGTTGAGTAGTCTCAAAACTGAACTAAGGCAATTCAGGAAGCATTGGTTGGCACTATGTGTGACAGCGAGCTCTGTGAAAGCTGCACGTGCTGTGTGTTCAGAACCAAGACTGTAGTACATCTGAGCGATGGGACACAGGTGAGTAAGTCCAGAAACACCCGATTTGCTGCAGGTTTGATTTCATTTTTTTTTTTTTTTTTTTTTTGGTCATTGGATGCTCAGAAACCTTTCATTGATGCCAAATTTTCTATCACCTTCACATACAGCTCATAACAACCCCTCAATGGTGTCTTCAGCCACAGTTTAATAAGCTGGGATGTAGTCCACAACATCTTTAGATGGTTTAACATCCTTGCCAAGTTCCACTAGATGGGAAGACTTTGTGAGTACTATGGAGCTGGGTACTTAGTGCTGATCACCATTCGTCCAGTGGCTCTCTGTGCACATCACAGCGCCAGCCCAATGGTATGTGAAGGGTAGTCCCTGCTCCCGAGGCTATCAAGCATATAATATTGTACAACAGTGTCACCAAGTATGACTAACTAGCTGTGGCCACAGAGAAGGAGACACCTTTCAAGCTGAAAGCCATGCAAGATGTATCCAGGATGACTTCTTGGAGAATTTGACACGGTGACAGTTTCAGTAACTGCATACCGAGTGTGGGATAAATAGAGCAATGTAACAGTCCTCTGCATCTGAGTCAAATGGACTAGGAATAACCACCATTCTTAGCAGTGAAGAGTAACACATCTCAACTGCTATTCATGAAACATGGCACATGTCACTTGAGACATGCTTCTCTTAAAGAGACCATGCGTTTGAATCCTTGTAAACAACAAGATACACACTCTTGTCGAGGCCATGGGCACCTGTCTCCTCAGTCAGGCTCCCATAAAGAGGTTTAAAATATTATACTCCTTCAACTCTAAAGTCTTCATCCTAGCATTCCAACTGCACTAATAAGGGATCAAGTGACTGGGAAGCAGTGACCATTGGCAAGATATTAGGATCCCCCCACCCCCATGCTGTGTCCCGAGGAGGCCTCCTCTCCCCTCTCTGCCCTCATGTTGTCTCAAAACTCCATCACTGAGTTCATTAAACGTTGAGACCAATGTTCCAGGCCCCTCCCCCAGAATCTGGAGAAGGCAGAGAAGAGTGAAAATAAATGGGGTACCTAATGACCTGTGGTGCCATAAAGTTTTAGGAGCTGTGCAGCAGAATGAGTAGGTTTGGGGCTGAGATGAATTACCCAGGACTTTATTGAGGGGAAGTCAATAAAAATTCGAAGGCACATGTACCACCTTTGCAGGGTGGTCATTGCATAGCGACAGGTTCCATCACTGCACAGTGACAGGTCCAGCACTCTGGAAGCAGCAACGGGGTACTGTTTTCCCCACTCTGCTCTGTCTGCTTCCTCCCTGTGCCTTTATTGCTGAAATATATTTGTTTCTATGGAAACGGCATTGTTACTGGTATGGGAGGAGTTTAATGACATTCAGAAGTACCAAATCAAGTCCATTTATATAATGGTTTGAAATACACATAATAGCCTATGGAATATAGGACACAGAGACAGTTTCAGTAACTGCATATCGAGTGTGGGATAAATAGAGCAATGTAACAGTCCTCCGCATCTGAGTCAAATGGACTAGGAATAACCACCATTCTTAGCAGTGAAGAGTAACACATCTCAACTGCTATTCATGAAACATGGCACATGTCACTTGAGACATGCTTCTCTTAAAGAGACCATGCGTTTGAATCCTTGTAAACAACAAGATACACACTCTTGTCGAGGCCATGGGCACCTGTCTCCTCAGTCAGGCTCCCATAAAGAGGTTTAAAATATTATACTCCTTCAACTCTAAAGTCTTCATCCTAGCATTCCAACTGCACTAATAAGGGATCAAGTGACTGGGAAGCAGTGACCATTGGCAAGATATTAGGATCCCCCCACCCCCATGCTGTGTCCCGAGGAGGCCTCCTCTCCCCTCTCTGCCCTCATGTTGTCTCAAAACTCCATCACTGAGTTCATTAAACGTTGAGACCAATGTTCCAGGCCCCTCCCCCAGAATCTGGAGAAGGCAGAGAAGAGTGAAAATAAATGGGGTACCTAATGACCTGTGGTGCCATAAAGTTTTAGGAGCTGTGCAGCAGAATGAGTAGGTTTGGGGCTGAGATGAATTACCCAGGACTTTATTGAGGGGAAGTCAATAAAAATTCGAAGGCACATGTACCACCTTTGCAGGGTGGTCATTGCATAGCGACAGGTTCCATCACTGCACAGTGACAGGTCCAGCACTCTGGAAGCAGCAACGGGGTACTGTTTTCCCCACTCTGCTCTGTCTGCTTCCTCCCTGTGCCTTTATTGCTGAAATATATTTGTTTCTATGGAAACGGCATTGTTACTGGTATGGGAGGAGTTTAATGACATTCAGAAGTACCAAATCAAGTCCATTTATATAATGGTTTGAAATACACATAATAGCCTATGGAATATAGGACACAGAGACAGTTTCAGTAACTGCATATCGAGTGTGGGATAAATAGAGCAATGTAACAGTCCTCCGCATCTGAGTCAAATGGACTAGGAATAACCACCATTCTTAGCAGTGAAGAGTAACACATCTCAACTGCTATTCATGAAACATGGCACATGTCACTCCTCTCTCATTGAGGAAGGCCATGGTTCCTCTGCACCCAGCAAGATGTGGCCCAGAATCAGGTGTTGTGGATTCAGAGGTGAAGATGTGGCAGAAGATTCTCTCAAACCTACAAGGGACAAGCTTCTCACCCAATGGCCCTTAGTCTACTATTCTGGCTAGCCTGCTGCCCTCACTGTGCTGACAGCTATACTTGGGACTGTTCTGAAAGTTCATTTCTGCTTGATTTGAGGGTTATCAGGTGCTGACTGTGTACTCAGAGTGGTGGGAGACATGGGGGAATATTCTCGCTTTGCCCAGTTACCCCACAGGCACATTCAAATAGGACTATTTATCTGCAGGAGAAGAGGGTACCTGAGTGATTTTTTAAAAATTAACATGGGAGAATGGAGGCAACATGGAGTATCACTCAGCCTGTTATCACTATGGACAACTAGAGCCTAGATTTGTGGGAACTCTGGGACTATTCTGTAGAATAGTGGCTCAAAGTCAGGAGATCCAAGGAGTGGGACACTTACACACTACCTCTTGAGAGAAATGCACTGGAAGTTGTTTGGGGCTCACACACAAGGGGTGGGTGTATTAGCTTCCAGCACTGCTTTCCTGATTGTGAGTACCCCCTAAGAGAGAGTCCATCCCCAACAGCAAGGTTCTCAGGTACTAGGGATCAGAAGCTGCCCTACGGATTCTGAAATGGGACAGCCTAGAGATCGAAGGGGGTCCAACAGAGCTTGTAACTTCCCTCAGAAATTGAGATTCAGTGAGAGATGAGTGACTAGTAGCATAGAAAGGTGGGAGAAGAGAGCCAAAGAGATGTACACAGGCTGTTCTTTTGAGGCACAACAGTGTTAAAGCCAGTATCTCTGACTGCTATAGTACTGGGGAACTTCAAGAAAGAGAGAGAAGGACCAGAGCGAACCCATGAGGCTGCAAGATCAAAATGCCACATGCATATGCTTATATCAATCACCACCCACCACATCAAAAGTGTCATCCCCATTATTAAAAAAATCTTATTTTATGCATATATGTGTTCTGCCTGCATGTGTGTCTGTACACCACATGCATACCTGGTGCCTGCAGTGGCCAGAAATGGTCATCAGATTCTCTGGAACTGGAGTTACAGGTGGAGAGTCACTACAGAGCCTCCATGCGAGTGCTGAGAAGTGAGCCTTGGTCTTCAGAACAATGGTTCTGAAACTGTGGGTCTCAAACCTTTGATGGGTCACAAACTAGATATCCTGCATATCAGACATTTACATTAGGATTCATAACAGTAGCAAAATTGTAGTTATGAAGTAGCAATGACAATAATTTTACAGTTGGGGATCACAACAACATGGGGAACTGTATTAAAGGGTTGCAGGATTAGGAAGGTTGAGAACCACTGTTCTAGAAAAACAGAAAGAGCTCTTAACTGCTGAGCCATCACTCTAGCCCCAGCTCCATTTTTTTAACTTTTATTGAACTTATTGAATTGTATAAAGTATATTCTGATGACTCTAAACTCCCATCCTCCTTAACCTCAGCCCCGCCCCTCAGATCCCTTTCCCACATTGCTGTGTTTAATTTTCGTTTTGCTCTATTTTGTTTTGAGATATGCTGAATTTAGCCAGGATCATCTGAATGACCATGGGTTTGGAACTATCCATGAGAGCCTGGAGAGCTCCTCAGTGGGTACATGCTGGAGACAATGACTGCTCTTTCCCAAGAATTCAACAGTAACCAGCAATTCTTCAGGGAAGGGGAAGGCCTAGTGAGTCCCTCCCTAATCCGTGATTGACTGTTGATAGGCCCAGTCTTGTGTAGACTGTTGCAGGCAGCCACAGGTACTATAAAGTCATGACCCGGAAGATAGCGCTTCACAGCCCTTCTCCCTATCTCGCTGCTCTCACTGTCTTTCCAGCCTCTGTTCCCATCGGCCCCTAAGCCTCAGAGAAGGTGGTATATATGTCTTATTTATGGCTAAGCATTTAACTGTTGCTTATTCTCGGCATTCTTACATTTCTGAGTCATCACTACTCAATGCAAAGAGAAGCTTCCCTGATTAAGCCAGGAAGCGGCATTTGTCTATGGGTACTTAGGGAATTATTTGGTGCCATGACAATTTACCTACGCAACAATAGTAGCTTTACTCTTTGGACTTAAGACCACCTCAGCGAAGGGGTTTTGACTGGGTTTACAATGTCAGACTTGCATTCTCTCTTGTGGATCAGGCCTTGAACCTGATTAGAGAGTAGTTACCCCCATAACTGATGTCCCAATATTGTTCCAGTGGGTACATATTACCTGGCAGATTGATATATTGATAGTTGATAGGGTTCACAGCTGAATAAAGCCTTTGATGTCTTTTCTCTTCCAGTATCTTGTACATCTTCTAGGATATGGAAGCTAGCCAGAAGGCAGAAAGCTAAGTTTCTGTTTACTTGATATCTTTCAACCAAGGTGCATGGTGTCTTCAACAATAGGGTTTTATCAACTAGTTCTGGTGGGCAACAAAGAGAAATGGCAAGAGCCTGTATTGTTTGGAAACTTCTGGGGTCTCCATAGATGATAACTCATAAGCCGGTGTCTCACCTCTGTCACTAGGGTTTTTGTTTAGCAACGCTTGGCTTTCTGGAGCAGCATTACCCAGGCATTCAAATTTCTCCCATCTAACACTTTTTGTTCTTTAACTTATGGGCTTTTTTTGTTTTGGTTTCGTTTTTGGTTTTTTGAAACCTGGTTTCTCTATGTAGCCCTGGATGTCATGGAATATACTCTGTAGACCAGCCAGGATGGTCTTGAACTCAGAATGCTGGGATTAAAGGCCTACCTCTACCTTCCAAATGCTGAGATTAAAGGCATGTGCCACTACTGCCCAGCTTAACTTGTGTTTTTTAGTTGGCTTACAAGTCAGTGGTTTTCCATGTGGCTTTTCCAAATATCCTTAGTTTTAATTAACCCCCACCATTCTCCCACGCCCACCCCTGCTTTTTTCTACCCCCAATCTCCCCATCTCTGTTTTGTATTCCCTATGTTTCCTGCTGTCCCCATTTTGAGGATGAAGAAACTGCAGCCTAGAAGGGTTGAAACATTTACCTAAGGCATATGGCCAGGAGTTGAACCCTGGCTTCTTATTCCCACTCTCCTTACATCCATAGGTAATATAATGAGGTGGCACCCCATCATCAGGAAGAGTAGATGTGACTAAAATGCTGTAGAGTGCAGTGTGTCTCTGTGCATGTCTCCCAAGGCTCAGAGTGCCGTCTCATATCTCCCCACCATGCACTACCCACAGACCCTACTCTGATCTTACCCCAGAGCAAGACTTGCCTGTCTAGGACTGGTATTAAGTGAATTCTCTGGGCATCACTGTCCAGGGACAGAGGAAGGAAAGGCACATCCTGGTCTCAGGGCTTCAACTCTGATGGTGCACAGATGAAAGCCTCTTCCCCATCCCTATTCTCCTCTCTCAGCCTTACACCTGAAAACACAGGGGAGTTTTCCTGTGTTTTCACTGGCCTACACTCATCCTTGAGGCAGTATTTCTACATCCTTATAGGGCTTTTTTTTGTCTTGTTTTTTGCAAAATATAGCCTTGATGCTTAGACAAGGTATGGGAAGGCTGAACAATCCATAATTAAACAAGTCTCTTTTTTAATTAAAAAAATTTATTACATTTATTTATTTCTTAAAGTTACATCTCAATCATAGTCCCCTCTCTCCTCCCCCTCCCAATCCTACCCTCCTACCCTCTTCCCCCTCACCCTCCTATCTGCCTTTTTTAATTTAAGATGTATCTTTTTCCCCCAACAGCTCCCCTCCCAAAAAAGGCTCTTTTTCTTATAACAATAAATACAATACAAAACAATAAGAATAATTAGGCCACAATTATGAAATTTATAAGGTATAATATGCATTCCCATTATCTAGTCCATACGTATTTGGCAACCGATATTAATATTCTATTATCTATCTCAGTGAGTTTAAAGTTCTAAACGTAGTTAAGTTCTCATCTTAAATTTTAAGTTGTTTAGGAATTAAAAGGATGTTCTAGACCTAACAAGTCTCTTCTTATTGGATATCTTGGAAACTAACATGCCCAAGGACACAATGAACCACAAAGGTAAGGAACAGTTCTCAAGCTCATTGCCTACAAAACATCTTTACATGATGTGTCAGGCCTAATATTCCCTTGAAATCCACATTGGGAAACAATGGTGTAAGGCACATATCTGCCACTAGCTAGTTGAGTGAGCATTGTCAGCCAAGAAAAATATCATAGCTGCCTTGTAAGGACCAGTAAAGTAACATGGGTGAACACTGTAAATTGTAAAGTATTACATAAATAAGATAGTGTGTTATTTACATGAAGCAAACACTTCCATGGGTAATGTTTAATTAGGGACCAAACAAAGAAACAAATATTTTTTTTAATAATTTATTTTTTATTTCTTCAAGTTACATCTCAATCACAATCCCCTCCCTACTCCCCCCTCCAGTCCCACCCTTCCACCCTCCTCCCCCTCAGCCCCACCATCCTCTTCCCTTCTTTTTTTTTTTTTTAGTTTAAGGTATTTATTTTTCCCCCCAACAGCTCTCCCTTTCAGTCCAAATAATGGTTCTTTTTCTTATAACTATAAATACAATACAAAACAACAGAAATAAATAGGCCACGATTATAAGAGTTATATGGCTTAGCATACATTCCCAATGTCCAGTCCATATGTATTTGGCACCTGACTTTAACAGTCACTCTTATAAAGGAAAACATTTAACTGGGGCTAGCTTACAGTTTAAGAGGTTTAGTACATTATCATCATGGTGGAAGCTTGGCAGCTTGCAGGCAGACATGGTGCTGAAGAAGTAGCTGAAAGTTCTATATCTGGATACACAGGCAGCAGGAAGTGAATGTCACACTAGACCCAGCTTGAGCATTTGAGACCTCAAAGCCCACCCTGACTGCCACCCCTGGTGATGCACTTCCTCTACAAAGCTACACCTACTCCAATAAGGTCACACCTCCTAATAGTGCCACTCCCTATTAGCCTATGGGGGCCATTTTTATTCAAACCACCACACTGAGGCTCAGAGAAGGTGAGGACTTGCCCCAGTTATACAGGTAGTGACAGGGTGGAGTTCCTTTTAGGTCCAGATTGCAACTATGTCCCTTCTACTATCCAGGAATTGGGCTCTGAAAAGTGACAATATTCAGGCACTCCAGGAAGTAGCTGAGGAATTCACCCATCATGCCTTTAATGCCCCAGAATGAGTTTCTCCTTCTCTGTATCCCCTGTTACAACCCACTCCAGTAAGTTTCTCTGTACCTCCATCTCCCACCTTGAAGTAGGCCTTTCTATTTTATATATTATCAGTGGTGTATGTGTGTATGCTAGTGAATGTATATAATAATGATACACATGTGGAGGTTGGAGGACAACTCTGTGAGTCAATTCTCTCTTTCCACCTTTGTATGGGTCCCTTGCATTGAACTGAGGTCATTGGGTTTTCATAGCCAGCACCTTTACCTGCTGAGTCATCTCGCCAGCCCCTTTGACACAGGAATTTCTTGAACTCCACACAAACTTCGTATGACCTCTCTGAGAAGACTGTGTGACCCTTTATATTCTAAGGTGACTATCCAGGAACTCTCAGGAAATCCCACAAGAGATCTTGAGTTTTGACAAAGGGGTAGGCAGCACTGCCACCACTCACAAGCCATGATACTTGTCATGCACACATGTCTACAGATCATAGGCTCTAATAACAGGGGCAAGCACTCCAGGAACGCTGATTTTCTGTCTTGGGCACTGAAAGCAATGGCTATGTTCCCTCAGGCCTCTACCTGACAAAGTCCAGGCCAAACTGACCAGGCTAAGAGTGAAAACAGAGACTGAGCATGTACCCCTAAGCCCCCAACCGTGGGTGGGTTGCAGCAAGAGGCAAGTGACCAGCCTCCACCTCTGACCAGGCTTCACTCCTCTGCTGTGACAGATGTCAGTCCCATGTCCTGTGTCCCAGTCTATGCTTCTCTTTTTGCCACCAGGAAAGCACGAAGCAAAGACTTCTTCCTATGAGTGACAGTGGAGGTAGGACACTGGAGGACCACAATGTGTCACCAGAAGATTTGTTATTGAAAGCTGTGTGTGGAAGTGATACATGACAACCATAGCTTCTCTAAGCACAGCATGAGAGGACCCCAGTCAGCATGGGCCTAGAGACACTGGCCATCTTTTCACCAGCTCCTCACCCAAAGAGATCACAGCACCAGAGACTCTAGGGCAGTGCTTCTCAACCTTGCTAATGCTGCGACCCTTTAATACAATCCCTCATGTTGTGGTGACCCCCAATCATTAAATTATTTTCATTGCTACTTCAAAACTGTAATCTTGCTACTGAGTGGTGTCTCTATTCCTAAGAGCATCATGAATGTGTTTCTCTTGCTCACAGCCCACAGATTGAGAACCTCTGTTCTAGGATCTTAAAGGTCATGCAGCCTCATCCCTTCCAGAGTTCCCAGGTGGCCCTCATAGCAGTATGGAGCATAGGACCATATAGAGAGAAGGGAGATCCAAACAGGCTGCAGGACACCAAAGGAAGGGGGAAAACATTCTATACAAATGAGAAGAATGTGTTCAATGCCCAAAGTGGAGCTGGGTTGATAACACACACCTGCTATTCCAGCATTCAAGAGACAGATGCAGGAGGATTGAAAGAAAGTTCAAGAGTCATATGGACTACATAACAAGACCCTGTCTCAAAAAGAAGAAAAAATTACGTTGGTTAATAAAAAAGACAACAGAAATGGTTAGACTGAAGAAGAAGACAGGAGGACAATTCTGTCTGCTCCCAAGCATGCTATGTGTACTTGGTGGGGAAGGTGAGATGAAGTCAAGGGATCACCTATAATCTAAAAGCCCCTTGGCCTTGGGTGATCTGGTTGGTGGTGTGAGTACTGGATGGAGAATTAGAATCTGGGTCCCGGCCCTCGGCTTAATAACCACAGTGGAGTAGTAAGAGAACAGGGCTGCGCAGACTCTCAAGTTTGAGTTTTACCTGGGGTAACCATATAAACTTGTAAAGTTGGGCAAATCCCTCCATTTTGTGCAAGTCTGTGTGTTCAGCAGCTTTCTGACATATTAAAAATGCCAAGACAGTCAATTTATGAAAACAAAAGTGTTGTTTGAGCTCACAGTTTAGAGGGGCTCCAGGACTTGGTCAAATGGTTCCATTACCTCTAGGTCAACGTCAGAACAAAACTATTCGCACCATGTCGAGAAACAAGCGAGAGAGAAAATTAGGGTCCCAAAACTCCCTCCATGAACTCAACCCCAGGCTGAGGGGATGTCTCAGTGGATAAAGTATGAAGACCTGATTTTGAATCCTCAAATCTCTATAAGAACAAGATCTGTAGGACATATCTGCATTATTCCTATTGAAAGATGGGAAGAAGAGACAGAAAAATCCCTGCAAGGTCAAGTGCCGGCTAGTTTGTAGTCCACAGTGGTCAACAATAAGAGATTCTCTCTCAAACATGGTAGGAGTTGGCAGCAGAGGTGGTCCTCTGTTCTCCACACATACACCAGGGCACAAGCACATGCACCTGCACTTACACACACACACACACACACACACACACACACACGGGGGGTGGGGGAAGCACCCCCCAATGACCTAAAGACCTCCCTCAAAACTCCACCTCTAATGATCCACTACCACTCTCAAGCATCAAGCTGGATCTCTGCAGATGCAACCAAACTATGGCACTCAGTTTACCTAAAAAATATGGTAATGATGGCTGCCAAGCATCACAGAGTCATGTGTGCATTTGCTGCCACAGGTCCATCAGTGGGTTCCACGTAAATAACTCAGTGTTATTTTCTCTCCTGTGACGTGATCCCTTGCGACTCTGGCCCCTCCCCTTTGTCTCTTACCTTTTCCTTCCTGTCTGGTGTGCTCAGCACAATGTGTACTGGGCCAGTGGTTTATAATGCAAAAGCTACTTTCCTACAGTGAACATAGAACACAGAACAGGGCATAAACCAGAGGTGGCAAGTTACAAGCATTTTTACAGAGGGACACATGATGTTAACATTCTGTGCCAGGCAATGGGATGGAGGCTGCTGTGCTTCTGCCCTTCAGGAGACATACCACAGGTCTTCATTTGTCTCCAGCATTGGATAAATGTAAGTGTGCAATAAGATTTGGAGAAACTGACTGCCCTGATTGATCTTAGTTAGCCACATGATTGGACTAAGTAGATACTGGGAGGTTAGTAAAGTACCCCTCTGGGCATGTCCATGTGGGAGTTTACTGAGATTAAGGAGAGAATAGCCACCCAGAGTGTGGGTGACACTATCCCATAAGCTGTGGGTCAAATGGATGAAAGAAGAAAAAGGAAGTGAATTGCCTAAGGCAGAAAGAAAAAGAGTCAAGGAAAAAAGGGAATAAGGTGGGACAGGGGACTTCTCTAGAAATGACCCCAGCTATGCCTCACACATGAGCTCCCAGGAGTCCCTGGCCAGGAAGGCCTCAAGATCTGTCCTTAAAGTGAAAGAATATGGGTTTCCCCTCTACGTTCTCTCTATAGCTCCCCAACTTTTACCTACTTCTCTTGTCTACCAAGCTTAAGATCCATTTTTAAAAGCATTTCAGCTTTGAAAGTAATTTTTTTTCATTTCTTTGTAAATATCTTTTATTAATTATTTCTTAGACAATTTCATATACATATAGAATGTATCTTCATCCTATCTACCTCCAACTGTCCCCTCTGACTCTCCTCAGGAACCACTCAACATGTCCCCTTCCCACCTTCATGTTCCCAATCTCTCTCTCTCCTGAGTCCAATTAGTGATGTGTGCTGGAATGTTGACTAATCTTCTTGACATGATCTTATAAAGTTCTTGTGCAAGTAACCATATCTGCAATACATTCATGAGTGCAGTGGCCATGCCAGGTCCAGAAGACAGCACTCCACAATGCTTCTCCCCAACTTCCAGCTCTAACATTCTTTCTATCCCTTCTTTCTGTTCCCTGAGCTTTGAAGAGTGGGAGTGGAAGATGATATAGATATATCTCATTTGCAAATGAACACTCAACAGTTACTTGTCCTCAACATTCTGATCAGTTATAAGTCTATATAAGCTGCTGGCTGCTGCACAAAGGAAGTTTCTCTGACAAGCATTGAAAGCAAGATTGAAATCTGTGGGTAAAACCATAAAGATTTAGAAGGCAGTTTGACAACTTGCCCATTTAAATAGTTCTCTTCCTGGAGTCTCTGGCCTCCTTTGCCATGGGCTTTTTTTTTTTTTTTTTTTTTTTTTTTTTTTTTTTTTTTTTTTTGGTTTTTCGAGACAGGGTTTCTCTGTGTAGCCCTGGCTGTCCTGGACTCAATTTGTAGACCAGGCTGGCCTCGAACTCGCCAAGATCCACCTGTCTCTGCCTCCCAAGTGCTGGGATTAAAGGCGTGCGCCACCACTGCCCGGCATGCCATGGGCTTTTAACCAGATTTACAGTATCAGGTACATTTCCCTTCTTTGAAGCAGGCCTTAAATCTAATTAGAAGGCAGGTGGTTGCTCTTATAACCATCATGCCAGTATTGTACCGGTGGGCACATCTTGCCTGGCAAGTCAATACTGTCGTATTCATGGTTTGCTGTTGGGTAATTCCCTTAATGTTTTTCCTCCTGCAGCCTGCATAGCACCTTCTAGCATTTCAAAACGTAGCCAGAAGAGACAAAGTTCTCAGTTCAGTTCTGGCTTGATTTCTACAACCTAAGTATGTTGTGTTTTCATAATATCCAGTTTTACTACCTAGTTACAGTAGGCAATTAAGAGCAATGACAATAGCCTATGCTATTGTCATTAGGGAGGCCCCATATCCCACACCTGGTACTGAGAGACAAAGTAATTTTAGTGGCCTGAACATAATGTGAAAATATTAAAAATTGGATGGAAAAGACTCTTGGTTAGAGGTACTTAGTTTCATGCCCCAAAATAACTTGCAAAGCATATCCTTCGGATGGTTTTGAGAACTGTGAGCCCTCTCCACCTAGAAACACGCTTTCCACAGAAAACCCAAGTGGACCTAAACACAGACAGTGGGTGACTAAAGCCATGTAGCTGCCATCAGAACTGCACCTGAACAGTTCTCTGGTCTCTCCTGCTTTGCCCTCCACGTGTTATTGGGAGGATCTTGTGCCTGCTCCAATTCCTGGTACACCCTCCATTATGACCTTGTGACTACTCAGAGTTTACCTCTCCGGTGTTGCCACTGACATCTCCTCCCAGGGTCCCCTACCATCCAACTGGCATGATTTTTGTGATGACCATCCAAGACTCACCCTTGCCCCAGAAACGGATGCCCCAAACATCTTCAACAATGCCTTCTGCTCCTTCTACCAAACACAAAAAGGATAGGGTGTGGTGAATGGGCCATCTCCTCCTGCTGAAGCGCCTAATAAGGGACACTTGGAAGCCCAGGCACCACTTCCTTTAAGGCTTTCTCATTACATTCCCTTTAGCCTCTGGCTGACAACCTGATAATTCTCTCTGATCACACAATCTTTGGCTGCTACCAAAGCTGCCTTGACACTGTCCTTGCAAAACAGACTCCAGAATAAAGATTAAAGCAGCGAGAGTCGCCTAGAAAAGCTGTCTTCCCAGACTCCCCCTCTTCTTCTTCCTCTCCTCACTCCTCACAGCGTCATGTCATCCTACTTCTCCTCCTCCTCTCAGCTCTCCCTCCTCTTCCTACTCATCCTCCTTTTCCTTATCCCTTCTTCCCCCCTCCTCTCCTCCTCCCTTATTCCTCGTCTCCTCTGCTCTCCTTTCCCTTCTCCCTCCTCCCCAACTCTCCATCCTTCCCTCTTCCCTTCTTCTCCCTTGACCTCTTACTCCTCACTCCCTTCTTCCTCCTCCTTCTCCCTCCTCCTCTTCTTTCCTTCCTCTCATCCCTCCTCTCTCCTCATCATCTATTCTTCCTCCTCTTCCCATCTCCTGTCTCTTTCTCTCCTCTGCCTCTTCTCCTCCCCTTCCCTCTCCCACTCTTCCTCCTCCTTTTCTGGGCCCCTACTTTATGGCTCTTCCCTTCACTCCTCTTTCTCTTCTGTTTCGTCTTTTCCTCTTTTTTTGTTTCGGTGACAAAAACAGCCTAATTACAACAGATAACTTGAAGAGACAGAGTAAGGAAAAAAAAACCCACTACCCACAGTTGATTAAAATATCCTATGTAATCTAATTTGTAAAGCTCAAATCAGAATAAAGAGTGTTACTTCCACTATTCCAGGCCAATTTGCCTTTTAATGAGACTCCACAGAGAGATCGCCAAGATCCCTTCAGTCTGTGAACTCCAGCCTGCCTACTGCCCCCCCTCTGCTGCTCTGGGGGCCCCATGCCCTCCCCTGCACCTCAGCTCTCCCTATGCCCATAGTTTGGTTCTGTGTGATACCGTAATCCAAGTGCAGGTCATCTGTGGTGCTGTGGGAGGGAGGAAGCCGCTGGCTCCCAGGCTCCAGTCCCTCCATTGAATACCTGTATCTTCGGGGCTGTGGTGGGCAAAACCAGTTCAACAGATGAGAACACCCTCAGAGATAGAATGAGGCAGGTTTACCACTCCCAACCTGCCACAAACAGCCATTGGCAAACGCTTCAGTTCTGAGTCCTGCAGAGATGTCTGCTGATGTTGGCATAGTGCTCCCAGGCAGTGCACCCAGCACTGGAAGTACTGAGTCAGCTCAGTGCTGCTCTCCTCTGTCCCCCATGTATAGACAGTGCCTGCTGCAGTCATGTTGTTAGCAGAATGAAAGCATTCACGAGCCAACGCTTAAAGTCTCAGCACAGAGCCTGGTGTCTCACATGGGCAGCAAACTATTTGTTTAATAAAATATGAAGCAATAGCTTCAACGGTTGTGGCATCTTGCTTTGAGGTGTGGGTGAGAGGCATGGGCTTCCAAGCAATTTCCAAGGGGGAGACTGTAAGAGCCAACCTTAGAAAAGGAAAGAATGAGAAGGATGTGGGTAGACATAACCATCAGCTCCTGCCAAGGCCCTACTGGCCACTCAGATTGCATGGATTGCCAGGTTGAACTAGAACTGTATCTCTCCTGAGCAAGTGAAGTTATGTGGGAGTCCCACTTGAGAAAGAAAGAGACATGCCCCATGGTGGTCAAGGTTCATCTCCAAAGTCAGCATCAGGGTTGGGTAAGGGAGGGACTGGAGTCTGAAGTCAGCCCCTGAGAGACAGGAACAAGGCTAGAATTGGGTTCTTGGGACAGCCTAGCTCTGATTCCAGACTGTGCCGGCCTCACTGATTGTCTACTGTGCTTCTTCCTCCCCAGGCCAAGTCTACTCCTTCAGCCAGCAACCTCAGGACCAAGTGGTGGTGTCAGGACAGCCAGTGACCCTGCTGTGTGCCATCCCGGAATACGATGGCTTTGTCCTGTGGATCAAAGATGGCTTGGCTCTGGGTGTAGGCAGAGACCTCTCAAGTGAGTACTTCCAGTCTCCCCCACTCATGCACAGCTTCACCCTAGCTGATCCACTGTGGAACTCCCACATTCCATCTCCAATGTCATTTGGGGCTCAAATCCTCAGCCAGCTCTGCAATTCTCCAGAAAGCAAAGGCTTGAATCTAGATCCCTAGGAGCCCAGGGGCCTCTGGCTATAAGTACCAATCCCCTCTCTGGTGGTCAGTCTTAAACCTAGAATAGAATCCATTCCAAAGCCAATATGATCCCCATGAAGTCTAATTTCCAAGCATTGCGGGTTCCTGTTTCTTGGCCCAATATGAATCCTCATTTGTCAAGGCATGATCCTGCTTCCCACCCAAGGAGAGAGCCAAATGAACCAAAGTCTCACAAGGAAACCTGCTTCTCCCAGCATACATCTCATGATGGGAAGAAAAGACAGGAAGGGTTTACACTAACTGCCAACCTTGTTCAGCCACCCAGGCAAGCTGCACCACGAGGGCCTTCTGCAGCTGCTACTAACTGGCACATCAACTCTGTAGTTTGTGCCAGGCCATGTCATTTGGTAACTATTTTGTGTGGCTACCTCGGAAGCTCATCCAAACTCTTTGCCAGCCTGCCCTTTCCCCAGGGCATAAGGAATGCCGCCACCCTCACACCAACTTGCCTGTTCTGTCATTACTCTGCCCTGAGATGGGTAAGCAAGAGACTAACTGCTGGGCTGACACGCATGCTGAAATTTAGAAGGACAGATCTGGGTGTCACTTACCTGACATCTGGGAATGTCTGGGGATAGAGGGTGGATGAGAAATATGCACTCAACTAGAAAGTTGTTTCCCCTTGTCCGTGCTGTACAGCCACAGGAAAATAAAAATGAAACTGCGCTCAGAAACACTGGGGCTGGGAAATTAATATTTTAAAATGAGTTATGTCTTGCCAAAAATGTATATTGAAGCATTATAGCAATGGTCAATAGCATTCACAGGGCCTAATGCTGCAGCCCAGCTGAGCATAAATAAAATACCCAAGCATATCTCCAAAATACACTGTGCTGCCATAAAGTTTAAGTGTTATAGGAACCAGCCAACTTCAGAGATGCTCAGCTCCGGTACCCTAGAGAGATGGGGGAATGTGACGACCTTCCCAAATGAGAATTGCTTATGCTCTGGACAGCTTTGAGCATGGACCAACCCCACGACTGATGAAGGGGACTATCTGGGCTCCTGGTCAGTGATTATCAGCCTTTTGTTGGAGCATTGTCTAGGAGGTCCCAAATCTCTAGGGTTAGATCACAGAGTTGTCATCAAGGCATCTCTGATCTGACATTCCATACCTGGTTCTCTGGGATCCAGGATCTGAGTGCTGGGTACTAAAGACAAGTTGATCCAATAGCCTGGGCTGGCTTTCTCTCCAGCCTGACCTAGACACTGGGAAGGCAGGCCCTGGACTCTCTCTTGCAGAGTCCATAAGGTCAGTCTTCTAAGAAATATCTGCCCTGTATTTAATCATCGATCCCCAAAACATCATCCTAACAATAATGATAGATTCTCACAGGCTCCATAAATACCGTTTGCTTGCCTGGTACAGTAGGGACAGAACAGAATACAGCTGAATTCAGCAAAGATTTGCTCTGTGATTAAGACAGGTAAACTGTGGGCTAGTGTCACAGGACTTCCTGGTACTATGTCCTCTTCCATTTCAACCATGTCACCCTACTCAGTGTACTCAAAATGAATCTCTCACTAACACATTAGTGTCTTTCTGGTCACCAAGGCCGAGATACCACAAAGAAAATGTTTGTCAATACATTCTCAGGTACAGATAAAGCATTTTTTTCTCCTAAGATATACTTCTCAGATGTCTTGTGAATCTATGATTGTCCAAAGGGAGAAAAAGGATTATACCCTCCTTTATTTGAAAGGTAAACAGAGTAGCGGCTGAGTAAAAGCAATTGGCTCAACTATATTACCAATCTCAATGAATGAAACCCTATCTGTTCCCTTCCAAGATGGACATTTCCACTCTACCTCCCTGCCATTTCTCCCCCCCCCCCCGTGTGTGTGTGTGTGTGTGTGTGTGTGTGTGTGTGTGTGTGTGTGTGCAGGTGAGTGTGCCCATGTGTGTTTTCTTAGGCTTGTTATTGCTATGAAGAGACACCATGACCACGGCAACTCTTATAAAGAAAAACATTTAATTGGGGCTGACTTACCATTTCAGAAGTTTAGTCCAATATCATCATGGGAAGCATGGCAGGACACAGGCAGACATGGTGCTGGAGAAGTAGCTGAGAGTTCTACATCTGGATCCTCAGGCAGCAGGAAGAGAATGGCCTAGCTTAAGCATTTGAAACCTCAAAGCCCAGCCCTAGTGACACACTCCCTCCAACAAGGCCACACCTCCTAATAGTGCCACTCTTTGTGAGCCTAGGGGGCCATTTTCATTCAAACCACCAGAACAGGCCAGAGATCAATGTTGGATGTCTTCTTCAGTCAGTCTCTACCTATTTTTTTTGAGACAGGTTCTTTCATACCTGGAAGTCACCAGTTGGCTGGACTGGCTGGAGAGTAAGCCCTGGGATCTACCAGTCTCTGACCCCTACCTCAACACCACCATGCCCACCTGTGCTAAGGATCTGAACACAGATACCTGTAATTTTAGCACTTGAGGTGTAGAACTGATGTAAGTTCAAAGTCAGCCTTAGCTACAAAGTGAGACCTAATCTCAAAAAAGAATTTTTTTTTCAAATACATGGTATCCAACAGGCATTTTACATAGATTATCCTATTTTAATCTTTACCCATGAAGTGCTAGCACTACCTCCATTTTACTAGTAAGGAAGCTGAGACACAACAGAACTAAAGCACCAGGTGATAGAGCAAGAAAGAATAACCTGGAGTTTGAACCTACACAGCATGAACAGAACCTCGACACTCTGAATCTTTGCCTCCTTTCAGAACAGAAAGCAATGGTACCATGGAAAGAGCTAGAAACTCCTCAGAAGCTGTGCTCCTGTGTATATTTTCCAAAGACACTGCCAATCCTTGAGATAGCATCACAGCTCACTGCCTAATTAGGCAAATACAAACAAACCCATCACTGATGGTTTCCACAGCTCTTGAGAGTGAAATCCTGCTGCTGATGGCTTGCAAGACAACAAAAAAAAAAACACCACTTCCATCCAAGATGCCTGCAGGGGACAGACCTAATTGCAGAACAGCAGGACTGGAGCTGGGCTGGAAGGCAGGGTGGCCAGCTGCATAGAGGCCAGCAGCAGCTGGTAACCCAGCTTCACCTGCTTCGGCTTACTCCCTTTGCCCATCAGAAGGCAGGAAAGTGGGTGAGGGGTGGGCAGTGCTCTCCTTGGATGCAGCTGACCCTTGGTGGCATTTCTGGTTGGCCCTGCTCCACTGTGGAGCACAGGGTCCTTTAGTGTTATGATGAGGACAGTATGGTCTCTGTTGTACAAGTACCCACAGAATATGCTGCTGGACCTTTTGGAAGACCATGGTTCCCCATCTCACTACCAGGGATACGTACTGATAGGTCCTGGTGCTGTTACCCCCAGGGAGCCCTGCCCATCTCTTAACCACCCTTAGCTTATCCAGAGTGGGCTCCGAGGAGAAATGGCAACCGGAGCAGAACCGAAAGAAGGAGACCCTGCATAATCCCATGGTGCAAAGAATGTGAGGAAAGCAGAACTCAGGTGAGGGGGTAGAAGGATAACATCCTGACAGGACAAACTTAGAGTCCAAGACCACAGAGAGAGCAAGGACCTGTCAATGGCTATGGCTGCAATCAGCGTTTGTATTCAGCCTGCTGGCCACAGCAACCACTGAATGATTCATCATCTTCAAACTTTTGTTTATCTATTATTCATTGCCACTGTGTATGTACTAAGGCCCCATATTCCTAAGTGTCCTAACTGCCCCCTAAGTGCTTACTCAGGCCCTGGGGCTTGGGGATGGGAGGCAGGAATGGCCAGAAATGGACCACTGTGGTTCAGAGTGCATGGTGTCCGGCATCCCTAGATGTCCTGGATTCCTAGATTCCTGTGCTTCCTGGGACATAATTTCTCCCCCGAAGTCACTCTTGTTCTTTTCCAAGTAAATAAACACCCCCTCTTCATTTTTCCTTCCATTTCTCTCTTGCTTGCTCTTTTCTTTGTGAATCTCAGACTCATTCTCTCTCCCTCCCTCCCTTCTTCTCTCTCTCTCTCTCCCTCTGCCAATTCTCTCCATCTCCCTCTCCCTCCCCACTCTGCATCCCCTTAGCAAACACTACTGACTGTGGATAGCATCTTCTCAGAACAATACCCCACAGCCAGGCCTGCCCACTCAGCCTTTCCTATACTTTTGCCTCTAACAACTGGCTTCTCCCATTTTCCTTAGAATGTAGAACCAACAACACACACACACACACACACACACACACACATACACACCAGCATCCTGGGAAACTCTTGCTTTTATGCTCTTTTACACTGAGATCAAAGACCTGAGCAAGTGTCACTGGACTCCCTACTGCTGTGCCTCTTTGTCATCGGAACCCACCCCACCACCCCAGCTCCCCCTGAGCTAGGAAGGGGGAGTTACTGTTTTTTTTTTTTCCCTCGGAAGGCCCAATCATTTTAGCCCATGAGATAAATTAGAAATACACAGGTAAACAGGGGGAAACGTGGGAGTCACCCCTAAAGTAAGAGGCTCAATAAAAGGGTCCGAAGGGTGGGGTCCTGATAGCACAGTGAGTTAGAGGAAACAAGGGAGCCAATAGAATAGCTCAGCAGCTAAAGGTGCCTGCCTCTGTGTCTGAGGACCTGAATTCAATTCTTGAGACCTACATGAGAGATAAAACTGACTCCTACAATTGTCTTCTGACCTCCTTGTTAGTGGCATATCTGTGTTCATACACACATAAAGAAACAAACAAGAAAATATTTTTTAAGAAAGGAATTTAAAAAAAAAATAAAATAATAGGAGCTTGGGGTTGTTAGGGGTGAGTGACCCTGTGAGTTGGGGAAGGAAGCAGTGAAGAAGCTGCTCAGAGGAAATCCTTATTATAGAAATGTTTCCAGTGTATTAATCATTAGAAGGCCACCTCAGGTCAGCTCTTCCCAGGCCAGGCATCAGAGCCCCTAGCCAACTTTCCAGAAAGATCTATCTTTGGCAGAAGGGTAGAAGTCAGACAGGAAGGCTTCTGCCTGAGCCACTGTTCACTGGATGTATATTTCCTTTTGCAAGACAAATATTTTTGGAGTCATTCTATCCAAAGGGCCGTGACATCTCCGGGTAGCCCTGTGGAAATTGGCAATGGGACTGCTGTGATCTCTCATAGCTCCCTGCTTTCTCCCCAGGTTACCCCCAGTACCTGGTGGTGGGGAACCACCTCTCAGGGGAGCATCACCTGAAGATACTGAGAGCTGAGCTGCAGGATGATGCTGTGTATGAGTGCCAGGCCATCCAGGCTGCCATCCGGTCACGCCCCGCACGCCTCACAGTCCTGGGTAAGTCACCTGCACACAAGTATGCAGGGATCACATAAAGGCTCTTGGAAACACCAAGGGCTCAGCTCCTGGAGGGGCCTTCCACAAAGCTAGTGGTGGGAAACGGTCCATTGGATATCATCCCAGCTGACTCCACCCACTTTTGCTCTGTCTCTTCTCTCGTCCCATCCAAGGGGGACAGGTAAAGATCCCCCACCGTAGGGAATCATATTGCCATCAGCCTGTTACTGTCCTACCCAATAACAGTGTGTTTGGCTGCACCCTGGAGAGTAGACGAAGGTCCTAAGTGCAGTGTAAATGAGGCCAGGCCTGTGTCAGCAGCACAAGCTCAGAAAACAATGTGGCACAGTCTGAAAGACATTTCTTTCAGGACTGATCTCCAAATGGGCCAGAAAATCTCTACATGCCCTGACCCTCTCTTAAGAATGAGCACCGCCCCCCCCTCCCCCGCGCCAAAGTTTGGTCCTCCATGACTTCAATGTGGATCACAAAGACCTTTGTTCTAGAGCCTTCCCACCCCTGGGTTCCCTTGCAATACTGGTTCTCAGGTCATCCCAATGAGATTTCATTCCAGGCCCTTATTCTTACCATTTTCTGCCTTGGCTTTTTTTTCCCCAAATGTTCCCGAGACAGCCCTCCTGAAGAGGTTTCCATTCCCTCATTATGACAGACCTGCCAGATGTGGTAGGGTAGGGACTTGCTCAAGGCTCCTTAAGCTTCCCAATTTTGATTAAGAGTTCAGCCTGTCACCTCCTCGCTCTGACCTTCCTCTGGCCAGGTTTTCCAGAGAAGGGAACTCTGGGAAAACAGTCCTTCCACGTAAGTGATAATCACTCACAATTGCAAAACAGCTCCCAGCAGCTCTCAAAGCTCCTCCGGACTGTGTCAGGGATTGTTACCCCAGGTGAGAAACTGAGGCTCAGAGAAGCAGAAAGCCTAGGCCAGGGTCTCCTTGCCTGAGCTCTTTGTTCTGCCCTCCTGGTCCCCTAGGGTTGCATCTCTGCCAGACGCATGTGAAGGGAGCCTGGGCAGGCAAGAGAGAGAAGGCCCAGCCTGCCCTCTGCCACCTTCTGGCAGCTGCTGCGGAGCTCTGACGACAGGGTCAGCAGCTGGGACCTGCCGATGCTCTGAGATGAAATATTTAAGAGCCTGACGGGTTATCTCCAGATCTACACAGCTAAACACAAAGGGTGCATGATTCCAAGTGCAACAGCAGACAGGCCACGGAGGACCACTTAGCAGCTTAGCCTGCTGGAACCTCACCCACCTCCAACCTGGGACCGCCTGTTCCGCCTGGCGGGAAAGGGGTGGAAAAGAAGCTCTCTGTGGGATAGATGACTCAGGAATGGGGCCAGGCAGGGCGTACTTTACAGGAGAGCCTAGGACACTACAGGAGGCAGTAGCCGTTTTCTTTTCCCCCTTAAGATGGAACTAAATTGAGAAAGGGTCTTCAATTCATTGTAGCGTTGACAGAGGAGATGGGCAAGACTTGGGGCTGGGTATGTTTCCTGATAGGGCCATTGACTGCAATTGGCAGAACATATCTGCTGCATGAAGCTGTAGGATGCTCACCTTCAGAAACCACTCAGCCCCTGTTCCCAGAAAACCTTTCTCTGCTTCCTTGCACCCCTCCAAGAGGCTGTTGGAGAATGCTGGAAAGAGGACCTTAGCACTATCCCTTTGTTTGACATTATGCAGGAGCTAAAACAGGACGCTACCTTGTCCTTGAGATAGACTCAGCAGCCAAGTCCAGCCACGCTAGCCTCCTTGTTCTCCACTATTTGTTAATCAGCAAAGTATGCACTATTGACCCTCCAGATTACTCCATGTGCTTTACTGATAAGCTTATGAGGAGACTCAGAGAGGCAAAGATATGCACAGGAGGTCACACCACTTAACTAACATTTAAAACTAATTTCACATTTTTTAGCTCCAGACCAATGGTCTTGGCCAGTCTTCTGGTCCCAAATGCCAACTGAACATCATCTGTCCACCTGGTTAAAAGCCAGGCTTCTCAGAACAGGGCCTTGGGACTCAATCTGAACAGACCCAAATTGGGGGGGGGGGTCATCTCTAAAAGACATTCACTTTTCTCTGTGTGTCTCTCAAGGCCTTGGCCTGACATTGTGCCTGGGACACAGGGCTGGATTCTTGTTGGTTAGGTGTTTATTCAAGCCTAGAGGTGAGTTGGAATGACCTCTGAATGGTTATAGAGGCCCCATCAGGCTACTCTGAGAGAATTTCTGTAGATAGAATGGAAGATTGAGCTGGGATCTCTTACATCAGCCACTCTCCTATGCACATTGGATTTAGGCAAAAAGAGGCAGCCTGGGCTCCACATTCCTGACATCAGCTATTCCTGCCGGTGAAGAATTCCCACTCCACACCCCAGGGAGTCATGAGGGCCTCCTCCCAGTCTTACAGATCTCTAGGCTCCTGGTTCTGCAGGGCTCCCCTCCTACCACCCCTAACTGAGAGCCAACCTGGTCACTAGAAAGGGCTCCTGTTCTAGGGATGAGATGGATACAATGGTTGTTAAAGACTCTTAAGGTTGTTAAAGTCACTTTCCTTTCCAACCAATCAAGACCACCCCCCACCAGCTATGCTGTGACTTCTCAGCCCAGGAAAGTGTCTGGGCCAGTTCCCCTAGGAAGGCAGACTTCCCTGTGTTCCAGGAATAGGAGAGCTTCCTAATTTACTCTGTATTTGCCTGAGATAGATTTTTAATTAAATAAAGTAAGAGCTTGATTAGAACCTGCAGAAGATGTGAGGGCAGAATCAGATGGCATTCCAACAAAATCGCAAAGCAAACACTCTAGCTGAAACACAGAGAGGCCCCGAAGGTCTTCCATCAAAGCGCCAAGTGAGGAGGGCAAATATGAGAGATTATATAGCCAGCAGATGTGCACTGTTAAAATATGCATCTGCTGGCAGCATGCCCAAAGAAGCCAGGGGGCCAGCCCTCCAAGCCTGCCTGGCTCCTGGGAGGGCATGGGAGCCAGCCCAGCAGCCAAGCCTAGAGTCACAGACACATTAATTAGTGTTGTGTTTGCAGCACTCAGATGCAATCAGGCAAGAAGCAACTCTGAGCACAGCTTTCACTACCCTGGGAGGCAGAGGAGGAAGGAGCCAGAGAACGAGGAGAAAGTGGGGGAGTGAATTGAACCTATGAAGCCAAGCACCCCAGACAAGTAAGCTATGGTCTATGGTGGGCTTGAGTTCCCTCAGCAACCCAGCCAACTGCCAAGGGCTACGCTGGACTCAGCCCATGTCAACACAGAGATCTTTCTATACACATGCCAACTCAGGAAGTCTTGCTCTCCAGGAAAGGCCCTCAGACTTTAAGTCAGCTGTGTGACCCTGACACCATCTCTGGGTCCCAGTTTCTTGGCCTGTAGAATATGAGTTGATGGCTGAGCAAATGATGTCTGTGAATTGTTCAGCTCCCAAAAGGCCTTATTTCCAGTCAGGAGTCCAATATGCAGCACCAACTATTTTAGGAAAATGGGCCATTCCCCACTGGAGCCAAGATCCAAGAGGTGCCTGAGGCTGAGAAAGTAACTGATCATGACAGTGTAGACAGCAGCCAACCTTGAAGCTAGGAAACAAGAATTCAAAAAGTTCCACCAGGCCTTGAGCCAGGCCTCCCTAGGTACCCAGCTTTCACACACCCTTAGCCATCTCTGCAGCAGCTCAGCTTAGGTCAGCAGGTCTCAACCTGGGTGGGGGTCAAATGATCTTTTCACAGGGGTCGAATATCAGACATCCTGCATATCAGATATTTATATCACAATTCATAACAGTAGAAAAATTACAGTTATGAAAGAACAATGAAAATAATTTTATGGTTGGGGTCACTACAACATGAGGAACTGTATTAAAGGCTCTCAGTATTAGAAAGGTTGAGAATCACTGGCTTAGATAGATGGCACAAAACCCACACACATTTGCAGAGCTGTAGAGCAGTAGGAGGACCCCTCAGTGGGGAAAGAGAGTGCCATCTGACAAAAAAAAAAATGTATGATGCTCCATCCATTCTAAAGCAACACACACATGTATGCATAACAGAACCCACACTCTTACCACATACAGGAGCATCAGGGTCAGGACTGTAGGGCACCATTACACTTGATCTTTCCAACTCCCAAAGGAATCAGGTAGCAAAGACTTCTACCAAAGAGGAAGTGGAGGCCATGGATTTGATCAGGAACTGTTTTCTGAATACCTTTCATTTTCTAGATGTTCAAGATTCCTCAGTAAGTGGAAGACAAAGCCATCATTGGCCTGGCGAAGCTTGCTTTTAGCTGGGTACAAGCCAGCTGACAAATGACAATCAGATTCAGCAAGTCAACTGTCATTAGAATGTTTCGTGATGATAAAGAAAGAGGAGAGCTGAGGAAGGAGGATCAAAATGAAAAAAGAAGTTGGATGTCAGTCAGTTATTGAAAGTGCTCGCCCAAGCCTCTCTCTCTCCCCATGTCCTCTTCCTCCTGGCCCAGTCAAATATCGACTCTGCTATCTCTGAGGTGCCAAATGAAAACCAGGTTTCCTAACTGAACAGGAATTCTTTAAGATGGATACTAAGTCAGTGCAAATAAAGAGGGCATCTTTTATGATGAATGGTGTCAAGCCCTGTATACAGAGAGGACAAACAGATATGCTCCTTAACTTGTTCTCCCACAGAAAGGGCAGCAACTCCCAACTTAACTTGGGGAGGATTTGATTCAGCCTAGAGCTTAAGCAGATAAGGCACGGAAGCTGGGACCACTTTAGTCCAAGGTTTCTTCATACCAGTACGGGTCAGAAGCAGAGAGAGAGGTGAATGCTGATGCTCAGCTCTTTTTCCTTTTATTCCTTTTATTCCTTTTATTGTCTGGTCTGCCATCCCATGGGATGGTGACACCCACATTCAGGCTGAGTCTTTCCTCCTCCACTAACTCTGTCTGGAAATACTCTCACACACAGGCCCAGAGATACGACTCTCAGGTGATTCTAAATCCAGTCAAGTTGGCAGTGAAGATTAGCCATCACAAGCTGTCAGTTCTCAGTGCCCAAACTACAGATGGCTACAGACAAAAGCTGGGAATGACTTGAGCACTTTCAATCATGGATTTAGAGCTGACAGAGTGCATAAGAGTGCTGGTTTCTAGATGGTTCCACTGGTTGGGACAAACCCACTCTGAGCTACTTGACATAAAACAAGTGTGTAGGGGCACTTGAAGCATTTCAGAGAAGTGGGAGAGAATTTGTCTCTGTAGAACAGAACCAAGAATCCATGCCATGGCCCACAAGGCCCCTGAAGTATGCCATCTTCCTCCTCCCCAGCAAAATCCACTACGCATTAGCCCCGACCACCTGCTCCACTCCCGGTGCCTGCAGCCCTCCCTCCAGCCCTCCCTCCAGCCCTCCCTCCAGCCCTTCCTGCATCTTCCCTGGCTAACTCCTGCCCATCTCCCAAGATACCCTTTATGCATCACCTCCTCTAGGAAGATGTCCCTGAAGATCACACAGCCTATCTGTTGCCTTCTTTATTCCTTCTGCCATCTGTAGGCTCCATGACAGCAGCATGTTATATGGAGAGTGGCTGTTTAATGTCTGCTTCTAACATGGAGTATGTCAAGAGCATCTAGCAATCTTCATGCCTGGCCTGGGAGTACACACTGGGTGCTCAATGAATGTTCTTCATGGCAATTGAAGTAACAGAGCTTGGGGACAGTTAGAGAAAGGATAGTAGTACAAGCCAATAATAGTACCACACACACATGAAAGTTGTATGGTATAGTGGCATGGAGTTGTATGAGATGGTGTTATACAGTGTGATGTTGATTAATATGTGGTAGGTATTATATGTGTTGCATGGTATGATGTTCTGTGACATGGTATTGTTTTGAATGATATTGTTTAATATGGTATTTTGTGGTACGGTGGTGTGTGGTGTGGTGTTGTATGATATGGTATAGTGTTAGGTTGTGTGGTGTGATATTATATGGTGTGGTATTGTGTGACATGGTATTGTATCACGTTAGTGTTGTATGATATGGTGTTTTGTGGTGTGGTAGTGTGTGGTGTGGTGTTGTATGGTACAGCACTATGTGGTGCCGTAGTGTGTAGTATGATGTCATGTGGTTTTGTATGGTGTAGTGCTATATGGTATGGTAGTATGGTATGGTGTCATATGGTGTGTGGTTGTGTAGCATGGCGTGGTGGTACCTAGTGCTGTGTTGTGTAGTGTGGTGTGGCATGGTGTGGGGTAGCATGTTGGATATTATTTGGAGAGGGACTAGAGCCTCTCATAGTTAGGAGCCTAGACTCTGAAAACCAGACTGCCTGCACTTAGGACCTGACTGCATTTCTTTACCAGTGGTGTAACCCTGATCAAGTTACTCAACTACCCTGTGCCTGCATACAAAGTGGGAGACATAGCCACAGTGCCTTCATGGTGACAAGAATGATTTAATGAAACAACATATGCAAGCATGCCTCAAAATAGTGCCTGACACACAGCAAAACGTAAAAGCATATGGCTGTTATTATATTAGCTAGTTCTATCACTGCTATTACTGCTCAGTGCCCAGAATCACTAGCCAGCGGCCCTCCTTTCCAGACAGAGCACCAGCTTCTGGTCTAGAGAAGCTTGTTCATAGGAACAGCAGGCAGGAAGCTGAATTCCCCGGGGTCCCAACCAGGCACATGCCAGGAAGACAAGCAAAATTGATTCTTTATCTCCTTATTAAGTCTGTTTAGCCTGGGCTGTGGCCTGGTCTTAGGTGCTGTATCTCATTTGGGCTGTGTGCCTGTTTCCTGCCACATTCATTACCCTCAATCACCCCCAAATAGGAGCAGCAAACAAGCCAGAGATGGGTGAGTAGAGTGAGAAAAACATCCTTATCTTCCAAAGTTCCATACAGAAGCCAGGCTCAGCTGGTCGGCACCCATTTCCTGTACACACCACAGGACACCAGGTCCTTCCCTCTCCTACTTTGCCCTTCTGGGTGGTCCAGACCACCCTTAGTAACCCCTCCATTCCCTGCCTTTTGGGCATTCCACGCACAATTCTTTTCTAGTCTAACTCTTCTTACCTGCCCCCTCAGGAGACAAAGTGAACACAACGAAAAGCTATGGGGCTGCCAAGCTGACTGACTGGTGTGTCTTTCTTCTAAATTCCAGGCTTAAGAGCCGGAGGCAGTGATCTCTGAGATCTGTGGATGGGTTTCATGCCACCCTGAGTATCTATCTGCACCACAGTTAATAGGGCCCAGGAGAGATAAAGGCACACCTGGGTTAAACAGTGCTGACATGTAGGGTTGGGTCACTCTGTGACACTTCATTTTAGCTTCTTTGGACAGGGGGCCTCTCCCAACTAGGACCATCTACCTTGGAGAGAAGTGAGAAAGGAATCAGAGAATGAAGCCACTGCCAAGGCTCCAGGAGGCCTAGGGAGCCATCAGGCTAACATGAAGCTTCCATTTTCTGACCACATACAAGGCAGAAAGCACAGGCAGGCGGGCTGCTCCTCAAGAGTTAGAAAGCCAGTACCAGATGTGTACTTCCCATGTGGCGTAGAAGCCAGATATTGCCTGTCCAGGAGCTCACTATTTAAAGCTGGAGGTGACATTCCAAATGGCCTTCCCTCAGCTTCTTGGGCTTTCAAAACCAGGACACAGGAAGGCAGGGAGGTCCTTAGGAGCCCAGTTAGGATCTGGCTGCACACACAAAGGCACTCAAACTCATGCTCTGAGACCCCTTGAGTCTTAGTACTTCTCACCCACCCTCAGTGTCCCCACCCTCATCTCCAGGGGACTGAGGCCCACCAGGACATCCCCCATGTATCCCTAAAGTGTGACACCACCATACCCAGAGCAGTGGCAACTCTCTAGGTCCACATAGGACAAGGGGCCCAGCCTGGAACTCAAAATCACACATTATTGCTCCCAGCCCTGCCATTGCCCAGCATGAGATATAGGATTGTGGTGTTTAACAGCTCTGGCCACCTTCTCCCTGGTAAAACCAGGAGCTGGAAAGATGAAGTGCAAATCCACTCCACAGTTTGCCTGTGATTTTTCCATAACCACTCATGGTATGGGGATTCACACAAAGGGCATTGTTCCCTGAGTCCCTCTTCCCTTGCTCCTGAGAGCAAGGATAGTATGTCCCTCCACTGTTTTAGCCAAGCATGAACCTGACCGATTCAGAGCACTCTCTCCTACTCAGCAAGTGTCACACCACAGAGACCTGCAAGAGTCAGGATCAAATCCTCTGGTGTCTGTATTCGATGTGAGACCAGCAGCTCCATGGCTTCCCTGTGCAACACAGACCCCTTTCCCTCAACCTTCAGGGATCAACTGTCTTCAGAAAATTCTGGTCCACCCTAACTTTCATGGGGCTGGTTCTTCCGGCCTGGGTTCCCTCCAATATCTAGGCAAGCTCCATAAAGCACAGACAGGAGAGCTACCTCTGTCCTGGTACCCTGCTAGACTCCTTGCTGAGGATATCCAGACAGCTACCAGCCATTTGAAAGGCCTCCTGCTCAGGTACCCATAACCATACACATAGGCACCTTGATCTCTGAACTAACGCATTGGCACACACACAGGTACATCTGTGACCCTGAACACAGGCCATAAGCGTGTGGCTGGATCATCAGTGTCCAGTTGATAGAAAGCATGAGAATGTTGATCAAAGGAATCAGTCAGTTAGAAAATGGACAGGTTCTTGTGAGTTGACAAAGGTATCAACTCACACCCTTTGTCAGCCCCAGAGAAGAAAGGGGCAGATAGAGTGTCGTGTCATCAGCTGGAGTCTGCTTCTCTATTGATTCCCCCAGTGGCAAATGAAATGCAAAGAGTCACTGCAGACATGAGTGGGGCAGGGACACCAGGCACGCATGAATGAATTGCCTCCTTCCTGTTCTGGCATCCCTGGTGTCAGCCCTGGGACTCTGAGCCAGCCCAGAGTGAGTCTGGAAAGACTGAGTTGGATAGGGAGCCCTCTAAGGGCTAAAAATAGCTCATCACTGCTCTGCTCTGACCTCAGCCCAGGCCCGAGATGAGACTTTCATGGCAAATTATGGATTTAAAACTGGCAATGAATCCCCATTACAGCATGAAATGAGAAAGGAAAACGCTGCTCAACAGAAGCATTTCCCCAGCGGCCAGTGGGCTGAGGGAAGGTTTAGAGGTAAAGCCACATATCCACACACCCCACTCTATGAACAGGCTGGTGGAGGTCATAGACAAGGTGAGCAGGAACCCAGGGGAAGGGCAGGGCCCCGAGCCTAAAGGGGGCAGGGGTAGGGCGGGGGGTCCACCACTTCACACCAAGCCAGAACACCACAGAGGCAGGGAATGCAATGCCCTGTGGTCAGAAACCAGGTGGAGACCGTGGTAGATTTTGTCTTTTTTAGGGGGGAAGGGGCTGAGAATGTAGGGATGTTCATGTGTATAGTTGCATGTAGAAGCCAGAGGTCAGTGCTGAGCAGCGTCTTGATCCATCACTATCACTCTCCAACTGTTTGTTGTTATTGTTGTTGTTTTGGAGGCGTGCTTTCTCACTGAACTTGTACTCACCAACTTAATTAGGCTGGCTAACTGTGAGCTTCCAGGGACCTGCCTGCTTCTTCCTCCCACCCTCCCACTCCAGATGCTCATGCCCAGCTGTTCATGTGGTTGCTGGAAATCTGATCTCAGGTCCTCAAGACTACACAGGATACTCTACCAATTGAGCAGACTCTCCAGCCTCTGGTGGTTAATTCTATGCAGGAAAAAAAAAAAAAAGACGGCATTCTGTGAGTGGGGAGACAGCTTAGTGGCTAAGAAAGCTTGTTCTTGTAGAGGACCCAGGCCCCATCCAGAAATCTACATGGCAGCTTACAACCCTAGTTCCAGGGGATATGGTGCCCTCTTCTGGTCACTTCAAACACTGGGCGGTCCTGCACACAATTCACATACATACACTCAGGCAAAATACATAAAAAAAATTTTTAACTAAAAGATGTTTTGCTGGTTCTGGAGTGTGGAAGCCCACAGCTTTGTAACTGTGTTCCTTCCATTTGTCCATCCATATGCATGTGGGTATCTATGAATTCTTTCCAAGCTTCCCAGGACTCAGTGCAGCCCTACCATCCTCTAGGGCTCTAGAGATGGCCAACACAACCATGAATTCTCTACTCTGCTCCAGCACACTATCAACACTGCAGATCCTTTGCAGGCCCAGCCAACACTCACGTGTCCCTCCGTATCCAACCTTCAGCCATTTCTCCTCCCTATGGTACTCTGACCTAGGGGCAGCAGAAGAATTGTAATCACCTTGAGAGCAGACACATAAGAACAGCTTCAGGGAGCACTGAGGGGTCAGTATATCCTGACAAACACAGACTCGATCCTTGGTATATGCATAAGGTATATACTATATATACAATTAAAAGAAGAGGGGAAGGACTGGGAAGATGGCTAAGTGCTTGCTGCACAGGTGTGAGGAACATAGTTTTGATTCCCCAGCACCCACGAAAATGCTGAGAGGCATCTCACCTGTAATTCCAGCCTCAGAAAGCAGAGACGGGGAGTTCCCCACAGCAAGTTGGCTGGTAAGACTAGTCACATCAGTGAGCTCTGGGTTTGATTGAGAGATCTTGCCTCATTGAATATGATAGAAGATCAGAGAGATCTAGAACAATTCCCAGCATTGACCTCCAGCCTCCATGTGTGCACACACCCACATGTCTGTATACCTATACACATGTGTGCCCACACATACACAAACACACATGAAAAAATGGAAAAAGAAAAAAACTAAGTAGGGAAGTTTAAGTTGCTACAGAGAAGACTTGAGGGAAGAAGCTCCCTCTCAAATACTTGAAGAAGGAAAATAGATTTATTTCATGGAGCTCAAGAGCAGAACTAGGCTGTGTAGGATGTGTTTTATCTTAGCAATTAAAACTGAGAGTCTGAGCTCAGTGAAGTGGTAAGCGCTCTGTATCCAAGCAGACACTGAGTTTCCCACGTGCCTATGTCTAGGGGGACAAAATGAATTTATCCGCAGATGTGAGAATCTTTTTCTGGGACAGAAATTGGAGGGGCTGTCCTGGGAGAGAAGACCATGCAGAGAACACCTAGACTCATATCAAGATGTTCCTGTCTGATGAATATCCCCACTACACAGTGTGTCATGGCACTATAGAAAAAACAACCACTGCAGGTGGAATATAAGCCCAGACCAAAAGTCAGGGAGCCCAGACCTTGTTACCTCCAGGGTGGTGGCCTTGTCACAAGGGGGAGTCACAGACAGCAAAAGTCATAGAATAACAATCAAACCCTGTGTAGCCTGCAAGCCTGTTAACAAAGTCTTGGTGTGCCTTGGGAATGTCATGATATGGACCACAGCATAAGGACTCATAAAATGGGAGGCAGAGTTTAATATGAACTTTGTAATGTCAACCTCTTGCCATGCACACCAGCTGCAAAAATGACTCAGCATCTAAGAGAGCATATTAAAAGGTCCAGGCAATGGCAGTGAAACACAGCCACCTCCCTGAAAGAATTCCACAGGAATCCAAACTTGAACAGCATCTTATTGTGGTTTAATATGGAGCAGGAAGGGCTTTTCCTCTAGGTGAAATTCAGGGTGAGACTAGGTGCAGGTGTAACTAGGTGAGTCAAGGCCAGGAAGAAAAGGCGTGTGCTGGGACGCTCTGACAACATGTCCTCATCAGAGCTGGGACACCCATGCTTAAGACACTGGCATTCACTCACAGGAAGTTCTGATCATCAGACCAGATTACTGATAAGGACAGGGATGGGACCTAGATCCAATCCTCTGTCCCTGAATCTGATGCTCTCAGACCTAGGCAGCTGCCCCTGGATGTATGCCACTGGGCACATCATCTGTTCACAGAAATGGCAGCATATCAGCTGGCTCTAGGTAGAGAGAAAAAGACCACTCCAGTTAGCTCCTCTGTATTCCTGCCAAGGCCCTATTAGTCCACACGTGAGCGTTTCCTTATCCTCTTGCCAACTCCATCAGGCAGGCCCATGTCACCAGAGAGGTCCATTACCATTCCCAGGCTCACATAAGAAAGTTCAAGAGCCAGAATCTGAACTGGCCCTTTCCTGTTCTACTCAGATTCACAGCTGCCTGTCCTCCACATACAATCATGGATGGTGGGCAGGTCTCCATCTGGCCTCTAGGAACTGCAGAAGCCTATCAGAACCTTCACTGCATCTCGGGGCCCACAGAGTCGGTTAACTAAAGGTACCAGAAAGCCCTTCCTGGCAGGCCGTCCCTCAGTGTACTTTGGAAGCCAGGTGACCTACCATGCCCACTTCCCACCCCACTGAGTCTCACTCATGACTGCTTTCCTCCCTTCTTGCCCCATCACTGAAGGTTTGAATGCCGCCCTGGCTATGTGGAGCAGGTTGTTCACAGGCTGGAGAAGCTCACATAGCTGCCGGCTTCTCAAAGTAATAAACAGCTGAGCCCTACAATCTGAGAAGACTGACTTCCAAAACATTTGCATTTTCACAAAACAGTCACTTGTTTATATAAAGGAAGGACTTCCCCATCAGTAAATATGTCAGAAAAGGCTGGGAGATTCCCCCAGGAGGTGATGAGAAAGGAGAAGGGTGAGGGTCATACACCTCCAGAAAAGCTGTCTTTGCTCTAACACAAACACACCACTTCTCTCACCCTCTGCTCACTTTCTCCTACACACAGTCACTAGCATACTGGAGATAACCCATTTTACAGATGGGTCAACTGAGGCCAGGTTCTGCCTCTCAGAATTCTGCATGCACAAAAAGTATCTGAAATTATTCCAAATTGAGTATTGCATATTATATAAAGGTTTTGGCTTGTCCTTATTCCCTAAATAATATAGGGTAATGAGTCTCCACATGGCAGTTACATCATGAGTGGTCTACAGAGGATATACAGGACACAGGAGGATGTACAGAGGATATATATGAATATCATGTTATTTCATATAACAGACATGAGCATCTATGAATTTTGATATCCAAGAGAGTCTTTTATCAAACATATTCCTAATTATTCTGTTCTTTTTGGTGTTGTTGAATTACTTTCTTATTTTCATTTTCAAATTGATCATCACTAATATATAGAAATACAATTGGTTTTGCATAGAGTCACATGTCAATAAACTCCTTCATCTGCTAAAAAATGCATTTAATGCGCCTGAGCTGCCAAACATCTTCACTTAGTCACACCAGGCATTGCAGAGGAACAATCACTTACCTTCACTGACAGGGGGCTGCCTGGAAATTGTGGTTCACTCGTGAGAGTGTAAAACCACACCCCGAGCCCAAGAGAAGATGACAACTCAAAATGTAGTTTGCCCTGGATGCATGTTGCTTTCACATCATCATAAAATGAAAAAAAAAATCATTAGCTGAATCGTCATACTGTGAGCCAGAGACCATCTGTAAATGGATCTTAGATCCTGTAACCTTGCTGGGCTTTTTTTTGTGTGTGTGTCTGTGTGTATGTGTGTGTGTGTGTGTTTTGTTTTTGTTTTCTGATCTGTTTCTTCTGATTTCTATAAGATTTTCTGCATTCAGAATAATTTTGTATGCACATAAAGACTGCTTAATTCTTTCCTGTTCTACAGCCTTTGTCCTTATTGTACCAGCCACAACTTCCAGTCTAGTGCTGAATACAAGTGGTAAGAACAGAACTCTAGCTTGGTTTCCAAGATTAGAGGAAATCATCTCACCACACTACATAGCGCCAGCTGAACAGTTCCCATCAACGCTGAGACTCAGGTTGAAGTACCCATATGTCCCTAGTTTGTTGGGACGGTTTTTTATTTAATTTTTAACTGACATACAAAGCTGTTTCATGGGGTACAATGTGACATTTCACAACATGCCTATGTTATACAGTGATCACATGGAGATAATTAACATATCCATCACCTCAAATATTCAGAATTTCAATGTGGCAAGAGCATTGGTATCCCCTGGTCTAGCTACCTTAAAATGTACACGATGTTATTGCTAACTATGGTCCCATGTAATATGATATGAGAACTTATTTGTCCTATCGAATTATAACTTTGCACTGAGTACCCTGTTGAGAGTCTTTATCTTCAATAGAGTCAGGTTTTGTGATGTGCTTTTCCTATTTCTTAACATAATTATACAGGGTTTGCTCCTTATTCTAATAATATGTTCTATTAACTGGATTTCATCTATCCAACAACCCTTAAAATCTCAGAATCCCATTTGGTCACTGTGTGGTATTTCTTATGTTGCTGCTGTCAGTTTACTAACAGTTTGTTGAATGGTTTTCATCTATGTTCGTGATGGACAGCTCCTAGTTCCCTTTTCTTGTAATATCCTCATCTGTCTTTAGGATCTGGGAACTGTCTTGAGGAATGAGTTGCAAAGTTTCCCTCTTCTGTTTTCTGAAAGGTTCCATAAAGGAGTGATTCTAGTTGCTAGAATTCATCAGTAAAGTGATCTGAGTCCAGGGCTCTCTTTATGGGAAGACTTTCATTATTAATTCAATTTCTCTATTTGATTTGGTCAATTCAGACTACTCTGTGCAATTTAGCTTTTGTACAAACGCTTGTGGAAAAAGAATTAGCTGTTGATCTTAGAGCCAAATCCATCCCCCTCCTTGAAAAAAGCAGAGTGGAAGAAAGATTCTTAACAGGGAATCAACAGGACTTCACACATTTTAAAACACACACTTCTGTGTTTAGGACAAATTGTAAGGGGACACAGGAAGGAGAACTATGGAGAGGTCTTACATTCAGTAAGACTAGGACAGCAATGGAGGTGGAAGGCTGATATTCAAGAAAGGAACCCAACCTGTTGCTAAAGTTTCTGCAATGGGCCTTTAAGCTACATAAAATGGGATGCAAAATTCAGAATGCTTCCTAGAATTTCAAAGACAAGCTCTACATTCTCAGCTCCCAAAAATTTAAGAATGATTGTTCTAGAGCAATGTGTTGGTCAGTGCAGGCTCTTATAACAAACACCAAGCTGTGGGTGGCTTAATTATTTATTCTGCACAGTTTTGATCTTCATTCAGAGAACAGAGCACCAGCAGGGCCATGTTCTACTGAGCACTTGCCTTGGGTCTCCACTAGTCCTTTCCTCAGGGTGTGACCACAGGGAGTCCCTCTTCTTTTACTAGGGACACAAAAGCCACTGAGAGACTACTACTCTCATGACATCATCTAAGTTGAATTTCTTCCCAAATGCCTCATCTGTAAACATTATTTCATTGGGGGCTGGAATTTCAACATCTGTTTATGCCCATACCACCCTAAACATACCAGATCTCACCCAACTTCAGAAACTAAGCAGGTCTGGGCCTAATTAGTACTTGTATAAAGGAGTCTTATCATAGGAGTTGGGGTTCCAGGATCCATAGACATTCTGCTCACAGTAACCCACTTCCACGGTTTGGGGAAACTGTGGCTTGGAAAGATTAAATTGCTGTCCCATATACACCTACCTACGTAGATATAAAGCCAGAGCTGTTCAAGAGCTGTGTACACTACAGTAGGAGATTACCTCATGGGATGTACAATCAGAACCCCTCAGCCTAGACCAATGAGACCACTCGTCCCCACTTGGTGCAAAGAAGGCAGGCACACCAGCCTGGCTCCCCTTTTCCCAGCTTCCATCGCGCACCTGCCTCCCAGGCTAGGAGCCCACCTCAGTGTCAGTGTCCCCTATGCAGCTGCTGTCATCCTTTTCCATTGCCTCTGGTCCCTCCAGGATCCAGTGGCACCAAACCCCACCCACTCCCAGATCTAAGAGCAGGCCTGTCACCAGCCCAGCTCCTTTGAACTCAGTGGCTCAGCAAAGAAGTTGCTTATCTGCCTACAAAAATGGAAGTCCTTGGTTATTATCTATATGGCAATCTTATCTCAGGTAGCAAGAACAAGGGAGAAAAATAATTAAAGGGGAAGCAGGTGACATGTTGACATTATTACTATTTAAGTGCTGCAAAGCTTTTAGCTTGTGTTTTTATACTGGTGACACCAACGGAGGTGGGAGGGGGGATCAGCTAGGACGATTATCTAAACTGCACACCTGCTCACCCCTCTGCCTCACTGCCTGTAAATCTTATTAAACAGCTTCCATTGGCAAGACAGGAAAATAATTAAGGCAAAGGTGGGTGAAATGTTGATGTTATTACTATAACACAATGACCTATTTAGCTTCTACACCAATGAAATGCAACAGAGGGAAATCAGTTTGCAAGATTACCTTTCTGAGTTACGAAACGGAGCTTGAAGCAGAGAATAGTGACAGGCCAGGAGTATTTCCAACCCTGTGCCCGTCTCTTAGGAGCCTTTAAGCCCACAATTTACCTTTTGACTGTGTTCTATTTTCTCACAAATCCTTTATTTCCCACTTACTTAGTGACTAGAGACACCACACCAAAAAGGAAAAAAGAGAGCGTGATTCTCCAGCTGCTAGTCTTAAAAGAACCATAACAGAAAACAGTTCTCCAGGGGAGAAGGTTTTAACACTCTCTGGAAACCAGGGCTTTAATTGAATTGCTTTCCCTCCAAGGTGTGCACACCTAGAGGCAATGACTTCCGACTGCACCCATCTCAGCCGGCCAGGGACTGTGAAGGGGGTCATCAAGACAACTCCAGGCTCATACTGACCATTGTAAAACTATCTTTCCCATAGATGTGCAGGTCAAGTGAGGCAGGTGTCAGGCGTATTCTGTACTGGGTAGCAGGGGTTTGCAGCTGGGTCACACACCCATAACCTCACTTTCAGAATGAGTGGGGACTGTTTGAATGGCTGAACCCAGCTTCATGAGCCTCGGCTGGCAACTAGCAGGCCTGCAAGCCAGCCCGCAGATGGGACTGGTTAGCTCCTGGAGCATCATTAGAGTTCTTTTTACAATTATTGCCAACATTTAAGATTCTGAAGTTTTTGTATGAAAACTCAGATCTCTGGTTTCCCTTGCAAAGTCTTGGCGGGAGTAGACCCATTTGCCTGTTTGGCAGTCATAATGTGATGCCTGTTCCCTCTGGCAGATGTGACCTTCTAGTCCCCTCCCCGCCCACCCGTCACCATGGCTCACCTTGGCTACAGGATGCATGCATGTCACCAAGTTGAAGTGGTACCCTGAATCTCACTCACCCCGGAGGGAAACCACCCTCCAAGAGGACTGTATTGTAGATGAGGACAAACTGAAAGCATGGGGCGGGGGGGGGGGGGGGGGGGGGGGGGGGGGGGGAGAGATGAGGGTTGGCAGAGACAAGCTGTGCTCTGTTGTGCCAGGGGAGATGGCAAGGGCAGGCTTTAAAGAGTTTGTAGGTGAGGTATGAACATGACTGGAATTTGAACAAATTAATCGAATTGTCATGGGTGACTGGGCACGAGCTTCTTCCCTGCTAGCAGCTGTTCTAGTTTCAAGAGCCCAGACTTTGGAGCTGAACTTCCTGAATCCCTACCCTAGCTGGGAAGTGCTCCATGCAACGTATGTGTAAGAAGGATCCAGGAAGAGCTAAGGTGGCTCCCACAGGCTTCGTGTGAGGCACCGCCTTCCCAAGAAGGAGGAAAAGTGATCTGTGCTCTGGGATATGCATGGAGATGCAGACAAGTACACATCTGGAAGTGTGTATCTGCACATCTGCTCTACCTGTTCCTGTCACCCTCGCACCCCCACACAAACTTTCTAAGACTCACCTGGTTCTTCTGTTGATGCAAAGATGGAGGAAAGCCATGGGCTTTAGGACCATACCCAGCCATCCATGCTTGGCCCCAGAGCCAGGCTAGCTCCACAGTTTGCAACCTCGGCCACTGCCCTAGGAGTCCACAGATGACCAGAGACAAGTGTGTGTGGGGGGGTTCCTACTGAGTTCCAGTACCACCTTTGTGCTAGAAATGCTCTGACCTGGCACAAGACTCATTCGTAGTCAGGAAGTAAGACCCGGAGGAAAGGCAGAGAAAAGCAGATCTGAGAGAGCTAAAAGGTGCTTCTCATGAAGGTAGCAGATGCTGGTATTGGGATCTGTACTGATTCAGACAGGTGCACACTGTGCAGAACTGGCAGCAACCAACCCACAGGTTCTAAATGACGTAAAGTTCTACCTGACATGGTCCAGGAATGTTATTTCCTGTTAGTCTTACATTCTGCTTGAAGGAGCTCATGAGGTCAACATGACCACACAAGCACAGAAGGGGGAAAATGAGAATGCAGAAAAAATACAGCCTGTGAATTTTGTTTTCAAACAAAATGAGTCACTAGTCTAACTGGTGCCCAGGCTCACCTGTCACCAACAAGGACTGGGCTCCATCCCTTTGATGCTGCTCTAGCAGTGAGTTCTCCAAAGGGCTATGGACTGAGTTGCACTGTAGTAGCCACTGGCCACAAATGGGTCTCAAAGTGTGAATTAACTCAACTAAAACTTAAGATGCAGCCCAACTGCTACACTAGCCTTGTTCAGTTCTGAAAACCCCAGATGGGTTTGGCGAGGCTGGCTTAAATGGGATTTAAGCATTCCTGAGTCCTCTTGTGAAAAGCGGTTTGATCATACCACAGCAAGCCAAATGCACACAGTGATGAGACAGGCTTGGGGCATGGACCGGAGGAAACCAAGGTGGTCTAAAGCTTTTGCGTGGATGCCAGAACACGGTGGAGAGAAGCCTCTCATTGACTCATATTCACTCAGTTATTCTCTGGGTCTTTGTTAAATGCCTACTGTGTGCATTGTATCAGATGACATGGAGAGATGCAGAGCTCGTCAAACACCCTCTGTGCCCTCAGGGGCTTTAATCTCGAGGGGAGGGAAGAGCCATGTGGCCCCGTGATATCACAGGAGGCTGAATATCATCTTGAGCTGTACATACAAAACGCTAAGGAGGCATCATTTCTGCTAAGGAAAGCTGGGGAGCCTTCGGGAGGTGGCAGCTTAGGAGCCCTCCCCAGGTAAGATGAGGAGGACTTGATGGCTAAGGGGTTAAAAACACATCATAGTGACATGAGCGAAGGCCCAGATTCAGAGTAAAGGGCCTTAAGTCATGCTAAAGAGCCTGAGCCACACAGGCAGTTGTGGAGCCATGATTGTTGCCTAAGGAAGCCTCCTTCAGGATTCAGTGGTCTCCAGAAGGGAGCTGTGGGGGGTGCAGGGAGAAAGGCAGGAAATGTTGGTTTATTCTATCCTGGTTAACAGAAGTAGCACAGCCCTAAGTTTGCACAAATACTTGCTAGATACGAAAGAAGGAGGCAGTCCCAAGGCACTAGACAGTAGTGGAGAGCCCTTCCCTGTTTCTGCCAGGGAGTTCACAGCAATGCCTTTAACCTGGTTGAGTGCTGCAATGATTCCAGCAGTAAGTGCCCCTTGCTGCGCTGTGCACTGTGCGGTTTCTTTGATGTTCTGAACGTTTCCAAGCCTCTGTGTCCTGCTCCCCTGAATAACGGAATTGGTGGAGGGACTCAGGGGTCCCCATACAGGAGAGAGAAAGCATCACTCCTGACATGCATGGGAAAAGCTTGCCTGGTGGGGCCTGAGCACCTGCACATTACCACCACCAGCTCGGTTCCCTGAGCTGCTCTCTCTGGCTCTGTCTCCTTCGCTTGCCAGAAGGTCGGGGATGAGATATGTGGTGGCACTATCCTCACAGGTCCCTTGCTCCATGGCACTCAGCATGCCCCGGAGACCATTAGTACCTCTCAGGGAATATTTAACTGAAAACAATTTCTAGTCAGGATCTGTTATAATTACTAATTAGATCTGATTATAATTATCTTTTGCTGCCATCCTTTACCTGACACACGGGGTAGCGCGATGCCTGGCAACAATTAGCAGTGAGTCTTTCCTGATACACTGGATGATTAGAAACACAATTGCAGGGTCGGGGGGAAGAGCCTGGCTTATTAAAGGGAGGCTACTGTTTACCGAGGAATGTTGTGAGCAAATTAGATTAAATTAATGAGGAAAAACTTGGAGAGAGGAGATGGGCTTTTTATTTTTTCCTTTTTGTCTCTGCTGATGACATCATTTGGGGGAAGGAGCTCAATTCCCCTTTATGGTCCCCTCCTGTAACTCCCGGCAGGTTTTCAAGGTTTGGTGGCCACCATCATTCAGCCAGCCAATACAATATAGTGAGCCACATAAACAAACTTATTCACCATGTGACTTTGGACAAGTGGCTTACACTTTCTATGTTTGTGAGAGAGAGAAGACAGTGTGACCTAGACACCATAGAAGGTTGTCTGCAGGGTCTCTGAGAGGGTGAGGAAGGTATTGTGTATATAAAATGGGCCCACAAGCTTTCTTGGGGCAGAGACCATAGCCCCAAGACTGACAGAATGGTAACTAAAGGAAGAATTGCACTAAGTCCCCACTACAGGCTATCAAGGGGCTTCTCCCTCTCTGAACAGCAGCTAGAAAAGAAAGGCCAGCCAAGGCAGGCCACCCTCCAGCAGGCACACTCCCTGTGTCACTGTGACCTGACAGGAGCTTCATCGGTAAATTAAATCAGGGACTTCTCAGTTAGTGTTCGCTGTGAAGAGGAAGCCTACCCTGCCTCCCAGAGAAAGTCAGCTAACCTTGCTAACTCTGAGCATCTCTGTCCATACAGACTTCTATGTGGGCTCTGAGATAATGCTGAGAAGCAAAGGAAAGATCTGGCCACTCTAGGGACGGGGCCATGTGGCTACTGAGCTGTCAGAATGACCACTATAGCCTGACAGATGTGAGAGAGCCAAATTATTTGTTTCCACCTCCAGATTTCCAGAAAGGCTCATCTTTGACTCTGTACATTGGTAGCTGGCACACAGAAAACCAGCCCCTATGTCATTTCAATAAAAAGGAAGACACATATGTATGTATGCATACACATAAAGCCTAACAGAGAGAGAGAGAGAGAGAGGGAGAGAAGGAGACAGACAGACAGACAGACAGGACTGTGGACCTGGTCTAACTATGAGGTATCCTTGCTGTCACATGCAAGAGGGACCACGGTCAACCCAAAACCCATTTTCCTTGCCTGTCTGGTGCCTATGCCAGCAGATATCACAAACACACCAGGGTTGCTAGGCAGGATCTGGACCATGCTGAATAATCTCTCCAACACATGGCTTTAGGGTATATCTAATCTATTTTTCTATTGCTGTGATAAAACACCATGACCAAGAAAACTTTTTTTTTAAAGCATTTAATTTGGGGCTCAGTTTCAGAGAGTTAGAGTCTGTGTCTATCACGGTGAGGAGCATGGTAACAAGCAGGCAGGCATGGGGCTTGAGCACTAGCTGTGAGCTCACATCTTGAAGCAGAGAAAGTTAGCTGGAAATGGTGTAGGGTTTTGAAACCTGAAAGTCCACCCCTCGATGATGAATCTCCTCAAAAAGGACACACCACCTAATCCTTCCTAAACAGCTCCACCAACTGGGGATCATGTATTCAAATCTCTGGCCTATGGAGGCCCTTCTTATTCAAACCATCATTGATTGGGTAGCTAACTTCTGAGTTGACTTCTTAAGGCTCCAACGGTCATATGAACTCCTGTTTACAAACTTCACAGAATGGGAGCAGTTGTCTGCACAGTGCATCTATACCAGCACTTTCTCTCAAATGTGGACAATCCCTTCAGTAAACGGGGAAGCTCCTGCAGAGCAGAGCAGAGTCTTGCCACACCCCTTCTCCCATCAGCCCTCTGAGTATGAACATCCCTCCTTGGCCCTTTCTAACAAGTGATCTGCCTTGGTGACTCATCACCCACAGTATCTTGACACCAGAATCCAAACACGGGCACCTGTGAACCCTACACCCCATGCTTGCCCTCTCAGTGACATGGTTCTTGTGGGAGACAGAAGCAAAGCAAAGATGCCAGGTACCCCAGCCTCTACTGGGCTCTGGGAGCCAGGAGTTTAAGTCCAGTTAACATGCAAAGGTCCCACATTCAACTGTGGTCTTGGCTGGTCAGACCAGCACCACCAACCACACTACCTCCAAGGTTCATGGTAAAAAACTTACAGAGATAACATGCTCAAAATCATGGATCCCCAAAAATCCAGACCATCGGAGGCCTTGAGCACAACTGAGTATAGAAGTAGAACTCCTCCACTCTCCCAGAAGGGTTGTGTCTATCTCAAGACCTGACCATGGCTACAAGACCTCAGTGCCCAAACTACCTATGCCAGCCTGGCAGCCAGCCTCTTCTCTGGGTGTTTATGCCTAACTCAGCTTCTTCCACATAGGGCACCACTCCTTCTCCCTTAGTTCCACCTCCACAAGGGTAGAGTCCCAGCTCCACAGGGACCCTTCTGGCTTCAGCCTACCTTCTCAGGCCTCTCTGGACTCAGGAAGAACATACACATGTTGTTCCTTTTCACAGCACTAACCACACTTATTCTGAGCATCTCTTCTCCAGCTGGACAGTGTCCTCTGTAGTCAGAGACCATCATTCTTCATCCTCTATACTTCTATGACCCAGCATTGCCCAGCCCACCATGGTCCTCAGTGCAGATCACTGAACAAATTATCTCCAAGGTCACCCACAGACCCACAGCAACACCCTGCGGGCTATGTAACCCAAAGCTGGCCCTGTTGGGTGGAAAGGACTGGAAGGCTTGGGCAGGAAGGATTTCCATCACTCCTTCCCCATACCAGCATCACCTTCCCCTATCCTCTCCCCCTCCTGCCTCACATGGTCTTTCTAAGCCTCAGTTTTATCATCCGAAAAGAACCAGCATAATAATAGCCACCCATCCGAAAGGGTTGCTATGAAACAGGGTTGCTATGAAACAAACAGGTGAGGGCTGAGCAGTGAGGATGCTTTGTGAACTGCAAAATTCTGAAGAGAAATTAAAGGGCTATTACCTTGGCACCGCGTGGGACTGTGGCTTACAAGCGCTGATGTTCATGCTCATCTGTGGCCAGCTCTCCTCCAGGGACAACATGTTGGTACCTGGCATTAGTCATAGGGATCGCAGTCACAGCTGAGTAACTGGAAATGCCACAAAGCTGGGCTTGTTGGTTCAGTCTGGCTTGGTTTGGTTTGATTGGCTTGACTTAGCCTGATTCAGTCTTGGTTTCACTCAGTTCAGTGCAGAGAGCCAGTGTGTCCCAGCACAGTTGCTGATTATCTCAGCCACTAGGCAAAGCACTGTACCTTTCTAGGACCCATCCTTCCTAACTGTACTTTATAAACAGGCATTCCTGCCTGCCTCCTACTAGAAATGATCAGAGCCACTGTGAGCTCTAACAAAACCAGGCTGGAGAACCCCCAAGTGTGAGCCACATGCCTCCTGATTAATGTCCTTTATTATAATCATCCTTCATTGGAAAGTAATCAAGAGCAGTGACAGTGCAGTGGATGACAACTGGAACAGTGCCCAGCCCAGAGAGATTGGAGATCTGCACAGCCATCTCCCGAGCAACCACCCAAGCATGAGCCCCAAAGAGCGCACCTCATACCAGGACCACCCAAGAGAACAAGATGGTGATGCTTGGCTCCAGGAGGACTGCTCTCCAACTAGGCTTTGGCTGCAACCCACACATGGCCTGGGCATCTATCTCCCTGTACCACACTGTGAGCCTCCCATGTCCTAATAGCCTCCTCCAGGACTACCGGGTACATGAACTAAGACCATACAGGTGAAAGCCAGCAGAGACATAAAGTGACAACCTAATGCACATCAGAGACTCAGAGACTGTTGGACATAGTATGAGCTGTGACAGTTCCTACAGGATTGAGGTCTAGACACCCACATGCTGACAAGAAAACCAAGGCCAAGTTAGGGAAAGGCGTTTTCCCCCTACCCTGAAATTAGCAACTAAGGTGACCATGTTAAGCACCTACTTGATGCCATTGCCACTCTCAGCACGAGTAGAAAATGTGTCCTCACAGATTCTCCCAATACAAAGAGACAGAAGGAAGTCATCGTGTGCTATAATGAGGGCCATAAACCAAAACACACAAAAGAGCAAGGAGGTGAGAGGGTGGACAGGGTGCCAGTTTATATCAATAATCCCAAAAAGCCTTTCTGAGTAACATGACCAGAGACCTAAGGAAACTGAGGGTGAGCCAAGCAAATATTTGGAGAAAGAACAGTCCAGAAGGCACTCCACGGTATGCGGGCGCTACAGCACAACTATGCTTGTCTCTTTTCAGGCCCAGCAAGGAGACCTGTGTAAGAAAGGCCACCCATAGGGTTCGGACCGGTCAGAAGTGGTCCTTGAGGTCCTGATGTAACAGCAACAGGGATCTAGTCCCAAGCAGTGATACTTTGAGGATACAAAGTCACTTGATGCCTCCTGCCATCAGCATGGTGCCTCTGTCCCTAGTGTGAGCAGTCGGATGGGCCCTACAAGCATACAAAGCATCCTCAGGAGATGGCTCACCCACACACGCAGCCTCACGTGGTCTGTACATGCTAACCCACATAAACACCGCTCACATATCTACACTCACAGTGGTCGCTTGATCTTCACACAATGGTCATGCTTATCCATATGCAGTGGTCCTGTGTGCCCACACAGGCACTGGTTGTGGACAGCTGTGGCACGCAGCAGTGGTGGGGCAGCAAGGGCTATGAATAGTCGGAGAGAGAGAAAGAGGGCTGTGAGTGAACAGTCAGGGATTGGTACAGAAGCAACACCAGGGTCTCAAACATGAGCCTTCCCAGGGTCTACCAGGGAGAGCAGAGGCCCTGGAAGTGAGACTCGGAGATGGTTCAATGTGGACACTCATCAAGGGGATGAGTGTGCAACACATCCTGGTAAGGTCAGGTTAGCCTGTCTGGGCCTGGGCCCATAGAAGCCTTTCCTCAAAGGCCTTCACCTCACCTTTTCTCTGCCTCTTGGGCCTGATGGATGAGCTGGGAACCAGCTGCTCTCTAGGGAGCTCATCTTTCTTCCCTCACCCCCACAATCCAGCTTAGTTCTCACCTCTCCAGGGCAACTCCAGGCCTATTACCCAAACCCCTGCAACCCCAGTGCCCCAACAATTGAGTTTATGGCAGCATTCTCAGGCACAAAGCATAGTGAGCCAAAAAGCAAACACCACCCAGCCATCTGAAGGTCACTGTTATACAAATCTTTAAAAATCAAAATGAGTGAAGCCCTCCAAAGAACAAGACACACAATATTTAAACAGAGATGGGGTCACTTGAGACTGAGCTGAGCCCTAGCAGAGCCTGAGGCAAAAGGAAAACCTTGTGCCCAGGTTTTTTACATACCTCTTAATAGGTAATATTTTTTCAAGAACATTAAAGTCGTTTTAAGAATATTGAAACAGTTAAAGCCAATGTATTAAAATCCACAACCTTAATTTAAGCTTAAATATTTTGTTTGCAGCAAAAATTGAATGAACTAGTTTGGCTTTCTATGCTGGAATGGTTGCAAAATCCATACGGGATACCAATCCCATTTACTATTCTCATTCTCATTGTAAAACTGCCTGTGTGGTTTCACCTGATCAGACCCTTCAGTACCTACATTAACTTCAGCTTCTTGCCTTCCTTCATTTAATTGCGCCTTTTTGTTGCTGTGGAGGGTTTTTTTTTTGGGGGGGGGAGCTACTGTTTTAAAAGTTTACATTAGGACATTTATCTGCATTCCCAAGGCTTGGAGCAGCCCCTTACACTCTTAAGTTTGTGCCTGAGACAAATGCCTCACTGGCTTCCCTGATCCAAGCCTCAAGTAGGAGCAGAGATGTCCGGCACTTGCCCACAGCCTGAACCAGAAAAGGATCCTGAGGGTGGGGCTGTCTCAGATGGCAACTGGCAGTCACGGTGGGGCATTGAGGATTGGGAACACAGGGGCTGAGGGAACCATATGGGCCTGTGGGTATTGGGAAGTTCTGCTTTGTGTTGGACCTCATTCCCTTCCTAGGCCCTCCTCCCACCTCTACCCCTTCCTTCTCTACAAACAGAAACAATTTCCCAAGACCGGTCAGAGGCTGACTCAGGAGCAGGCCAGTGGCTCTCCAAAAGCTAATGAGCACCATGCAAGTGGACAGGATCTAAGAGGGGCTCTGAGAAGCCATCAAATCAAGCCCCCTGCCTCAGAGTCCTGTTCCCTGTAGCATCCAACTCACCCCCAACAAGCAAAAATAAACATAGGTTCTGGGGGAAAAAAATTGAAGATTGGGCCTCTCTCCCTCCTATGGTGTTTCCAACAGTACTTGCTACTGTCTAACTTGATTCTCTTATGCTACATCTTGAGTCCATCTCCCTCCCATCTGTAAGTCATTCATGTATTTTATGGGGAAATTGAGGCACTCATGGGACTGGGGGGAGGCCTTTTGACTCAATGAAGGCCAGTAATAAAATAAAAATCTAATTTTGAACTCATCCTTTCAAACCTGAAATCTATGCCACAGGGATACCTGTGAGGTGACAACTTGCTGTGTGGATATAGACATGTCACTTAACTTCTCTGGGTCAGTTCCCAACTCTGCCAGATAGGAGAGGTATGTGGATCTGCGTTGGTCCACAGGGGCTTCCATGCTGTCAGCCAGCCCAGGCCCACTCTGTGGCACCAGCAGCCTCTCTGTGAATGTGGGCAGGTGTCCTTTGATGTCCTTACCTGCCAAAGACCTGATGAGAGAAAACTTCATGGGAAGGTCAAAGAACAGTCCTGGGGGGGATCCGGGAGCTATGGCAGGCTTCAGCCAGAGATAGATTCAGGGTCTTAAGCTCACTCTCAGTCTATCCAGCAAGATGGGAAGTAAGCAGCTCCGGATGGGCCCCCCACAGAAGCCACCACATCTCATGTAACTCTGTGAAAAGCCCCACATTTACATGAGTGCTCCCTCATGTTCCTTCAGATGGCACTTCCTGTCATGCCCACTTTTCAAGTCAGGACACTCAAGTTCCTAGAAATGACACTCTACCCACAGCCCAAGAAGCAGCAGCTCTGAGCACTCGGTCCATCCTTGGGACTCAGATTCAGGACAACCTGAGGTTCTCCTCTCTCTATTATGAGATGGACACAGATAGACACAGAATCCCTAGCTTCATCTCACTCTCCAAGGGGGCATCTGTCAATCTACCTAGGGCAGGGCAGCATCTGTGCCTCACCCCGACTTGTCGCATGTGACCACATCCCCAGCCTTGGGCTCAGGTAGAAAGCAGAGGGTCTTGCTGTTTGACCCAAGGCCTACTTCTGGCTTTGAGTGTTGGGCCCTGGGAGAGCCATCTGAATGGAGCCATAGGAGGCAGAACCATTGCCTGAGAGGGATGAGGGCAGAGAGTGGGAGTGGGCACTAACCACGCCCACTGGGCATTTACATATGTCATCTTCTAGAACCCACAAACCAGTCCTTCCAAGCAAGTAACCCATCTTCTGGATTCCTGCACCACAGTCAGGCTCAGAGCCACCTGGCCAGGAACAGTGTAACATTCCAATCAGTTCTGCACCAAGGCCAATGGCACTCTCGCCACTCCCTGAAACAACAGCCTGATTTCTGGGGACTGAAAGCCCTGGTAGAGAACAGGCTGGCCAGTCTGTTCACAGTTACCGATCTCATGGATAGGCGAAAGATGAACACTTCCTGCACAGACTTCCCTGCTCCCTACTCTCCTGGATGTAACTGGGGAAGGCAAATTAATAATAGAAGTCTGAAACAGGTTCCAAAAGGGGAACTGCCTAGTTTCTCCTCTCTCCCTCCCTCCCTCCCTCTCTCTCTCTCCCCCTCCCCTTCTTTCTCTCTCCCTCCCTCTTTCTTTCTGTCTTTCTCTCTCTCCCTCCCCTTCTTTCTCTCTCCCCTCTTTCTTTCTCTCTCTCTCTCTCTCTCTCTCTCTCTCTCTCTCTCTCTCACCAATTCCAAAGTGAAATTCAAGTGATATTTTCAATTGTGTGCCAGATTTGGGTTGCCCACGCCCCCGGCCACAAACACAGGAATGTTCACCATAGGAGCCGGCAGTGACATTAAGAAATATCCAATCCCACCACCCATCATAAAGTTCCTCACAAGCAGTTCCCAAGCAGCACAATTTCATGTAGACCTAAATGCACAGTCCTTACATCCTAGGATTGGTGGGGTGACGGTGTTATAGATCCGAGCCGACTGTATTCTGATGCACCCTGATCCCAGGGCACCCACGGCGACTTGATGCCCTCCTGCCTCTTTTTATAGAGTATTCACCACATGCAGCACACTTTCCAGGACGAGCAGCTAAAAGAAGCTGGCAAGAAAGAGTTGTTAGGTCTGCCCCATGGGCCCAGAGAAAGGATGGTTGAAAGCAGAGAGGGTAAGGTACCTGTCCAAGGTCTCAGCAAAGCCAAGGGACACCAGCTATCTTTTTCCCAAACTCACAGCAATTCAAGTGCCCGCAGCCATTTCAGCAGAAGCAAGTCCCTATGGATTTCAAGTCCTGGCTTCTCAAGTTGGATTGTGAACATAGAGTAGAGCTAAGGGAACCTTCCAGAGCAGAACAGGTACTCAGAACCTAGTGTGTTCTCTGCCATTTGCAAAAAAAAAAAAAAAGCCTTGCTTCTCCCTCCCAGCTGCCCCGCCTAAGGAGCCTCTTCCGTCACTTAATCAGCACATGGATGTTCAGCATCTTCTCAGTATAGGCTCCAATTGCAGCAGGAAGTACAGAGAGAAACTAGGAGCTTGTCCTCTTGGAAATTTTCAGACATGCCATTGGTGACCCCCGTACAGATGTGAGACGAAGGGAGCCTCCATACAGCTGTGCCCACACCTGGAGCACCATGATTGGCAATAGGATATACATGTGGGCCAGGCTGGTCTCTGTCTTCCAGTCACAGACTGGACCTGACACTCACAAAGATGTCCAAAGGTCAGAGCAGGGAGGGGAGACCCTTCCAGGAAGAAGCTTGATTCCAAGGCCTGAAGGCATGGCTGCAGTCTGCAAGAAACAGAAGTGTGGGTCTTCCCCTCACACGGTGAGGTTGTACACTTTAAATAGGCCCAGATGTAGTGGAGCCTTAGAGGCCGTGGGAGTATCACGGGGAAGGGGAGTGAGGGTGGAGGAAGTGATATGCTTGGAGGCTATGGGGAGCAAGTGGGTTAGGAAAAACCTGAGAAGAGAGGTATCAGCAGACCCTGAGCATCGCTCTTGAGTGACAGACGAGTCTAAAACTACCCAGAGCATCAACTGCCACTCATCTGGGCAGCAGATCAAGAGCAGCTGTGTTAGCTGGCACCACATGCCCCTCTTGCTTCAATACCTCCATCCTTCCTGCCCCTCACCCAATTCCCTGCTCCAGAGGCCCTCACTATACTAACTCCAAGATGAGGACCAGGCTCTACAAAGTCATCAAGAAGGCCTGAAAGTGAAAGGAAGGCAGGAGGAAACCATCCTTCTCTGTTTACTACCATCAATTCCTCACACTCAGAATTCAAATTTAAAAAAAAAAAAACAAGTTAAATTATGGCTAGGGATGTAGTTTGGTTTGCAAATACTTGCCTACCATGCATGAAGCAGTGGGTTCTGCCATCCACACCATATAAACTGGGTGTGGTATGGTGGCACATGTCTGTAATCATAGCACTCAAAAGGTAGAGGTGGGAAGTTCAAGGTCATCTCAACTACAGAGTGAATTCAAACCCAGCCTGAATTAAATGAGAAACATCAGTCTATCTCACAGTTGTGACCAACTATTCCCTACTGTGAACTGGCATTGTGAACGATGACAGCAGCTTGGGGACTCATCAGAATCCACCTTCTCCCAAGGGCATAAGTGTTCAGACTAAGTCCCCAGAGTGTTAGAGAAAGTGGGTGCCAGAGGCATAGAGATGTGAGATGGCCTGGGACTTTACATTAGAATCAGAGGGGAGAACTGCTCACCTGTACAATCACTAACCAGACAGGAGACCTCCACCTTGTGGCCCTCACACTCCCAGGTGGCTTGGCCCCTACTAGGGAGGAATTAAATGGACAGGCACCTGTGCCTGGAACCAAGAGGGTCAGATTAAAATCCTCTTTCCAGGCTGTTGAGATGGCTCAGCAGAAAGGCACTTGCTACCAAGCCTGATGACTTGAGATTGATCCCCAGGACACATACTGTAGGACAGATGCAACTCCCAAAAGTTGTCCTCTGTTCTCCAACACACACACACCACACCACACACACCACACACCAATAAATAATGTAATGATAATAATTTTACGTCTTTATTTATTCCCTTTAATCCTCATCGTTAGAACAGTCCCATCCTCCTAGGATGTGAGGTGACTAGGAACTAGCCTACTCCAGGGATAGCATCTACTATGCAAAACAGAATGTCAGTAGAAACATGAGGAATGCAGAGGGAACATTTTCCCCATGTAGGCCAGTCTCCCCAGTTCACCAGCCCTCCATGCCATCCCAGGTGCTCTGATATAGTCATTCCTGGCCATTGTCTCTGATTGATTCCTTGGCTCCTCTCACTTGTTCCTGTGCATCTGACTTGAGTTTCTCTGAGAGGACAGCTCACCTGGCCAGAGTGAACAGAGGGTGTTCAAGCACCAGCCGACTTAATATGTAGACTATCTGGTCATGTCCATAGCAAAGGGCAGACATGTCCCAGCCCTGCCACTCCCTCACCATGGAAGGCACATGCTGGCTCTGCCTACCTATGAACTCACTGAGGTTCCAGAAAGTGAATTTTGTGCAAAGCTTCCCTGTTAGGCTATGCCTTTTCCTCAGCCCCAGTCCTGCACCCTTGACACAAACACCAATACTAGAAATACTAATTGTAGGTCTATGGGACCAGATTTCAAGTCTGTCCCCAGCAAACACAGCTCAGTAGTAGCCATGGAGGAGGTTAGAAGCTCCTTACTTCACCCAGTAACCAAGTTCTGCATATCTAAGAATTATTATGATGCAACAACACTCAGGTACCCAAGCCAACCCATCCCACCTGGAGAATGATGACAGATAACAAGTGCACACTGGGAGGAAGGGAAGGGTGCTGTCCTCCACCCTGTGAGCCCCACCCTGCGGCCAACACTGTGTGCTCTGCTGCCCAGGTTTCCCTTCCCAGAACAGAACTCATTGTCCCCACTGTGAAGTATTGGAGGCCACACAACCACTGCCTGGTTCCATGTTGGATTCTTCCTGTAGACAAAAATTCATGTTCATGGCTGGTCCCCATGGGGTACAAAGAGGAGACCTTCCTGTCCCAGAATGGGATTACTCTCTGGGCCACGGAGCATAAGCATCTACTGAGACCTCTTAACTATCATCTTGTCTCTTGTCTCTGCATCTGGCTCTGCTTCCAGTACTCACATCAGGATTTGCTTCTGAGCCAGAAATAGTGATATGCAGCTATAATCTCTGTACTCAAAGGGAAGAGGCAGAATTACAAGTTCAAGGTCAGCCTGGGTTACATAGCGAACCTCTGAGAAACATCTTGAAGAAAAGAAGGGGAGGAGGGAAGAGGGGAAGAGCAGAGGAGAGTGAGAGCAGGGAAAAAGGGGAAGGGGGGAGAAGAGAGAATAAAAGAGGATATAGATTTGGCCCAGATTCTCCCAGCTAATCTTCTTCTGCCCTCTCTCTTGGGGTCAACCCTGTGGTAACCCTGAAGCAGACACAGTTTGGTATCTTCAAAGATGTCCTGGAGCTTCAAAGATCTTCCAGCCTTTTGAAGTCTCCTGTCACAGCACCCTGAAGACTGCAGAGCTGGCCAGTCTACCTGTAAAATGTACCTTCTCTTTGCATAATGAGGTGCAGCACCCATGAGCCTCTGCAGAGAAATACAGACTCCTGCTACAACATGCAAGGACGCTGGGAAAGCTCAAAAACACGTCAGACCAAATTGGAGATGAAAATTAAAATTGCTTCATAATGAATTACAAATGCATTTGTTACCCTTTTTCAAATCCAGAGACTTGTACTTCGAGGAAGAAAGGCTTGGGTCACAGATAAGATTTTGAGCCTTTCTTCTTAGGATTTTGGCAAGTGGTGAATTTGGTAAATTTGAGTGAGGTTAAATGGTACATGTTAGTGGTTTTCTGGGATTCCCTAAATGAATGTCTGTAACAGGAGGCCTAGACAATGCACTTCTGTGGCTTCCTTCTATGGCACACAGCCATGTCTTCCTTCATATCTGCCTTTTCGTTGAGTGGGTTCCTTGCACCCAGTTTGGCCATTTTCCTCTGTGTCTGACTTTCTCTGTGTCCTCCTCACTCACGGTCACTCTGACACCTCCCCCCTTCTGTCCTTTTACAAGTACAATTTTATAATGCAAAAGGCAATGTTCCTAGTTGCCCTTTTAAAGGACTACTGTTGCCATGTCCTGTGTTTATTGTTTAAGCCTTTTAATAAGGTGATCCTTTCTCCTGTGCCCTTGGATTTCTGCAAAGGGCTCCAGAGTGTGGGTAGGAAGGTCCCTCACTTGGCCTGACTTTCCTCCTTTCTGAAAGCCACAGCACTCCTTGGGAGGTGGCTGTGCTGGGTGGGAGCCTGTAGCAAAGCCAATCAGATCAGTTCTGGTTTCTATTTATGGGACCAATGGGTACTCTGGTCTCAGCCTGGCTCTTATGGGGCCAGGATGGCTGCCTCAAGGCTTTAAACCAACTCAAACAAAACTGCAGCATCAAGTGTGGAGATCCTTGAGCGTCCACCATTAGGAGTAGACCAGATCTCTGGCACCCAGTGACAGCAGTGTGGCTTAGTACAAGTGGGCTGGCCAGCCTCTGCCTCAGTTTTCCCATGTATAAAATGAAGATACTTCTATAGGGCCCACTACAAGAGGTTACCGTGAGGATTAAACCGGTCCATGCTAGCACCATAACAGCCCCCCCACCAGTCAGGCTGGCAGAAAATAAGCAGAAGACCCTAAAACATGATGAGGGTCAGAAGTAGACAGAAGTAGACAGAAAGCAAAGAGTCCTGGGAAGGGGTGTTCTGGGAAGTCACCATGGTTACACAGGAGCAGAGCTGCAGAGAGAAGCCAGCCCCTTCTACAGTAGAGTTTATAGAGCTATGGAGCCCCTCCGACTGAAAGGGCCCCTCATGCCTGCTGCTCTTCCTTGCCCTCCCTACCCAAAGCCTTCCTCTCTCTTTCACCCTCTCTATGGTATGCTTTTATGCCCAGCACTTCCCCCAGGGGACAAAAAGTACTAAGTACTCCCTCAAGCCTTCCCACACTTACTGCCCACCCAACACCCACACACCAGCACTAGGAGCTGGGCGCACATCTGGCCACATGCACATAAACAAGGGCTGTGGGTCTGTCTGTGGCTTGCTGTGAAACCCTCTTGGTCCTCCTCACTGTCCTCTGGCTTCACAAGCTTCCTCTGATTTGTTTGCTTGCTGAATTAACCCCATCTACCCTCAAACAGCCCCCTTCCTGACGAGATAGCTCCTATCTTCTTTCGAGGTTTTATTGAAAGTACACAGACCATTCCTTGTCTTAATCTGAAAGGGAAAACAGGAAACTGTTGACTCTCTGCCCCCGACAGTATCTGTCTCCCTTTGCCCTGCCACCTAGGCACCCCTACTGCCTCTGCCACCTCCTTATTAGCACAGAAGTTGGGTGATCTGGGGCAAGTACCCACCATTCTGTCTTGAGGCAGGGGTGGATCCAGGACATAGAACAAGATAGTAACTGGACAGGAGATTGAAGCAAGGCTTTTTCACATATATGCAATTTCTTATTGAGTAGACAGTAACAGCACTAAGAGCTCCAATATACTGAATTCTCACCATTGTGGCAAACTCTGGAGGAAGGAAGTTTATAGACACTGCATTAATCAGTATGCCAACTCTGTGAATCATCTACCATAATGTCTCCAACAGATATCCAGCACAGACAACTAGGGAACTGGCCAGTGAGTGATGGAGCGAGTAGCCAGGTTAGACTCCCTTCCTTACCTCAAGTCTCCCTTGCTTCCCCCAAACAGCATAAGGTCCAAACTAAAGTGGGTTTCCCACTGTCCTGAACCTCTGAAGGTAACCTCAGGGACCTGTTAGACCACAGTCTCCATCTGTGTTCCGGGCAGAGCTGACATGCAGCCTTCTGGACACCATCCTCTAATCCATACAGCATGGCTTCAAGCCCACATCTCGTTCTCTCTCCACCCTCCCCTCTTCCCTTCAGCCCTCAGGAGATATGTCTGTGCTACTATGCCACAGACTGGCTGATTGTCAGCTTACTGTCACTGTAACAGCTATCAGAAACAATCAACCTGCTAAAACAAAGGGTTGGACTTCCGTTCAATTTGAGAGGTTTTATCCCATGACTTGTTGGTCCTATCACTTTGCCTATAGTTGACATGTTATGGTTGGGCAAAACTATTCACCTCAAGCCCAGGAAATGAAAGAGGAAGAGGCTCGGGTCCTACAATGATTTTCTAGAACATGCCCCTTATAACCCAAAGACCTCTTGTAGGTTTCCACCACCTCCAGTAACAACTAATTTAGGGACAAAGCCTCAAATACTTGGGCATTTGAAAATCCCATATCTAAGCTTTCCAAACACTGATGATCCTTGAATCACCAAAACTGAGAGGTCAGGTGACTATCATGTGGTCTTAGAGAAGGTGAAAGATGGCATGAGCATTGTAGAAGCCACGGAGTGCTTTGGATCCAGGAATGGCAAGGCCAGCAAGAAGTTCACCAGGGGTGCCTGTGAACAACTCTGATAGTGTACATTGTGTGCATCCTAACACAAGACCATTCTTCCATAGCTTGGGGGAGCACCCTCTATCCCAGCTCCCCACAATATCCCAGTCTTTGTGCTCTCACTGCAGCTCTTTGAGTTCCATGTTTTCCTCCTTCCCTTCGGTGATAATTTGAATGAAAATACAACCCCCCACAAGCTTATATATTTGAATGCTTGGTTCTCAGTTGCTGGGACTGTTTGAGAAGGATTAGGAGGTGTGGCCTTGTGGATGAGGCAAGTCTCTGAAGAGGTTTTGAGGTTTCAACAGTCCATGCCAGGCCCAGTCTCTCTCTGCCTCTTGCCTGTGGACCAGATTGATATAAGCTCTCAGCTACTGCTCCAGCACCATGCCTGCCTACTGCCATGTCTGCCGTGATCATCATGGGCTCACCCTCTCAAACTGTAAGCAAGCTCCCAATGAAATACTTTCTTTTATAAGTTGTCTTGATCATGGTATCTCTTCACAGCAATAGAACAGTAACTAAGACATCCTCCAATTAGATTGCAGAATTAACTTTATGATTATGAATAATAACTAAAAAAGACATTTCTAGATGCAAACCAAAGCACATTCCATATCCGAAAAGTTTCCTTTTATATCTTTCCACAAATCTTATTTATGTAAACTAAAATGGGGATAGGGAGGGTTAGAATAGGGGGGAAGACATCTATGTTACTTAAATCACATATGGTTAACTCATCTACAGAATTGCCAGATCCAATACAGAATGCCCTATTAAATGTGAACTTCAGGTGGAGATGCTAACACTAAAAGTATTTTTCTGAAATCTACGTTTTTGGGGCATCCTGTGAGGAATATGGGAACCTGAACCACAGTCCAGCTCTGCTACTCACAGGCTATGTGTTGCTGGGTAAGAAACTAAGTTCCTTGGTCTCGTCACTACCAAGATGTGCATAATTACTGCACATGCCTGATACAGCCTTGTTGAGAGAATCAAATCCAGAAGTGTTCTTGCTGTTCTGGAAGCTATTGTTCACATTATGATTACTTAGTATCCAAGCCAAAGCACTAGGTAGCAGGAGAAACACATAGAGATGACTAAGACCTCTACTCCAGAACTGCAGGTAACTTGAAACAAGTCCACAGATCATTATCACAGAGATAGATAAGTGTCATATATGCAAGACGTGTGTAAGAGGCAAAAGGAAGGCATTCATGTGCCCAAGAGGGAGGTTTCTTCTGATGTGGTAGGAATGGAGGAAGGCACAAGGCAACAAGCGTCTCCTAAGCACAGCAAGTCATATTCTAAGACCTGGGGACAGAAAGCCAAGTGTGCCCAAGGCTCTTCAAGCAGCTCACAGATCAGCGGAGCCAGCAGATGGTGGGTGCACCCAGTGCCACATGCACTAACAGAGGGGATGCTACAAGTGCCACATGTCCCTATGGAGATGGCACATGGTCTCAAAGTACTGCAGAGACTGGAGGAGGAAGGGCTGGGGGCCTAAGATTGACAGTTTCTCTGATAGTAACCTAAGTCTTAAACAAAGACCAGGAGTCAATAAGGCCAAGAGTAGCCTTATTAGCCTTCCAAGATGAAGATTATGGGACCCTGCCTAGGGTAGACTCATGATAAGGACTCTTCTAGGAAAGGGAGCATCACAAAAACAGGCTATACTTGAGAAAGGGAAACTGTCTGGTTCAACTAAGGCCTCAGAGAAAGAGCTGGAGGCCTCCCTGCATAGTGTCGACCATGAGTACATGAGCAGATTGTTGTGGTCAGCACTCTGGAGAAGTGTGGAAGACTGGAGGATAGGATGGGGGTCTTGGAGAAGGGCAAGGTATTATAACCCAAGCTAGAAACAGTGACTTCCTGAGCCATGCCATGATATGGTGGCTCACAACCATCTGTAACCTGGAACCTCCAGTTCCAGGGACTCTGATGCCCCCCCCCAACCTCCACAAACACCATACAAATGTGGTACACATAAATATATGCAGGAAATACTCATACATATAGTACACACACACACATATACACACACATGAGAGAGAGAGAGAGAGATCCAAGGTCAACCAGCAGTCTGAAACTCATTGTAAGCAGGCTAGACTTTAATTCTCAGTGCACTTGTCGACTCTGTCACGCAAAGAACTCAAGATGAATCCCACTACACCTAGCTAATATATTTTCTTAGTATCACATTAGAGTTTATTTATTTTCTAATACTCCCACCAGGACAAGTGGCTTGTATCCCTACTGTTTAGAACAGAGATTAGCACATAGTGGGTTCTCCCTACAAATTTTCCAGGTGAACATTTGGATAGCACTAGAGGCCTGTCCTGGAAACCAGGTCCACGCTCTCTTGATATCCTGTCCTGCAACTCTGCATGTTGGCCAACAGGTGGCGCATCCATGTAAGTGAAGAAAGTGGCAGCTGGCATTGCACGTGGCTCAGAGACTGAGAAAGGAAAACCACAAAAGTGAGCAATCAGTGGATCTGACCTGCAGAAATCTGCATCCATTCCCTTAGCAGATGCCACTAAAGCACCAGCCCCAAGCCTGGCCCGGTCTGTGCTTCCTGGAGCTCTTCAAAATTCAGGTTATGGGATTGAAGGAAGATGGGGAGTGAAGTCTAAACACCCTGCAGGCCCAAGCCAAAACCTGGGAATTATAGGTTCAGGGGGGGCCAGAGATTGATAAGCAGAGCTGTGTAGCTGCAGGAGTGATCTGTGAGGGGCTCAGACTCTAGGGAATACATTAGTATCCACCAAGCCTCAGTCTGGATTCTGGTGCCATTCCCTCCAGCTGTGTGATTTACCTAAGCAGTTTACCTCTTGAACTCAGTTTCCTCACCTATAAAAGGAGGTCCTAGTAGATCCTGATTCAAAGGGCATTGACAATAAAACAAGAAACACTTGACACAGTGCCTTTCACATAACCACAAAGCGAACTTGGCATAATAACATGGTAGCTTTTTACAAAGCCCTCCCCTAGTTCTTTATGACATAAACCTAATCTTCTTAATAACCTGGCAGGATAAGTATTTTTATTGCCCTACTTCCCAGATAAGAGGGCTCAATTTATCAGGTTGTTTAACTTGTCTGTAATAAAATAAAATAATTAAAAAAGCTTGTAAAATGATAAGTCTGTGTGCCAAGTTCAGCCCAGCAAATACACATGTCACACTGTATCCTGTATTGCATGTGCTGTACTGGCTGTAGGGATCCAAGATGGACAAATTTACCATCATATAGGGGAGATACAGCAGATACAGACATTTCCATGAGACATGCTAGATACTGAGATAGGAAGGTGCTGGAATGCTACAGAAAAGAGGCAGAAGCTACTTGGCCCAACTCCAAGACTCTGAAAGGACTGATTGAAGAGAGTGTCCTGGTCTCAAAGGTTGGGTAAGAGCAACCTGGGAGGAGGGGGAGGAGCCAGAGAACCTTTACCTCCCAAGCTAAAGAGATGGCATCTACACAGGACCATCTCTAAAATAAGGTTCTCTGACTTTAAAGAAGACAGTGAGGAGGCTGCCTGTTCTCCAACCTCAGCTAAGAAAGAATGGAGCCAACAGAGGAACCCCAGAGCTACTCTTCTTGTCTAATCCTCCTGCTTCACACTCATCAGCCTGTAAGTTCCTCTAGCAGACCCCTAGAGCTCAAACATGGATATGCACAAATGTCTCGGGTCTTTGACAAGCTCACGAGCTGGATCTGGCATTCCTTACCATAAGATCCACAGTTCAGAGCACCAAGCAGGCATGGAAGGGAACAGAAGGAGCAAGAGTGGTGGGATGGGAGAGAGCAGAAACGAACATTGCCTAACCATTATACAGGGCTGTAGCTGAGAGTAAGACAAAGTAGATTCTGAAGATGTGACAGGTGACCCTGGTGACCTCAGCTTCCCTTCTCCAACTCTAGTCAACACTAAAACTCATGACACAAACCCAGGATGCTCCCTGGTCCTTCCCCAGAGCTGCGGGGTAGGGGGCTGGGGTAACCCCTGAGAAAGGAAGTATAGGCTGCCAGTAAGCCTATATGCTCTCAGCCAAGCATCTCTGAGCTTAGTCTATAGCTTCTCTCAAGCCTGTGAGTCAGGCAAATCAGGTTGCTGCCCCTTCTCTGCTAAGATGGCTCATGCCCTAAGGAGACAAGCTATGAGGCACTTCTAACATTAAAATTCCTCAGCTCCAGTGTTCTTTTCTCTAGGAATTTTAGGCCAGAGGTTCCTCCATAACTGTCCAGCCAGACCAAAGAAGGATTTTGCCTACCATTCCCCCTAAGTGTACCCTGAATGTACACACATACACACACACACACACACACACACACACACACACACACACACACACA
>CAJQZJ010003694.1:8649843-8664938 GCA_907164525.1 Lophiomys imhausi | reverse complement strand
ACACACACACACACACACACACACACACACACACACACACACACACCTTGATCAGAATATATCTATGCACCTAAGCCCAAAACCCAGAGGAAATCCAATACTCAAATGTGGTTATTTTTCCACACCTTGTGAGAAGAAGCTTTAAATGACTTAATGCCCAAGAACCAGCCCCAGACTCTGAGGTCTCATTGATCAGAGAGCGTGCTGGCAACAAGACTGATGAAATGTCACCAGAAAGATGCCATCCAACCCCTGTCTTGTTTCAACACATGTCAATGCTAGAAGGAGTGCTCACACTCTCTGCCTGAAGGCACTGGCAAGGAGAGGGGAGACCTGCCTTACTGTCATCCTCTGACCCAGGACATCTTCAACCATCCACATCTCTTGATTCATCACTGCAAGGCCAGAAGATGCCAAAAAAGACCCAGGTGGTCCTTCTGTTTGGGGACCAGTTATTCTACTCCCAGCCCAGCTCTGGAGTGTGAGTTCCTTTCTCTTGAGCATTCAGCTCTGAGGAGGGGCCAAGCAGGACCACCCAACTTTCCACAGAACACTGCAAGCCCCAGCTCTCGCGGCTGGAGGGGCTCAGCTCACCCCCACTGCAGGAAGCTGAATTCCCTTTCATCAGTCACTATCCACAACCCCATTGATGGAAAGCCCTAATTAGCCCCCCTTTGCTCTCCGGCCACGCCCACACCAAGAAGGCCACAGGCGCTAATGAGAGTATTCAGTGGGCAAAAGTGGTTATGTTCGGTGTCCACCCCATACCCGCCTGTCTCCTCCAGCATGGCAGCTCCAGGACCTCCTGGAGAGGCCTGGCTTCAGAGCTATGGGCAGGGAGGGTTAGATAAGGGCAACTTTCTCGCTGGGCCAGGATCTTTTTGGCATCCAGAGCTGGTTTTGGCAAATAAGTGGTCTCTTCTCCAGAGCCCTACAAAGTTGGGATCCCTCAGGAAATGGTTCTTCAGGGATGTTAGACCTGAGCCAGCCTTCTTCTGGGACCAAACAGGCATATGTAGGGTGACCAAACTGAAGGCTTGATGCTTTGAGTACTGGCTTAGCCAAACATGGAGTCCTCCTGTCTGTTGGAGAAGTCCAGTGGACTAGGTGAGGGGCTGACAGAGGGAAGGAAGGCAGGCAAGTTCTGAGCTGCAGCTGGAAGATGCCACAAGCCATAAGCAGAGGTCTTTGCCCAGGGTCATGCTGGAAGGATGGCTTACCCCCAAAAGTCCATAATAAGACCTTTGCTCTAGGTCCTCAAACCCTGATCACCACCCACCTGCCCACCTGCCCACGTGCCCACGTGCCCTTAATTCCTGAGAACATGCAAAGTTCCCACCTCTAGTGTGTCAAGGGCGTCCCTGAGCCTCTTCCAGCCTCTGGAGCTAAGTGAATAGACCCCTTAGTAGAAAGGTTCAATAGAGGTTCCTCAGAGAACAGGTCTTCAGATGGTCTTCATGGAGCCCTGCCTCCTCTATGGCTTGTTCATGGAGCAATAAAGGCCTGGGAGACTTCAATATTTTGTCCAGAAGCAGCAGCCTCACAAGAAGCTGTGTGTCCTTAAGTCAACTCTTGACATCTCAGAGCTTTCTTAACTAAACAATAATTGATTTCCATCATACCTGTCCATCCTACAGTGCAGTCTTCATGGGAATCAAAGGTGGTTCATTGGAGCCAGTGGATGATTTTGGAGATGCTTCAAGGCATAGAGTTCTTTATTGGCCCTGCAGGGGTCTTCCTCCATGCGGAAGGGGACAATCCCATATCCTTCCCTGTTTGGCACTATGGATATCTGATGGGGCCACTAACCAAACACACTGTTACATGTAGTTTAAAAAAAAAAAAAGACAAAGCTCAGAAAAGGCCAGTGGTGCAAACTCTGAAGAGCTAAAGACCTGCCCTGTCACCTGTGAGGGAGGGGGCCACGCCACTCAAAGGTCAAAGGACCAGCTTGTAGTCCCAGTTCTGCCATATATTCACTATGTGACCTTGCACAAGTCCCTTGGTGAGCTTCCATTTCCAGGTCTAGGTAACTGGAATAAAAATAGTATTTTCCCTGTAAAACTGTTGATGAGACAAAGCTTAGCAAAAAGAAAAGCAAAAGAAATGTGGGGGTTGGATTGATGGTTCGGTTATTAAGAGCAGGTGCTACTCTTCTAAGGGCCAGAGTGTGGTTCCCAGCGCAAACATCAGGCGGCTCACAGACTGCCCATAACTCCAGCTCCAGGGGATCCAATGCTTGTGGGCTCTGAGAGCACTAGCACTCATGTGCAAGTGCATGCTTACGCACAAGTAAAAATAAAATCTTTAAAAAGAAATTAAAATAAATCTCTTTTGTTTTTGAGTTGAAAATAAAGATCCTGCAGGTCCCCAGTATCTCAGTTGCAAAGCACTGCCTCCAGGCCTGTGAAGCGGGCTAAGGACGCCCGTTTATTCCTTGCATGACAAGATGAAGAACAGCGCATCCTTTTATTATCACTATCATCATAACACACGGGGCGCCAATCTTTATCAAAGTGAAACTATTACTGCTCATTGTCCTCTGCCATGTCAAGCAGAGACCTGCCCCGACCTGACCTCTCGACCCCTCTGCCCACAGTGCCACCAGACGACCCCATCATCCTGGGGGGGGCCTGTGATCAGTCTTCGGGCAGGGGACCCCCTCAACCTCACCTGCCACGCGGACAATGCCAAGCCTGCTGCTTCCATCATCTGGCTACGTAAAGGAGAGGTCATCAATGGGGCCACCTACTCCAAGGTGAGCCTGGGGGAGAGAAAGGGGATGGGGGATGGGCAGTGGGACAAAGGGTAAGGGGGGGCAGGGTGGTGGTGTCAGGTACACATGGGACAAGCTCTGCCTCTCTCTCCATGTGGAAGCGCTTCTGCTGTTGCTTCACTCTCCCTGTGTTTTTGTTTTATTGGTCACTTTAGTTCTCAGGCTGTTTCTTCCTCTAGCTTCCCCTCCTCCACCTCTCCACCCTACCCCCTAACCAGGATAACTCTAGATAAACACCCTAGAACAAGGTATAGTCAAAAGAGGAGACTTGAGGCAGGAGGGTGGTGTCTTCATGGTTGGGACTAGGGCCCTTACAAAAGAGGCCCAAGAGAGACCCCTGTCCTTTCCACCATGTGCAGACGTTGTCAGAGGATGGTCACTAACAAACAGGTATCTAGCCCTTGACATGCACTGAGTCAGTCTGCCCCGGTCTTGGGCCTCCTAGCCTCCAAGACTGTGAAAAATGAACTTCTGTGGTTCTGCTGCTATCCAGCTTTTAGAGTTTTGTTAAAAACAGCCTGAATGGAATTAAGACTTATTTCAGAACATATAGTACGTTAACTGTTAGCATGTTTCTCCCAAGTGTTGCATGGACCACACTCAGACTAACAAATTATGCACTGTTCATTTGAACATAGGTTATCCTGTGTTTTGATTTGCTAACACTGGCCTGCTTTCCACTGCTGACCCAGGAGATGTTAACACAGGGACCTGGAAGAGCTAAAATCTAAGTTTTGTACTCTGAAGTGCCTGCCTATGGGACTGCTTTTCTTTTTCTTTTTCTTTTTTTTTTTTTTTTTTTTTTTGGTTTTTCGAGACAGGGTTTCTCTGTGTAGCCCTGGCTGTCCTGGACTCACTTGGTAGACCAGGCTGGCCTCGAACTCACAAAGATCCGCCTGTCTCTGCCTCCCAAGTGCTGGGATTAAAGGCGTGCGCCACCACCGCCCGTCTGGGGACTGCTTTTCTTTAAAAACTTTTTGTTTTTATAATGTTTTGACAGCTTGCAGTCTCAAAGATCCTGGGAAATGAAGCTGGCTTAGGTTAACCAGTCCTCAGAAAGAGTTAGAAACTTACTATTGGACTCTTTATCCCATCCAGAGTCCACAGCCCATGCATACCTTTTCTTTCCCTCCTGTAGTGCAGAGCACTATCCCTGGGACCAGGAATCAGAAGCATGAGAGCCCCCTGCAGTCCAGAGCCCATTAAAGCTATTCAAGTTATCTAGCCCTAACCTGTGCAGCCCCTACCCCGCCTCATCCATCCCTTTCCCCACAAACCACAGCAAAGGTTTGTCACTCTGCCATGTCTCCACTCCCAGTGGCCTGGTGTGGCCTGGCTCACCATGCCCCTCCTCTTGGGAACTGTGAATAACAAGCCATCTCTGCAATGGTGGTGGCTTCCTCATATGTCATAAATAGCCTTGCCACACACCTCCCCAGGAAACTTTTATGCAGCACCAGGTAGGGGTTGCATCTTGCAGACCCTTCCAGATGAAGGAGACCTCAGAGGTCCACTGACCCAGGCTCTTTGGTCTAGAGACAGAAAACTGGAACCTCAAAGGGAAGTGTCTGCCCTGCTCAGTTGACATCTAGCAGCACCAGGACTAGACCCATGGCCTGCCACCTAGGTTTTCCTTTTTCTGGGCCTCTCCCTGAACAGGTTATGGGCCCCCAAAACAACACCAGAGGCTATATCATGGCCCCAGGAAAAACAGCCTCCAGGTTCTGAAGTTGGAGTGTAATCTTCCCGGGCCCTGACTCAGAGTCCTCAGTTTCAAAGGATGACAAGGTGCATGGTTGTTCTTCAGCCCTGTTCCCCAGCTGGCTCCTCCCCATGGGTCCTAAAAAGAACTGCCTTTCCATCAGCAGAGGACTTGAAGAAAGGCTGCTCCTATTCTAAAGTTCCTTCCCATCCCAAACTGATTCTACTGCCAAAGGCCGATGATCAAAGCTTGCCTTACTACCCAGTTCCCTAACAAATGGCTTCTCTTGGGCCTGAGTCCATCCTAGGAACAATGATTTCTCTGGGGAGATATGTCCTCTGCTCATATCCCAGATGGAGCCATACTGTGAGAATGTCAGGACAGACAAATATGTGGCCCAGGAGCCAAGGTCATCCAGGGAAGGCTGGGAGGAAGAGAAGGGTGTTCCCACACTGGAGGTGCCTGTCCATGGTCTCTCTGAAACTTGGCCAACCTAACCCTTCCAGGATATATGAACAGGAGAGGATACGCCTCATCTAATGAAGGCAGGGGTCAGGGTCACCCTAAGAGATCTACTCAGAAGGCCATTCTCGCCCACACAATGAGCACACCTCACCAAGCCTGGCACATTGCCTTCCTGGAAAGGAGACTGTGTGCCTGTCTTTGTCCAGTTCCACTCCTATTTGGACTGTTACAAAGGGAATGGCAGCTGGGCCAGATGCCAGGCCTGCTCTTTGTAACCTCAGGCAACTTATTTCCTGGGTTCAGTTTCCTCCTGTAAACACGAAAGAGCTGGAAGAGACACTCGGGAAGTTCTCTAGCTGTGACAGGCTGCAAACCCATGGATTGGACCTTAATATGAGGGGGTAGACATGCCCTCAAGAGAGATAGGGCCCAAGCTGAGAAGCTGTCAGAGACTGACCCCTCATCCCATCTCCTCCCAGGAGCTCAGCCCAGGCTGTTTCTTCTTCAGAACTCCAAAGACAATTGTCATAAGCCAAATAGTACTTTTGACTTACTTACAAAAGCAGAATAGCTGGGACATCAGAGGGAGGCTGGGAATACACATGTACAGACAGGATCCACAGGGAGGTCCCAGGAAGCAGTTCTGACAGATTGGCACCTAAGGCCTTCAGTATTTGTCACATGGTGGTAGTTCAGCCCACTGATGCTGAAGCTGGGTGATCTAAATTTGATGCCAGGCTCCACCACCCTCTAGCTATGGGAGGTAAACTTTCCATGTCTGTGGCCTCATCTGTACACTGGGAGGAGCATCATTACCATCCAGGTCTAGGGATGCCTGGGGTCATAACCAAGAAACATGCCTGGCAGTCTGAGCCACCAATAAGCACATCTATTGGGACCACCACTGGTCCTCTGGATCCTCACACCTGCCCACTTGCATTTTCTAGATGCTGTGGCAAGGTCCAAACAGAGCAGTCCACAGGATCCTGCAGGGTAGCCTTCCATCATGTTGGCTTACTCTCTCTGCCATGATTTCCCCAGCTCAAAATGGCAATAATAATCATGGCCACTTTTTAAGGTTACTGAAGGACTCAATAGAAATCATACACAACAAAGTCCCTTGTAGGGCTGATGACATGGCTCAGCAGGTGTACACACTTGCTGCCAAGCCTGACTACCCAAGCTCCATCCCAGGACCCATGGGGTAGAAAGGGAGAACTAGGGCCTACAAGTTGTCCTCTGACCCCCACATGCACACTATGGCATGGGTGCACACATTCAATATATAAACAAGCAAATAAATAAATGTAAATTGCTTATTTTGTTTTGTTTTGAGACAGGGCCTCATTATGTAGCCCCAGCTAGCCTGACCCTTACTTTACCTTATACACCAGGCTGGTCTTGAACTTACAGTGATCTGCCTGCCTTTGCCTTCCCAGTGCTAGGATTCAAGCTGTGCCTCACCATGCCCAGCAAATGTAGTTCTTTCAAAGTTCCTTGAAGGGAGGTAGCACAAAGTAATGATTCTGTGTTGGTTATTTTTCTCACTTCTCTGATAATATACCTGGCAAAAGCAGCTTAAAGAGGGCAGGTTTATTCTGGCTCAGAGTTCGAGGGTAGAGTTCACTATGGGGTGGGGTGGTGGGGAAGGCATGGCAGCTGGAGCTTGAGGCTGCTGGTGCTGTGTCCATCTACCCAATGCGGACTGCAGAGCTCCTCCCTGTGGCCGGGTGCTGGTGTGAGCAGCCTGACTGTGTTGCAACTCTGCCAGGTCTGCTGAAAGAGAAGACTGGGTTGGGAGAGGGGGGGGTTAAGGGGACTGCCTCTCCCAATTACTTTATGAACACCCTATCCCGGGAATCTGGGGGACAGCTGAGATTCTCTCTTGTTCCTCCTGGGCCTGATGAAAGAATGGATGTCACAGGACAGGCATCTGAAGCGCCAGGAAAATCTACAAGCCCAGGGAGGGAGAAAATGGAAGATGAGTATGGGCTTAGACCAAAGGAAAACCTTCCCTGGGAGCCCGCATCCCACACCTTCTGCTCCTTCACCTGGAAGGGTGCTTGGCCTGGCCTGCTAGGAGCCAAAGAGAAGATGGTTTTATTTTAGCAGCTAGAGCCTTCCACCCCCTCTTCTTTGTTTTCTCCACTTTCCCCGCCGCTCAAGGGGCTGTCAGTTTGCCATCCCCTGGTCTCTTTGACCTTGTATTAAGATGAGCTCCAGAGCCCTTGCTCAGGAACGGGGTGCTGGCTCCCATCCTCCAGGCCTTCACTCTCTGTGGTATACACTGTCTCCTCCAGTCACTCCAATACATTCCATCCAACCTGTCAAACTTAGGGGGCCCAGAGTCTCTACCCTATTCTATGCTCTGTGATAGCCACCTGTGCTCACCTTATCTATGAATGACATCTCCTCTAGCCCTAGAGCAGAAGACTGGATGAAGGGTCTCAGGCAAATGACACTGTACAGACCTGTATTATCCATACAACGTCTATTTAGTCCTGATAACAACAGGTCTGCCTATATGGATGCCTCAAATGTCTATAAAAGGGGAAGCACAGAAATGATTTAAAAAAAAAAAAAAAGACACAGCAGGTTGGGGAGGTAAGTGGGGAGGGAGAGAAAAGGCTTTGTTGCCAGGCAATCAAGCCTGCTCAAGGCCTCTCCAGGCTGTTTGCATATCAATGAGCAACCCATATTTAGCCCCAGAGTTGGGGCACCAACACATACTGTATTGCTTCAGACTGCCCATTTCTAAGGGCTCGGTCTGGTTTTCTACTGCTCACCAGAAGCCCTGGGAAGGTTGGAAAGATCTGCCTCCCACACTGAGTGACTGCCTCAAGAGTGCACTCGGCCCCCACAATTCACTCTCAGGCTGGTGCTGAGAAACCAGAGCAATAAATGTCAATCCAGTGACCACAGGAATGAATCAGTGGAGTTGGGTGTGCAAACAGAAAGCGGTACCAGAGCTAGTTCTGTTCAGACAGGCACCAAAAGCCTCCCATAGTCACTGGAGAGCATGAGAAACTTCCTTAGAAGCAGTTAGTGGGCTGAAGCCTGTGGACACCCACTAACAGAAGTGGAGACACGCATGCAAGAGAGATGTAGGAATTCACTCTTGGAGAGCTGTGCCCCAGCATACTCATTCCTGGCCATACGATGCTGTCAATGCAAAAACCACAGCTTTCATCTTAAAGGGAATAAGAGATAGTTTATTTTGGAGCCATTCTGAGCAACCATGGCACAAGAACACAGATTTAGGTTACTCCAAATTCCATGTGCCAACATGAAGCAAGTTTCACGATGAAATTTTTATGATTTTACAGAATAACATTTATGGGTATGTCAGAGAGGCAGTTTCAGCAAGATGGGGGAAGATTTTCTATAGTCCCTGAAAGACCCGGGGGAGGGAAGTTCCTCACCCGACACTCAGGATATCACGGCTGCCCCAAAACTCGCAAGAGACCATCTTGATGCAATCGCAAGAGGTTTATTTCGGGGGGGGGGAAGGGGAAGGGGGGGCTCAGTGCACTGAGGGGCGCCACTCGTATCCCACGCAGGGCTAGGAGCCGCGACCATGATTTGGGGGAGAGTCCAATATTTTATGGGGGAGCACCACAGATTAAGGGGCGGGGGGAAATTACAGGTGGGAAGTACCAGCCCAGCCCATCGTTTACCACAACCCAAGGGGGAGGGGAAATACAGCTGGAATGTACCAGCCCAGCCCATTAGTTAATCAGCGGGAAACATCCTACATCTGTTTGTCTCAGGAATGAATCTAATCTTGTTTTGTTATCTACTTTGTGGTCAGCCAGTTCCTGAAGCCATGGGAGCCCGTGGCCCAATTGACCTTCATTCTTGGTTTCAACCTGTTTATGGTCAGCTAAGTTCCGGGAATCACCTGGTGGCTGGCCTGGCTCTACTGCAGACTTAGGGGGTCTTTTAATAACTTTTATTCCCTTCAGCCCAAGATGCTATCTGAGCTTTTGGGTTGGTGGAAGCCAGTGGTCTGCTAAGTTAATAGATTCCCCACCCCCAAAAATGTATCTGTTAGTCACAGGTTATTAGTTCTGACACAGAGGTGGGCAAGGAATGCTGTTCTAGAGGACTAAAACCAACTCAAAATAAACAATCAGCATCTAGACCAGCGATGTTCCAGCTTCTCCATCATACTGAGATTCTGGTCAGTCCACCAGTCTCTGCAGACACAGCTGATTTCCAGAGGCTTTGTTCACAATGCCTGTCTAGTGTGCATGTACCTAGCCTCTAGCTGCATACCAACATGGGATGGTGCCTAGCCTCTAGCTACTTACCAACATGGGATGGTGCCTGACTGTAGACGCTCCCGGGTCGCCATCAAATTCATAGTGATAAAAAGCCTAGGGAACCTGGAGGCAGGGGTCTGGAGTCTGATGCCACATCAGTGCTCACCAAGCTCCAAGGAGGTAGTGAGTGAGTCAGGAAAGTAGTGACACCATTATAATCTGTCCCCCTACCCCAATGCCAGAGCTGATTTGCATGCTGGTGAAAGACTCAGTGCCTGAGGTGTATCCCCAGACACACACTCAAGTGAGGAAAAGAGGAGAGGTGAGGGGACCAGGGATGAGAGACAGGAAAGCGGGTCTCTGATAGAATCCTCGAGTGATGGAACATCCCACTTGCAAGACACCTTCAACACCACCAAGTCTCAAGGTCTCACTTGCAAATGAGAAAAGTGACCCGGAGGAGACTTACAAAAAAAGGAAAAAGGAAAAGATGAGAGAGCGAAGGAGAAGAGTGGGCAAGAGGGAAGTGAATGTTTCTATTCACCGTTCAAAAGACAATACTCAAGATAGATGGCGGGAAGAAAATCACACTTAATCAAGGCTCAGCTCTGAAAAGATGGAGGGGACTGTCATCCTCAGAGCATCGTCTTAAGAAGCACAGGTACAGGAAAGGGCTTTTATAGAGATAGAAAGGAGATACAGTGGGACAAAGGCAAAAAAACACTATGCGCAGAACAGGTCTGCCCTTGGAACCAGCCTGGACACCTTGGACTTTTAGTCAAACATCTTAATTTCCTGCAGTATAAAACTCATAGCCGTTTATGATGCACAAGACCAGAATAAGAAGGGGATTACCCATTCTGGTGACATCTAAAGATTACCAGACAATCTGGGTTCTATCAGACTAAGGAATTTTTCCTTGGGATTTCCGGTTCAGAGCAAAAGGAGAGGGAGCAAAAAGGAGCTTTGCCAATGACCATTCCCAAAGAAGCCAGCAAGGTACACTCAGAGCCACCTTGCACCCCGAAGGCTTGGAGCTTCAGGCTTCCCTTCCCACAGTCACGCCACAACTGTCTCAGCAGATCTGCCTGAGGGGCCAGCAGACACAGCCCTCCTCCATGGGGCTGCTGCCCAGCTCTGAGGTCTTCTGAGAACTGGGAGCCAGAGACAGGTACACAGCAGGCCTTCTGCAAGGGTGGCTCACTACTGGGGCACTCGCCTTCCCCTCATTTTCCTTTTTGTTTAATGAACACATCTTCCTTTTTCTCTAATTAGGTGGAACAAACAATTTGAACCAGAATTTTTATTTCCCAGAAAAGCACCCGCCTGGACACAGTAAATATGTCATTAATCATCATTCGAGGCGGAGGAACACGCTGGGCTGGGGAGGAGGAAAAACAGTCAGAGGGCCTAATTAGAGCTAGGCCTCCCTGTTCTCCTCCCACACCCACCCGCATAGCCCCACTCCACCACCAACCCCAGAGCCCATCAGTTGGAGGGGTTCCTGGCTGAGTCAAACTTATGTAAATGTCTCTCGTTAGCACCTCAGAAAAAGGAAAGGAAAGGATATGGAAGAACAATACTCACCCCAATCCCTCCTCTTCTCTTCCCTTCTCCCCCCATTCTACCCGGAGGTCTTATTTTCATCCCGGAAATTGTTCTTATTATTGCTTAGCTATTTTTAGAGGTGGTGAGGTCTGCTGAGCAGCCCCAAGCCAGTTGGTAATAGGGTACTGGCTGCAGCTCCCTCCACACTGGCTTTGGTTGGGGGCTAAATTATACTTCCTGTAACCTATTCTGAGACCTCCAGTTGTGCCCCTTGCCCAGAGGCTGACTTGCAGACTGGGGGCTATAAGACTGGCCACTTGGACTGCTAGAACAGGCCACACCCCTCTCACTAGTCCCTCTACTCATGATTAGAACCAACACCCTCCTGCCAGGATAGAAAGTACTAGAAGGCTCCAAGCCACTGAGCCTAAATCTGGCCAGTTGCACAATTTCAGGAAAAAGAGCAGAGCTGTTCATCTGCTCTGTCTTGTACTATAATGTTACAGACTGGCTTGACTCACACCAGGAACCACCTATCCAGAGACTCATACCAGGTTCCTCTTATCCCAGAGGCCACAAGATTGGCCCCAAGTTAAGAAGGGCCAATGCTTACCTAAGGGCCGAGAAGACAAGTTCTGGTGGCCTATGAGCAACTGTCAGCTATCTCAGTAACTGGCTTTTGTGGGCCTTGGTCACTGTGTTGCCACCTGTAAGGCCCAGGTCAAGTGCCCATCAGAGAGTCCATCCCTAGGGGCACCTAATCTTAAGTATGAATCCCAGCTCTGACTGGCAAGTTCACTTTGAACTCAGCATTCACTTGCAAAATACAGAAAATGCTTTTTCCTTGCAACCACTCTGAGAATGAGATACAGAGCCATTGCTATCTTACGGGAGTTTTTCAGTAAGTACAATCATTTATTCCCTGGCTCCAGTCCAGGTAAAACAAGACTGTAAAGTTCCTTCCTTGTAAAGTTCCTTCCCTGAGGGGAAACCTTCGAGTCTGAGCAGACTCCGGTCACACCTACAGTGGCCCTTTGCCTCCACTCCATCCTCTGTGTGTGCCTATCTTGATGGGCTCAAAACTGATGGAGAAAGAGAGGGACAGAAGAGTGAAGGTGGTGGCAGCCATAACGGGGGAGCCAGTTACAGGATAACAGTGGGATCTTGGAAGGAAAAGCAAAGACCCATGGTTTGTAGTCGTCTCTTGGTGCAGTCATAGCACACAGCCCAGCACCACAACTTGGTGCTTAAAGCATTGTTGGGGAAGCGGGCTGGTAGTAGTGCATGGCTTTAATCCCAGAACTCGAGAGACAGAGGCACGTAGATCTCTGTTGAGTTCAAGGCCAGCCTGGTCTACAAAACAAGTCCAGGACAGCTGGGGCTACACAGAAAAACCCCGTCTCAAAAAAAACAAAACAAAACAAAAACAAAAACAAAAACAAAAACAAAGGAGTGGGGAGAACATTGTTGGGGTTGTCAAAACTAACAAGTCTGAAGCCTCCATGCTGTCAACCAAGCTATGTGGTTTCAATGGTAAAGAGGCCTTCCGGGCTTCTTGTAGCTCCTGGCAGCTCCCAGGGTTCCATGGTTTGTAGCAGGACCATCCTAATCTCTGTTTTCATCACTACAGAGGCTGCCGAAGCCTCTCTGTGTCATCACCTTTTCAAGAAAGGACACTTTATGAATCGAGAATGGTCTCATCTTCAAATGAATACTTGTTGTTCTAAGACTGGGGCAGACAGGAATGGCAGGGAGGGGGAGGTCAACCCTTTGCAGAAGTGTTGCCTTCTACCACTAACTTGAGCATGAGTTTGGGAAAGTTTTGTTGTCTTGATGAGCCTTGTCGGTGTCCTCCCTGGTCAAAAGGAAAGCATTGGCCTCGGCTGTGCTGGGGTTTGGCAGAAGCTTTAATGAGATCAGGAAGTGCAAAGGCTTACATAGGGAAACAATCAAAGGGGGGTGCACACAGACTGCTAACACCCCTATCCTTAACTGTTCAATGCTTCTAACCATGCCGCCCTTTCATAGACTCATTCCTTCAGTCTGCAGCAACCCCTGCCGTTGCTTGCAGCAGATTCTGAGAGTCAGAGACCCCAACACCAGGGCAGAATAGATGTTGGCTAACTTTTAAAGATGATCTACTCAAGACCTGGCTTCCACTAAGCTAATCATGGTTTCTGCTGAGCTTTTGGCTTGCAAGTCCAGGCTGTTTTCACACACCCTGGCAATCCCTCTAGTTCCTGTTTCTTTCCACCATCCAGCACTCAGCCAGGCAAGGAACATAAGGGAACTCCCTTAGCTCTGCATGGAGACTGGAGCCCTGGTCTCCTGAGCCAACCCTGCCAATGAACAACATCCACAGCTCTCTCTTCTCTGGGCTGCAGTCTCTCTATCTTTCCCTCTAAGGCCATCCCAGCTTAGTAACACAAGGCCTCCTATTCCTTCACCACCTCCCTCTCCAGACCCTGCTTCGAGATGGCAAACGTGAGAGCATCGTCAGCACACTCTTCATCTCCCCAGGAGATGTAGAGAATGGACAGAGCATTGTGTGCCGAGCCACCAACAAAGCCATCCCTGGAGGGAAGGAGACCTCAGTCACCATAGATATCCAGCGTGAGTACCAACTGACCCTGTCTGGCCTGGCCAGGCCAAGGGTTGGAACCAACCTGTGTGAGTGTATATGCTTGTGTATATGCAGATCCACACTCCTGTGCATGTGCACAAAGGCCAGAAGAGGGTGTGGGGTGTCCTCCTCCATCAATTTTGCTGACTCCTTCGAGGCAGCCTCTCTCCCTGAACCTGGGTCATATGTTTTCTCTGCTAGGCTGGAAGCCATTAAGCTCCAACAGTCTTCCTATTTCATCTCCCTTGGGGCTGGAGTTATAGGTATATGGGGATACCAGCCTGTCATGTGGGTGCTAGGATCCAAAAATCTCATCCTCGTGATTATACAACAAGTGCTTTTAACTACTGAACCATCTCTCCAGTCCCCTAATGCTGATTTATTTAAGAACACTTCCTAACTACCCTGGTTCACTCAGGTCTTCTGGGCTCTGTGTTCTACACAGCTCTCCAGAGTTCATGGGTCCACAGGAACTGTGTCTTAGTGTTCTCAGAGCCTGTTTTGACAGCCAGAGGGCAGAAGTTCTCTCTCAATGCCACAAATTCAAACTGACACCCTTTAAAGTATAGAGGGAAGAAGAGGTATTTCTTAAGTATTGGGTAGGGTCCAAGCACTCTGGCATAACAACAGAATTTTGGGGAAGGCTTTACTTTCATTGTGTGGCCATTTGCTATTAACAACCCACCTGCCCCACGACCAGGTTGTTTCTTCCATTCCTCACTCACTGAGTATGGAAGCTGCAGAGTTCTTTTTTTTTTTTAATTTATTTTGTGAATTTCACATCATGCACCCTGTTCCCTCCCATCTCCCACCAGACCCACCCTCCACCCTTGCAATCTGTACCAGCAAAGAAAATAACAGCTCATTGTGGAAGCTGCAGTGTATCTCAGTATGTCCCACAATATTTCCCTTTGTCCACACATTCTGCTTGCAAATGTTCATTATAATGACTCCTTGTTCTGGTATGAGGCCCCTGGTTTCTGCTACTTTGTCAGGACTGGAACCTCATTGGAACTACTCTCAGAAATGCTGTTAACTGTCCTGTCTCATGGAGATCCTGCAATCCTGGGTTGTGGAACTGGTCTTTTCTTGAACTCCAGCAGTTCATCGATGGGGTAGATGTTGGGGTGGGCCAACTCAAAGCCCTGGCTCTGAACCTGCAACTCCTACCTGCACAGCCAGTTCTACTATGGAAAGGTGCAGGGCCTGCTCTCCCGAGTGCTGCAGCATGTGAAGGGCAAGGACAACTTTCCTGCTCTTGTGACCCCATCTGGACCAGATCTCCTGTTAGCCAATGATGGTGAGGGCAAAAGGGAGGGGAGGGAATCTCTCCCTTGTCAACACCTCCACATAGCAGAACAAAGGCAGGACTGGCTCTCTCACACTCAGTCCCTCAGGGCTGGCTCACCCACAACCTTCATATCCAAGACCAACTGTAGTGTGCTACCCAGGCAAGGTGCGGGGCCTGCTCTCCTGAGTGCACTGCAGAGTTCTTACCAAGCCTAAGGCTGCAGAGTCAGATAGTGGTGGCACACGCCTTTAATCCCAGCACTTGGGAGGCAGAGGCAGGTGGATCTCTGTGAATTTGAGGCCATCCTGGTCTACAGAGTGAATTCTAGGACATTCAGGGCTACATGGAGAAACTCTGTCTCAAAACACTTGCACACATACACACACACACACACACACACACACACACACACACACACACACACA
>CAJQZJ010003694.1:8611970-8648061 GCA_907164525.1 Lophiomys imhausi | reverse complement strand
ACACACACACACACACACACACACACACACACACACACACACACACACAGGTTGCTGATGGAAACACTAACAGACTCTCAGCTGTAACATCTGTTCAATGTGATCTCAGTTCCACCCTCCTGCAAGTTATGCATCCGACATCTCAAGTGGGATTAAAATCATGTTTAATAGTTGGGTATGACATAAACTATTTATACCTCTGGAACTTGGCAGACTCCTAGAAACTCACATCCTCCACATCCTGAGGAGAAGAATGGAAACAGGGACATGGCATCCCTGGGTCGGGAGAAAGAGATACAAATGAAATTGACTGGCATGGAATCCCCTGGGTCTAGTCTCCTGAGGCCCTAGGGACCAGGGGTGTTGTAACGAGAGGGGAGAAAGTAGAGGAGGCTGATAACAGGGCTGTGAGCATCTAGAAGTGAGGACCCAAGAAGGGTCCTCCAGCAGGTATGTGCTCCATCTTCTTGCTTCCCAAGGAATCATCACTTTGTAAAGAACACCAAGTGAAGGATGACCCTTTGGATATTTCCCCCTGAGATCTATAATGGGATTTTTGAACTGACATCATCATATCAAACAACGGTTGGATTAAGATCATCTATCACCCACTGAAACTGGACTAGCAATGCACAGGGGTCCAAACAGCAATTAGCAAAACTCCTTTGAACAAACTTCTTTATGAGGAGGGATCCTCAGCTTGGCCAGCCTGCCCTGCACAGGACAGTGAGATTCCTGAGTCAGCCTTTCCTCAGAAGCTGCTGGGAAGCCACTCAGAAGACGCTGTAGGGAGAGGCACTATAAGTCTACAAAATGGGAGGAGAGTTCTCCTGGTGGTCCCTTGCCACAGATACCTTAGTTAACCCTCGAATCCTGATTTGCAAATCAAAATAGAGGTGGATAAAATAACTACCTGTATTACTCAACTTCCTATGGTTATAGAAAAAAACCTGAGATACAGGGGGGGGGGAAGGTTTATTTCAGTTCATGATTTAAGATGATCGGCTTCATGATCAGGTGGCCCCATTGCTTTGGAAGTGGCAAGATAGCACCTCATGGTGTATGTGTGCTCCAGCAGAAACACTCACTTGAGGGCCAAGGAACAAGGGAAGAAGAAGAGACTGAGATCCCACAAGACCTCTGCTAGACTTCCCAATCCCCTCACCCCTCAAAGTTTCCAATTCTCCCTCAATAACATGTTTCTGAAGACCAAGTCATTAACTCATGACCCTGGGGGTTTGAGGAGGCTTAAGTTCCACATTATAGCACCCCAACTTTCCCTGTAAGCCCAAATAAAAAGGGACACAGGCCAGCTGCTCCTGTACCAGATGAGCCACCTGTGCTCAAGGCTCTGGTCTCCCTACATTGTCTTCTAGTTCCAGAAGGGAGACTGCAAACAGGTGGCTACTCAGAAATGGGGTTCTTTCCTGGCATCTGCAGATATCAACCCAGCTCAGTCCCTGTCCCCACACCTAGTACCCAACCCGAGCAGCACTAACAGAAGGGACCCAGCAGACAAAGGTCCCAATCCCCAAACTCTGTCCACAGCTCAGGCATGACTCTCAGGGACCTCCTGTGGACTTGAACCAGGATCCCAGAGCACCAGGATTGGGTCACTCCCTGGGGTGTCCCTCACAGCTGTCCTCCACAGCATCTGAGAAACCCCCTTCTCGCTGCATTTCTGACACTGGGCTGAATCCACAAAAAGTCCTCATGAATTTCAGGTGCCCGGTCCCACTCAATTGCCAGGCACTGGCCCAGGAGATGAAACCCAGGGCACTAGTGAGGCCATGAGCATCCTCTAACTCAGCCTGGAACTGCGCTCTAGCCATGTGTCCAGGCCTTATTGAGGGAAAGCCCACCATAGCTGGTTGTCTTACTTCCCCTGCACTTTGGGTACCAAGGTGCCTGGAAGTACTGTGCCAAAGCCTTGGAGCTACAGGGAACACAGCCTCAGGATGAGCCAGCCTCTGGGGGAAGCATGAGGCTACCTGAGAAGGGAAAAACCAGGCCAACAGGCTATTCCCTGGCCCAGGTCTACCCCTTAGCATCTGATGCAGACCTTCAAGTTCTAGGAGTCCTCCCAGTCTCCCCGTGTTTGTCTCTGTCTCTCTCTGTGTCTCTGTCTCTGTCCCCCACCCCACCCCTGTTTTCCTGTGATCTTCATTTCATGTACTCTTTCTCTCCAATGCCCTATTGTTTGCTATGTGTTAGGTCTCCCTGGCTTTCCTGCTTTCAGTGCAGTATCTGGGTCTGGGTGTGTGCCTGGGCACAGCTCCGTCTCACTCTTTATCCCTCTTTCTACCCACATCTCTAGAATTCCCCTCTTCTTACCCTTCTGCAATCCTCAGGGTGTTTGTGTGTTGCCTTTCTGTCTCTCTGTCTGTCCTTCTCCCACTTCCTCATCTCTGCATCTGTCTCTGTTTCTCTGAGTTCTCTGTCTCTCCCTGTGGTCGTCACTCCTATCCTCTATGTTGTATGCCTTGCCTCCCCCATTAGCAATGCCCACTCCAAGTCCTTCCACATGGGTCTCTCTATGGGCTCCCCATCTCCTACTTTCCATATCCTCCACCTCAGACCATTTTGCACTTCAGAGTGTGGCTTTTTATTTTGTCGGACGAGAAAACAAGCTGCCCTAGCTCCAGAGGCTGTGGCTTGGTGACACCAGTCAGGACTCAGTAGCAATATTGCACTGATGAAAGGGTGTAAATGCCACTTTCAAATTGCCAGAAGCCCCACAACTTTTGCATGGATATGATAAAAAGATATTTCACAGACAGAAAACTTGTACTATGAGTTGAGTGTCCCTTCCCACCACTCTCCTCAAGCAGATTGAAAGTCGAAGCTAGGATGCACACATCTGGGGCCTAGGAAGCTGGTACCCCAGAGATGGATGTTCATTTCTGTTCAGACCCTGAGTCGCAGACAGACCTGCACCCAGAGCGGAGCCCAGGGCTATCTGAAGCAGCCACTTCCAGGGAGCAAAATCACTTCCTGCTAAGGCCTCCCTCACTCTCCAGGAAATCCATCACCATGAACCCTGGATGGTGGGACCCCTGGTTTTGTCCTTCCATGTCTTCCTGCCCTATTCTTTCCTGAGTCTGTATGTGAATCTTTTCTCCTTGCAGATCCCCCACTTGTCAATTTGACGATAGAACCACAGCCAGTATTGGAGGACAACATTGTCACGTTCCACTGCTCTGCAAAGGCCAACCCAGCTGTCACCCAGTACAGGTGAGCATCACTGTTGTGAACACAATTTGGTCTAAGGCTCCCTCCCCCTATGCCTGTCATGTGGGATGTCACACATGGCCACAGTATTGCTTCACAGCAGGTGTCCAAATAGCCTTCTCCCTCCCCCACATGCCAGACCCATCTGCTTAGCCAAGGAGAACATCTCTTTCCTTCAAGATCACATGCACCCCCTCTTGCCAAGGAACAAGGGGTGCCCCTCCTCTTTCAATGGCTTGTTTATTCCATATTTCTGAAATGACTGAGCAAGGCTCAGACAAATGTTGACATTGTTAGCAGAATGGGTAAGCCAGGGTACGTAAGCCACAGCCCAAAGGGCACCTGGAGTCCCACAGCGTCACCACCTCACCCTGTGTCCTCATCTACAACTCTGATAAAGGCATCGCTGTTTTTTCACATGCTTGTCTCTGCCTTCTGACTGAGTTTCTCGGAGGCAAGAACTGTAATTTAGTCACTTCTGGCTCTCAGCATGCAGCCGATTGCATGGCGTCAGCTAGGCATCCCTTACATGTATCTGACTGATCAAATAAACCTACAGAGATGCTCTTCTGGGCTCCTGCCTGCCTGTGGATATCAATGTTCCAGAAACTAAGTGACCTCAAAGGTGTCCAAGTACAGGTGCTAGACGCTCATTCCTTTATGTGTTTTGTAGAGCTTCCCATGACCCTAACTTCCCGCCAGCCCAAGCTTGATGGCAGAGCCCAGGACATCACTTCCACTGTGGACACGAGCTATTAAGCTGCAGCTTCTGCGAGTGGCAGAATGCTAATGGTCTCAGACAAGGAAGGCAATGACTAGGGATGTGGAGGAGAGGGAAGACATGACACATGAGGCTGAGCAGTCCCAGCAGGTGGAAGAAAGGGCAATGGGCCACAGAGGAAAGCTTGGCAGTTTCGGGGTGGACAGAGTGAACTGCTCTGGGCTCCCTGCAGTGTGGATAATAGAGCAGCAGTGGGGCCAGAAATCAGGAAGGCCTACAGCCTCTCTATCCATCCCTCCTGAGTTAATTCTTGCTGCATTGGAAGCAAGAAGATCAGACAGCCTCTGACATCCACCACAAAGGTAAGGAGCCTCCCACTCCCAGGAATCCTGTATGAGTCAGGTCCCAAGGCTGGTTTGGCCTGGATCTGGCACTACCCACAAGTGACAGAAGGTGCAGAAGGACTCAAAAGATGCCTGTCTCTGGGCTAATAACTGCCTGCCATCCCTGTGCTTTTCTCCTGTCTGCTCCCAGCTCTTGGCTCAGGGTCCCTAGACAGGTACACCATTCCGAAGAGACACTTCAAATGCCGGTTCCTTTCTCATCCATAAACATCCCCCACCAGATAGGCAGACAGCCTGCACATTGACCATCACAGCGATCCCCAAAATACCTATGGACCCCAAGAGACTGGGACACTCAACTCCCCATGTCCACATCACTACCAGCCTCCCTGTTATCTGGTGGCCAAGTGATCCTAGTTGAGCAGAAAGCGTGCCCCAGATAGTCAGCAGCCTTCACCCAGAGGCCTGAAGCCCTCTGCCTGCCTTCTGATCCCTCAGTAGGGAATGCAGAGGATGGATCTGACTTGGAGACATAGAACAGCAAGAAGAAAGAGAAAGCGTGAACCTTCACATGTGTGATGAAACATGAGCAACTAGCACATCTAGGTGAAGAAAAGATGGCAGTTAGTGGAAATTACTAAAACTTTCCTTTCTCTTTGATATTTGTCTTTCCTTAAGCTAATAACGTAACAAATGAACACAGGGAGAGCATGCAATTTCCCTAGACCATTGGGTTCTGTGGGACTCCTTCCCTTCTCTCCTACTCTGAAGCATTCTGAATCCTACATGAGCTCCTGCTATAAGAAGCAGGACAAGAGTGGTTGGGCTACCAGTAGATGATCAGTGTTCTTTTTTTTTTTTTTTTTTGGTTTTTCGAGACAGGGTTTCAGTGTTCTTATTTACTACCAATTCTTAGGATTTTCTGATAAGCTGAAGGTTCAATGGCTGTGGCAGTACTGGATTGAGCTCACTGTAGTACTCAAAAGGCCATGAGAGCTTTTCTGGCCCCCATTCTTGAGCTGGAAGAGGTGGGAAAGCTGGGCTGGGCTATAAAAAGGCAAGAATAGGTTTTAGGCTCCTGTTCAGCCTTGTCCCTCCAACCAGGTCTTGCCAGCACCCACATTCATTTTCCACACAGCACTAGGACCAAGGAGAAAGTGTCTTAAATCTATAATGTAAGTATATTGATTTTTCCCAGATGACGTTGACAAGATTACGAGAGTCTTTGCTTTTTCCATTTGTTCATCTTGATTACTTCCTCCCTGGTCTACCTAAGAGGCTATAATCTCTGAAATTAGATGTGTATCCTCTCCCAATTTTAGCCTGGGGTCTTACCTGAATTGAATGGGCATGGAAGCTGCCACTTCACTAACCACAGGGAGCCAGGGCCCATGTTAGGGGACCAAGTTTAGGTACAACAAGAAGTGCTCTGGGATTTATCCTCTGAGGTCTTTGGCAGATATGGAATCAAAGAACGCAATCACCCAGATGAAGTGTGCATGACTGTTTGACACACCAACCCGCAGCTGTCTTGATTCTGTGATATAGATAATTAATCCTCTTACATTTGTTCAGACCAAACTAGACATTGATTGGAAAGGCTTAAGCTGAAACAGTTCAAGGGGGACCTGGGAGGAATGGTGGGGATGAGGTGGGGGAGGGACCAGGCAGAGGAGGTTGAGCCACAAACTAGGGGTAGGAGTGGATATGTGAAGTTAAGAAGGAAGCTGCTCTTTGGTTCTGGGACCCTGTGGCTCAAAAATGGAATGATGTATTCTCAGCCCATGTGCTTCCAGAAGGGCCTTCAGAGAGTTGTTTGATATGTATGTGAAGTGAGTAAGGGAGGGGAAGAAAGAGTGGATGGTCAAGATATGAGCAGAGAGCAATTAAGGACTTGGCTGACTGGGAACCACCTTTCCAAAAGCCCTGGATTCAGCCTTCTGAAACCCAATCCTATAGACAGCTTCCCACTCCTTCCATGACCCTGAAACAGGACAGTCAGAGCATCCTTCCTGCCTTCCCTCCTTTGGAGTCTCATGGTGAGCTGCTGGTTCAGATCTCTTCTGAAGCAGAAAATTTCCCATGCCAAGCTGTATCCTAATTCTTCTCCTTCCTCTGGCTCCTTTGGGTGAAAAGAAAGGCCAACCTAGCCTGGAAGGTGTGACAACCACAGAGTACTGGGTTACCAGCCTGCTTGGCCCCAGATGTTCTGACAATCTGGGGAGCATGGCCCTCCCTGAGCTCACCAGTGAGGGCCCCAGGAAGAGAGGAAAGAAACTCCCATCTTCTTCATGGGAAAGCAGCCCACCTATCTGAACCAGCACCCATCGGCACAGCCACGGGCCAGTACATGCTATAAGCATCAAGTGAAGACAAGGGTAACCTGGGCCTCTTCCCACCATCCTCTCAGCTATCAGCTCCTTGCCAGGCTCTCTGCAGCACTCCACTACTTATAAGCCCTCCCTTCAACAGTGTGGAGGGAGTAGAGGCTGGACACTGATCCCCAGCTGTGTGTCTGGAGCGGAATTAATCCACCTCAGGCAGGGGCCGTGCCTGAGTATTAAGTCTAGTCATTAAATTAAAGTTAGGAACTGAAACGACTCATGAATAACTCATAATGGTTTGTTCGGAAGCTCCTTAATCTCTCAGGGAGCTATGGTTTGCTCTGTTGTTAAACTATAATTGTTATTATTAATCGTGTCCTTAATAGTTACTCGATATTAATTCAAGATAACAACCACATGGTGCCATTCTAGGTGTTCCTTGGAATGTAGAGAAGTGGCCATCTCTCTAGGGGCTGGACAGGCTACACTGAGCCAAGAGCTGGTGGAGAGAAGGAGGAGACAGAATCAGTATCACTAAGAGAGGGCCAGGAGCAGAGGAAGGAAGGGAAGAGAAGTAGCAGCGGTCAGAGGGAGTGACAAGTTCATGTAACAGTGGTGGAGCCCAGAGGCCTCTCCAGCTCTGGAAGCACCTCAAGACAGGCTGCAGATTACTAGGAGACTGCTTAGAAGTTTTATGTTCTCAAGGAGTGGGTATTGTGTGCAATAGGTTTGAGCCAAGGAGCTGTAAATGCTTTCCCCTTAGGGTTCTATTATCCACATGTACACAAGCATATGCGTGGATACTCATGCATGAAAACCCTCATAGGCACACATATACAGACATCCACATACAAACCCTCATATACACAAAAACATGCACATACATGCATTCGCACTTGCCCACATGCAAATCCTCACAATCACATATATATATATATGTGTGTGTGTGTGTGTGTGTGTGTGTGTGTGTGTGTACCTGCTTATACTTTCACACATTTACTCACTTGCACTCATGTATAGATGTGTATATAAATTCACATACACTTACACGCAAACCCCATATATGAACATGCAAACACACATTCATACTTATATGTATGTAACTCCCCCATGTGCACATGCACACAAGTACATACTCACAAGTGCACAAAGGCAAACCTTCATGTGCACATATATATGCACACTCTCACACTTATAGGTGCACACCTGTACACACATATAAGCATGCACATATTCAAACTTGTATACATACAAACCCTCTCATGTACACATATGCACCAATACATAGGTACATAGGCACATAATAACTTGCACACAGGCAAAGACATATATACATATAGGCATACATGCATATACTCACTCTTTCATACACATGAGAACCCTCATGAGCAAATATGCATACATTATGTGCACTTTTGCACATACATACACATTTGCATGCAACTTTGTACACATGGCAGTCACCTGGTGGCTGGTCCAATATGGTGATCACTACCCCAGGAGTAAGATCAAGTGAAGCCTGAGGCTTTTTGTCTCTTCCATATGGTATGGATCAGCTCATGAGAAAAATCTCCTACCCACTGGCCCCACCCAACCACAGCTAGTGGATTTGGATTTGTTCAAAGGAACAAAGCCAGGGTGGACGCGCAGAGTCAACAAATAGTAAAATCAAGTGTCTACCCTGGGAAGGGGCTTAAAAGATTTACAAGAAGACAGGGGGCACAATGAGGGACTTGTGCTGGGAGCAGGAGCTAGGTCAGAGTTAAGAGAGTTGCTGAGTGAGAACACGATATAGGGGTTCAATAATCCCATCCTACATCTTTTTACCTTGTCTGGAAACCAAGCTTGTTGGAGCCTCTCTTGTCTGTGTGCAGGGCGCGCACACACTCATGTGTGTTAAATGCACACATGTGTAGCGCGTGCATCATTAGACCTCACCTCTGACGTCATACGCTCAGCCTCCTTTCTTTTCCTTCATGGCCGAGGACAGGCCCAGGATAGAGCTCAAAGCAGTATGGCCAAGCTGTCTGGTGACTGAGAGTTGGATTAACACATGGCCAGGCCACCATGGTATGGCTAGCCAGGTAACTCACCTCTAGAATGACCTACTTGCCAAGTGCTCTGACTGCTTGGTAACCATAGCTTAAAGCCGATCACCTGCATGACCACCTTGTGGGTACAAGCTCATCTCTTCTTGAGGGAAAGGTATGTCCAGCTTCCCACAGGATGGCCCCCATAGACCTCTGACCTCCATTGCAGGTGGGCCAAACGGGGTCATATCATCAAGGAGGCATCTGGGGAGCTGTATAGGACCACCGTGGACTACACATACTTCTCAGAGCCTGTGTCCTGTGAAGTGACCAACGCCCTGGGCAGCACCAACCTCAGCCGCACAGTGGACGTCTACTGTGAGTGTGGGGGGGCTCAGCAAACCCTGGGGAGCAGGCAGTATGTGGCATATGACTGAGACTATGGCCAGACTCTTCACCCACAGCACAGTGTGCATTTTGTGCTTATAGCGTCTCCTAGTACCACTCCCACCTATATCTCTGACTGCCCCAGTGAGGCAGTACCAGCACAGAGTGCAGTGACTCATTACCATGGACCGGGAGGGCTGACCAGCAGGAACCAAGAGCCAATGTGACTTTTCTAGTGCCCTTGTATCCCAATCACCTCCCAAGGGCCCTACCTCCTAATGCGTATATACTGGGGGTTTCACCATATAAATCTGAGGGTGACACAAACGTACAGTCCATAAGTATGTCTTATTATCCCTAGTATCAAAATGAAGGAGATGGATACTCAAGGGCACACAGTGAGTAAATGTCAGGGTAAGAAATGCAGCCAGGCAATAGCTAAATCCTTCACCTATACACACACTCCACTGTCCCACTGAGGGGGCTCACAGAGAGCTCCCTTTTCTCACCAGTGGCTCAACAGATGAGACCAACCTACTTTTGAGGACTAGCTAGTAAGCTGCATAAAAAAAAAAAAAAAAAAAAAAAAAACAAGCCAAAGTGGTAGCACACACAAGATTAAAACAGGAAGGCTGCCTTGAATTTGAGACCAGTCAGGATGACATAGAGGATTCAGGGCCAGCCCGAGATGTATATCACAGCTATATATGTAATTAGCTCACACACTGCCTTTAGTTTTAAAAGTACTTTCACAAACTTGGCCTTGTCTGACCCTTTTGTCCCATAGAGACTCAGCAGATGTACTGTCTTACCTGTTTTGCCTTGAAACTAGTCTCTATCTCCCAGTGCCATACTTCAGGCTTTGTCTTCTCAAAGAAGTGCTCCAAGGTCTTCCTGGACAGCTCCCTGGGTATCCCAGTCACTATGGGGAACAAGACTTGGTCAGTCCAATGTGTTGAACAAGGCACAGAAGGGATGGTACATACTGAGCAGAGGTGTCAGAAATGGGGCCAGGAGCTAGTCTACTTCTAAAAAACTAAGAAGATGTCTGGGGTGTCTTGGATAGGAGATACCCTGAAAATACCGGGTGGAAGACACCATAGAAGGGTGGACCAGGTCATTTCAAGTCATGGTCCCTATGGCCAAGATTTCTGAATTGGGAGGTCCCCTAGACATTCTGAAGCCATATGGGACAAGGACAAAAAGAAGGGAAGAAAAGCAAAATGAAGGCAGACATTGACCTAAGCATCTTTGTCCTGTGCCTGGTACCGCCTACTCTGGAAACCTCAGAAACACTGAGCCTGTAGAAGAAGGGCCTCAACCTCACTTCCAGAGTCCACTTTCCATGCCTCGGGCCCAGAAAATTGAGATTTAAGGGAATGAGCTGAAGTGGATTGAGGTGGTTAAGTACCCAGCTGTCTTCCTTCCTCTGACTGGGATGGATGAAAAGGAGAAGAGAGCAAGAAGGCTCCTGAGAGCTCCCCAGCCCTCCTAAGCCCATCTCCTCTTTCCTCCCCATCACAGTTGGTCCCCGAATGACCTCAGAGCCTCAGTCCCTGCTGGTGGATCTGGGCTCAGAAGCCATCTTCAGCTGTGCGTGGATTGGCAACCCATCTCTGACCATTGTGTGGATGAAACGGGGTTCCGGTGTGGTGAGTCCTCAGGGCAGGCTCCAGAGTCCTATGGCAGAAAGTGGGACATGGATAGTGGAGCAGGAAGAAGAGTTTTGGGGAAGTCAATCTCTGTAATAAGCCAAAGGGTCCCAGAAAGAGGAGCAGGAACTCGGAGACCTGCCTGTACCCGTGTCACTCTGGACACACTATGCCTAGGGCAGTTGGCCCTAGTACCAGAAAGACTTCTATGTTTTCCCCCAGATAAACTTAGCCTTAGTCACTGAGTGATGGTGGCACACATCTTTCATCCCAGGACTCAGGAGGCAGAGAGAGGAAGGCAGATCTCTGTGAGGTAGAGGGCCAGCCTGGTCTACAGAGTAAGTTCCTGGACAGCCAGGGCTACAAAAAGAAATTCTGTCTCAGAAAAAGCAAAACAAAAACAACAGACAAAATAACCTTACCTACCCTTAATGTTTTGGGGACAGGCAGAAGGAACCGATCTCTGGGCAGTCTATTCTGTGCTCACAACTGCAGCACTATTTTAGTGGTTTTGTTCCCATTAGATGGATGAGCCTCTGAGATGGCCAGTAACTGACCAATATCGTTCAAGTCTTTAGTGCTGGAGCCAGGAATAGCTAGTGTCCAACACTAGGTCAAAACATCACCTCCAGCTATCTCCCAAGGGGATACTGAGAAGGATTCAGAAAACCGGTATTCAAGGACCCTCCAGATTCAGTTGTGGGATATATTTACCCATGGGCAGCTGGGAGGTTGCAGGAAGGGTAGCATCTCTTTCTCCTTATGAAGAAGCCATGGGTCCTTGGTGAGGGAGTCCCACACTCCTGCCACCACCATGCACTATGCCCACAGGCGAGCATCTGAAAGGGAGTCTCCATGTGTATGGGTATCCTCTCAAAACCTCAACGATTCTGTGTCTTACCTCTCTCTCACTGCACCTTGATGTTTACAAGAGATATTGGATTCTTTGTCAGCAAAATCTACCCCCAGCAGAGGAAGCCTTACTCTTTGTGTCTGACCCTCCTCCCTCCTCCTAGGTCCTGAGCAATGAAAAGACCCTGACCCTCAAATCTGTCCGCCAGGAAGATGCTGGGAAGTATGTGTGCCGGGCTGTGGTGCCCCGGGTAGGAGCTGGGGAGCGAGAGGTGACACTCACTGTCAATGGTAAGGCCCTCACACAAACACCACAATGGGAGTGGGGAATGGAAAGAAGGGAAAGAGCCTAGGTGTCTTGGTACCAGGTATTGTCCCCAAAGGTGAGGTCAGTGACTCTAGGCATTGCTGCTCCTAACACAACAGTCTGTCTATGGAGGAAAAGGCAAGCTAGTAAATTTGTGGACACTCTCCTCCCTTTCAATACCTTCAAAAGGATCTCAGTCGAGGAGTGTGGCAGGTGATGAATTTTATCCTGACCAAGAGAAAGAGGTCAGAGGTCACAGGGTGACCATATTCCTTTATCTCCCTCTTGACCCACCTGACGAGGCCCATGGAGAGGGTAAGGGCACACTTCTCACTTCTCATGATCAGTCACTTCCCATTGCATTAGGGCTGCTTAGCCAGACAGACAGACATAGCACCATCCCCAGGGTCCAAGCCTACAGGGTCCTCCTGAGGTCACAGAGCATGTCTTACCATACACAGCAAGGATAACCACAGAGTGTTATGTGTGTGCTGACACTCTGAGTGGTGGGGGTATCAGACCAGACATGGATGCTGGGATGGAGGGGGCTATAAAGAAGCTAGAACCAGTTCAGACCAGACTCCAGAAGACCGGCAGCAAGATAGAAATTTCAAGATCCTTGCACAGTGCACACTTGGGCTAAGGTCAGAAAGCAGGGCTGCCTGTTTATAGCAGTGAGAAATGCTAAGGCCTAAACCCCACCACCACCATGCACTGCTGTCTGCTGGTGGCTGAAGTCTGCCCCAGATCAAAGCCCTGAGCCCTGAGCCCTTGTTTGAGGCTTTAGGGTCCTGGCCTGAGAACAGAGTGTGAGCCAAGTTCTGAAAATGATCCAAAGTTGACTATATGTCAACATAGGAAGCCACCCACGGACAATCTCATCTCCTTTGCTAGAAAACCAAACCCAGCTTGATGTCTCCTCAGTACCCCTCCTCTGTCCTCATTACTAGCTCCTGCCCAGGAGTTCCTCTTCTCCTGTCCTGAGAGGGGCAACTGCTGCAGAGAAACGGTCAATCTACTCAATCTACCCAGACCCAAGAGCGTTCACACATCACCTCTCCCAGGCAGAACCCAGATTCGCAGGCCCTCTGCCTTTCCTGTGTGTCCCCAGGATGCCACCAATAAATTGGCACTGCAGGGCTAAAAATAACAGCATCTGATCGCGCCTCAGTATATCCATGGCAACACAGGCTGCAGCCTTTTCCTGCCGTGCCAGTGTCTGACACTCCACTCAGTGCGCCAGGCCACAGTGAAATCGGCAGCCCTCCCCACTGCCCACTCTGGGGAGGGCGCTGAGGAGCCAAACTGCCATGACTGTTGTCAGCTGTGACCCAAAGGCTAGGGACCGTCAAGCACACACATGCCCACCAGAGTCCCCAAGCCTGGAGCTATTAACTGAGCATCTTTGTGTTTAGGGGAAAGGGGTATGTAAGGAGGGGCTGGTATTTTTACTGTTGCTTTAACACATTCAGGCATTTCCTAATGGGAACTTTAAAAAACTTTTTGGGGAAAGAACTCTTCCTTGCTCCTGGGAAACACACACACCTCAGAGGTACCCACATTCCAGCCTAGGCTCTGGCATCTAGACAACATTTATTCTGTCCTCTTTTTTTTTTCTTAGCCTGCATGCCTTTCCTGGTTTCTGGGTGGAGAACAACTAAAGGAATCAGCAGGAGGAAGGAAACTGCCCCTTGCTTTATTTTCTGCTAGTCAATGAGACTGGAGCCTGGAGGAAATGACCGAAGGGAGGAACCTGCCAGTCTCCACTAGGGATGGGGCTGTCTGTCCTGCCTGCAGTTAAAGAACAGGTGGAGGGGTGGTGAGGCTGGTGACAGGGACCTGGGTATCTAAAATGCATCTGTCTCTCAGCACTCCTCCTGTGAGTGACAGGCAGTTCAGTAGCCTTGGGAAATGAACTAGCACCACTCTAACCCATGCTATCTCAAAGCGGGTACCAGGAGGAAGGAGTAGATGGAGTACCAATTACCCATTGGTTCTCTGGGCCTGGTTTCCTTTATCCTAGTTTTTTTTTTTCTTTCAAGAAACCCATAAACACATATATATTTGTTGACAGCTTTTAGAGCCCAGTGAAACCCTTGGGGGATTCCTAGTTCCTGGGAAATGAAAGGAAAAGATTTTCAAGGTATCATCACTTCTTAGCCCAGCTGTACAGCAAAGCATTATCCAGGTTCCATGGAATGGACAGCCACTGTGACTTGGGGCTAAAGGCTTCTTGGTGTTGAGGAACTCTAAGTAGGAAAGCAAGATCCAGCCCATATTTAAAGCTTTCTGAGGGCAAAGCTCTCTTACCTTGAGATCCCCCCTATCCTGTGCATAAAAGTTATATCCATTCTGAACTCAGAAGCCATCTTTCCCAATACCTGCTTTCCCCTTGGCTGAGAACAACTCATAGACATGCAAATCTGTTTTAATTAAGGTGGCTAATAAACAGCAATTATGTTTGCAGCAATTTTTGTTTTGTTCCCAGTATAATTTTGCCTGTTCTCGGGATCTCTCGCTCTTAGCCATCTTTCCTCTCTTTTGAGGTCTAAATCCCAACCATCGCCCCAGGGACTGGGAACATGTAAGGAGACTTTCATCCCCACCCTTATCCTTCAACCAGCCTGGCTCAGCCCAAGTTATGTGTAAATAAGTGGCACTCAACTGGAAGTGTCAATGAGATGGGCTTCACCCTAGGTGGCTTCTCCCGGCTTGCCCAGTGTGATAAATGAGACTGGTCCTCAAAAACTGACAGATCTCTCTCTCTCTCTCTCTCTCTCTCTCTCTCTCTCTCTCTCTCTCTGGCATGCCCACATGCTACACACACACACACACACACACACACACCACCCTGAATAGGATAATACTGGCTCAGGTTTAGAGCTGTGGTTTCACCTAGCCTGGCTGGGTGTGTATGTGGAGGAAAGCAAGACAATAAACTACAGGATCTTCTGAGACCTGAATAGGATTATGACTATGAGCTCAGCCAGCACACTTCCCCTTTGCAGGGTAATTCCTGCCCTTGGTGGAGGAATAGAACCACTTTTCTTCCCTTCTTGGCCCAGCAGAGGGACCCGGTTTCTTGGGCAAGTCTGCCCTCTGCTGGACAACTTAGAAACTGCTTGAATTCCAACAACACAGCAAGGCTGGAAGGCATTCCTTCTGTTCTTCCTTGCAATTTTCTCCCATACTGGTGCTTGCCTTGACTCCCTTCCCAAGCCTACCACCTCCTTTGCAAAGCATTCCCCATCTGCAGATAGAATTATTCTTTCTTCTTGGAAGCCAGTTAGTACTTTGTCTGCACCGCTCCTGTGTATGAACACTCACTACCTTTTATTAGTCTTGTGGGGATTGTGTCTTGGAAGCATTCGCTTGTGACCCCTGGAGAGGTGTATGACTGAATGCCTAATGTAGCTTCAGGTCCCCTACCTGCACTCTGTCTTACATGCACAGGCCTTCCTTAAATGTTTGCTGAGTGCTTGAATTGGTGGATACACTTCCTTACCCACCGAAGAGGGAGCCGGCTGGGGCTCTACCCTTCCGGCACCCCTAACGTGATGTCATCCTCCCCACAGGACCCCCTATCATCTCCAGCACACAGACCCAGCATGCCCTCCACGGTGAGAAGGGCCAGATCAAGTGCTTCATCAGGAGCACACCACCACCTGACCGCATCGTGAGTGCTCCCGGGAGGGAAGGCGGGGAGGGCACAGGAGGGAAGGCATGGGCAGTGCGCCTACTCCCAGCATCCAGGGGTCATCTCTGCCAACACCTGGCCACCCTGTAAAATGGTGCAAACCATGGAGCTTCCTTTCCCTCCACAGGAGGAAATGATACCTATCTGTGTCTTGAGACAATACCCCAAAGATGAAATAGGGGGAGGCAGCCTCCTGTCTCAGAACAGGCAAGCTTAGGGGTGTCCATGCCTCCACGGGCCAGCATTAATGATTCTGGTGGAACCAGGCATCCTGAATGCAGAAGGAGGGGAAGGACAACCCATTTATTTTTCTTTCCTGGGCTCAAAGCCAGCGTGATAAAATTGTAAACAGGATGAAGTTTAGTGCTGGCAATCCCTGCCCCTCCCAGAATTGACATCTAACTCTCCTCCTGACGACAAGCAGGTACTCTATGTCTTGCAGATCAAGAAGTCCCCTCTAAAATGGCCATTGTATTAGCCTTTCTTCCTCCAACCTCTCAGCCCCTAGGGTAGACCAGGGGCTGGCACGCCCCATGCCCCAGTTTGCCCTCATTTGCACATTGATGATCACATGTCTTTGAGTAAGAAAGACTTAGATTTTTAAATGTATTATCAGGTGGAGGTGGGGTGAACACATTGGTGCATGAGTGGAGAGCAAAGGCCAACTTTGTGGAATCGGTTCCCTCCTTCCACATTTATGTAGGTTTTGGAGATCCAACTCAGATCATCCGGCGGCTGTGGTAAATGTCTTACCCACTAAGCCATCTTTTCTAAACACAAGAGTTTTGCAGAGTGGCCCCCCATTAATCTGAAACTGGTAGCTGCTCCAGTATGAAAACAAAGAAAAAGGGAACATTTTGTAGCACTTCTGAGGGAAAGTGTTGCTTTAGTAATACCCCCCACCCCCGCCATGATGGTGTCTTAGTTACTTTGTAACACTGTAACAAAACACCAAGACCAAGGTAACTTACAAAAGACAGTTGGACTTACAGTTCAGAGAGTTACACAGAGTCCATGATGGTAGAGCAAGGGTGCAGTGGCAGGAACAGCTGAGAGCTCACATCTTGTTATGCAAGTAGGAGGCAGAGAGCACACTGGAAATGACACTAGTGTTTTTGAAACCTCAAAATCCCCCAGTGGCCTACCTCCTCCAACAAGGCTACACTTTCTAACCTTCCCAAACAGTTCCACCAATGTGGATCAAGTATTCAAGCTTATGAGTCTATGGGAGCTATTCTCATTCAAACCAACACAAATGGTCTTACTAGAAGACTTCCCAGGGACCAGCTCTGCAGTGAAACAATACTGGAAGACTGTACCTCAGATGGGCACTGCTCAAATAAGAGCCTATGTGTGCCAGAGATGCTGCCTGGTAAAGTAAGATGTGGTTAGAGGATTATTGCTGTTATATGTTGTCTCAGGCATCTGATTCATTTGCTGTCTGAAAGATTCACAGAAACGTGCAAATAGTTACACATGGTAACTATTACCTATGTCTCCCATTTACTCAATTTTTAATTATAAATATAACTCATGGCCATTGTAAAAGGCTTCCCTAAATCACCCTTGAACATGTTTACATCATCTTTTTCTTTATAGCTATTTCTTTCTAGGCTAGTGGTTGTCACTAGGTCCCCTAGCAGCATCTGGCAGTGTTTTGAGACCTCTATGGTTGTCACAGTGATGAGGGGTTCTGGCTTTAAGTGAACAGAACCAAGGATGCCACAAACAGCCCCACAGCCAGGAAGGACCTGGTCCAGAACAAGGGAAGCCAAGCTGTCACTTGTGTGTTCTGATAGTGAACATGAAGCAAGGTTACAGACAGGGTTGATATGATAAAGTTCATGCAAAGTCATCCCTGTAAACAAAGAGAGATGGAGATGATGGAGCACACAATTTTAAACATATTCCTGTAAAAACAAAATCTGCCTAGACCAGGTGTGATGGCCCACACCATAATCTCAACAGTGGGAGGTGAAGTTCATCTTCAGTTACATTCAGAGCTGAGGATCAGTCTGGTAATAACCTGCCTTAAAAAAATTTAAGTCTCTCCCTCTCTCCAAGGCTCAGCACCAGCGAGCACTGGCAAGGAAGCCCAGACAGGAGGCCACAAAGGCTCCCTCTTTGCCTAGAAAATATTCCCAATGCACAGTTACATAGCTATTATTTCCTTCCCTTCATAGAAGGGAATATCCTCTGAGGTGGCCCCAACCTGTATGAGTATGCATATACATAGTCAGTAGAATATGTATACATGCATTACGCATGTCTGGTATGCTATATACTGTGATGCATGTGTGCATGTAGTATGTGTGATATACATGTATAATGGTGTGTGTATGCACATCTGCACTGATATGTGTTCTTGGTGTATGTGATACAGTATGAGTGCACAATGTGTTGTATATTTATGTATGCATGCTCATGTAATTTAGTGTCTGATGTGCTATAGGGTGCCATGGTATGTATATGTATTTGAGTTATATGTATGTGTAGTATGCAGTTTGTGATATGTGTATATAAACATATATATATATGTGTGATATGGTATGATGCACATATTGTGTGATATGTTTATATGTTGTAATGTACATATGTGGTATGGCATATGTTTATATGTTGTGATATTTATTTATGTGTACTATAATATATACACACATGTGCATTGTAATGTGATGTGGTATATGACTGCTTCTGAATATACGATATGTGTTGTGTGCATGTGTACAAAAGCAGCATTTGTGCTATGTGTGCTTATGTGTAATGTGTTGTACATGTGTATTTATTTTCATAGTATGTGGTATAGTGTGTATACATACTGTATTTGCACATGTTGATACGTGTATGTGTGTTGATTATTTATATGTGGATTCTTGGTTTGGTTTTTGTTTTTTTTGAGACAGGGTTTCTTCATGTTTCCCTGGCTGTCCTGGACTCACTTTGTAGACCAGGCTAGCCTCAAACTCACAGACATCCCCTTGCCTGCCTCTGCCTCCTGAGTGTTGGGATTAAAGATGTGCACCACCATGCCCAGTTTTTATATGTGTTTTATAGTGTGCATGTGTGGGTGTGTTTTTAGTGTGGGGTATGTGCATGCACACATATCAGTGTGTACACATGCTGGCCATATGTTTGATATGATGTCTATGTACCTGTATGATAATATGTTCATGTAGGTTGCTTACATTTGTGACATGTGTTTAGGTTTGTAGTTTATGGCATATGTATGCAAGTACATGTGTTTATACTGGTCATGTGTGGCAGTGATTGTCAGCATCTTGGAGGGATGACACCATCGTCCTAGTATGGACTCTCCTAATCTTGGACAATCCTGCAGGCCTGGTCCTGGAAGGAGAATGTGCTGGAATCAGGAACATCAGGGCGCTACACAGTGGAGACCGTGAGCACAGAGGAGGGTGTCATCTCCACATTGACCATTAGCAACATTGTGCGTGCTGACTTCCAGACCATCTACAACTGTACGGCCTGGAACAGCTTTGGCTCTGACACAGAGATCATCCGACTCAAGGAACAAGGTGAGAACTGCCAGGGTGCCCAGGGGACCAGAGAAAACAGACCAGATCGAAGGGTGGGGCAGCAAGAGGCATTGGCCCCAGCAAGTGAACAAAGACTACTCCAAGGGGTGGCCTCTGAGGTAGTTCAGGAAAGGGTGACCACAGAGAAAGCTGGGCTGATGGCAGGGATAAACACTTAATGGTGTCCAATGACCCTGGCTCCCACACATTCTGCCTTCCCCTGAGGGCTCTAATCTGAAGCCCAAGTGCCCTTGCTAGGTTGTGCTTGGACATGCTGAGGAAATTGCCCCAAACCTGATAGAATACCAGAAGTCCCAAGGATTGGGCAAAGCTATATATAGATGAAGGACAGCACTGCCCATGCGAGGGGGATGGGGCTGGGTTCAGATCACTTGTAACCTACAGGAGACACCTGGACCACTGTATCCTAGAGGAGACTCTGGCCAGGTGTGGAGCACAGAGCAGCTGGATTTTGAGAGAGAGGAGGAAAGAGGAAGGAAGCTTACCTCACTGTGATCCATCACTATGACCCCATATGCCCATTACCCTAGCTCTTGATCAGATGCTAAGAATTTGGTCTCATGCTGGGCATGGTAGTGTGTGCTGGGACTCTCAGTTGCACAGTAGAATGAGGTAGCAGGATCACTTGGGCCCACAAGACCAGCCTGGGCAGCACAGCAAGCCCTTGTCTCAGAACAAACAGTAGAACTCCAGTCTCCATTTAAAGTTCTCCAACTCAGACTACCAAACGGAGAGTGGCAGAAAGATTAAGAGCTGGTCCAGAGAAGTTCACTCAGCACATAGTAGCACATTAGGTCCTGGAATGGGCTGCAGGTCTTCTGTCTGCCAGCCAGTGCCCAGCCATGGGGTTCAGGGGTGGTGTTCAGCAGGCCTGGGCCTCTGGATCTGAGGTTGGAAGCCCAGCAAGTGGTCCCAGCCAGATAACACAAAGCCTCAATAAATCATGAGGTGGCCAGTGATCTCACCCACAAATCAAATGTCTCAGTGTCTTCAAACACCTCTTCCTAATAGGTACTGCTTTGCATAACGCTTTGCATATAATTTGCATAATACCATCCACACTTCATCCCAACCTCCCTGGTCCCCTGTTGCCTATCCTCTTTGTCTTTCCCCTTGGTGCCTTTACCCCTGTGCCCTCCTTTAGTAGTCCCACCCACTCCCAAAACCTCCCCTCCAGGTTTTTTTTCTCTCTATCCGTAACCCTTCTCCGGAGGGCCATGTCAGGCTGAATGAACCCAAGTTCAGTTGGGGGAACCTGTATCTACGGAGCGATCCCAGAGAAGGGACTCCCCTTTCATCCCTCCAGGTGACCAATCCCCTGTCCCACCCCACCTTGGTCTGCCAGGCCCTGGCTGTGGACGCTTGCTTTATTTCCAAACAGGTTCGGAAATGAAGTCGGGAGCCGGGCTGGAAGCAGGTACGGAAGGAGCCTGAGAACTGCCCGGGATGGTGGGATGGACTCGGCTAGTAGGGGAGGGATTAAAAAGGGGGCAGGGAGGCTGCTAAGTTCTCTGTCCTCCTCACGACAAGGGCTTAGTGCAGTCATAGTCACAGCAGTGGGAACGGGGCTCCCAGCAGCTGGCATCCAGGGACCCCAGACACCTGCCTGACACACAGCCCAGGGCTCCTTCCTCCCCACCCTTTGTCCTCAGAACCCCTGGCTCTCATTCCTGCCCCTGCCTCCCTCCCCTTCCAGGCCCTCCCCAACTCTGCTCCTCAGCCACATCACCAGCTCAACATTCCTCCCCAGAGGCCTGGGGCTGTTCCATCCATGTTTGCTGGTTCACTGCCTTCCCTGCTCCCTGTATCCCCCCCATCCCCCATCATCTCACCATCAACCCAAGGCTGCTGGACATTGCCTCTCGGGGCTCCCCTAGCAAAGTGCTCATCAACCTCTGTGAGTTGATTTGTTCCATCTAGACAACTGCCCCTCTTCACCCCCAGGCAGGACGCCCATGGAGAACAGCAGGACTTGGTGAATCCTACCCCAAAAGGCTGGCCAAAGTCTGAGGGTGCTCCATCTCAGTTCTCTGCCCACACTGGTTGCCTGGCCTCTGTCACTCCTTTAATGAGCTACATGTGGAGCCCACATCCCCTGCTCCCTGGACACACATGCCCTTCTCAGAGTACTGATCTAGATCACAACCATCCAACAGTGACCCCTGTGGCCCATTCAGAGGCAGTATGCAATTTATCTGCCACCTACATCTTCGGATCTCTTGAAGTCCAGGTCCTGTGGAGGCACTGGTTCTCCCCTGTCTCTATTTCATACTCCTTCCTCCTTTGGTGGCTAAGACCCCTCATACCCAGACCCCTTCCTTGGATGGAGAGGAAGAGAAGGAAACCAACCCCTCCCAAATTCCTCTCAAAAGAATGCTCTGCCCAGAAAGAAGTAGCCTGAAAAGGTGACCTAAGTCAGAATTCGAGAGGCCAGGAAAGGAAGAGACATCCTGGGACCTGGTAAAGGAAGCCATCTGGGGCCACCTGCCTTCACAGAGCCCTTCTCCTCTACCCAAGATGCACCCCACCTGCTGCTGCTGTTAGCAGTACAAGCAAATGTGGATTCAGAGCACACAAGTCAGCAGTGGCCATAATTCTGCTGCCTCAGCTCTCTGAGTTATGGATAAAAAGTTGAAACCTGGGGATTTTAGGAGAGTATGCCTTGGCTCTGAGATGAGTTGGGATACCCCAGAGTTTTCCCTAGGAAACTTGCTAGGAATCCCAGGAGTGCTAGACCAACTACAAAACAAAGAAATGCAAACCACAGAACTAATGAGGTTTAACCAGAAACACCTGTTTGTCAAAGCCAGCTAGGTCAATATCACATCTCTTTTCTCAGTCCTGATTTCTGAGCCCAACCCCAAAAGCTCCCCTTTCAGTCCTTGGGATTTTCCATTCTTTTCTCCTCTTGGTCACTTCCTATCACCTCTGCGTGTTCTTGACCAGTAATAGGTAGGTAACAAAAGAATTCATGTGTGAATCCTGGGGTGGTGTGACACCCGGTCTGTCTAGTAGGTGTTCCCGACATCACAGCAACAGCCTGGGAAACAGAATTTCAGTGTTTCTTTCTCTTTAGTGAACAGGAGTCAGAGTAGCAGAGCACACATTTAGTATGTATGAAACCCCGAATTTCATTCCCAAAACAGCAAAAGGAAAAAAAAAAAAGGACAATGATGCTCTAACAGAGCTCCAGAACAAACCTGCCTTCTGCAGGTCATCCAAGCTACAGGGATGTATGTGGGTAAGAGCTCAGGCATGAGGAATTTTCTCTCAGTTAAGGCTTCTATCTGCTACTGTCCTCACCACACACAAAGTAACTGGAAAAAATACTTAAAGAGGGCTGGGCCCCTGGCTCTGCTCCAAGGCCTTTCCTCACATTCTTTTACCTAAGGCCTATAACAACATCTGAAGTTAGACTGTCACCACTCCATTTTACAGATAAGAGACATGGAGTAAGATGCTCAGAAAGTGTGATAAAGATAAAAAGGGACACAATCATCCAGCAGCCAAGTGACACAGAGAACAGAGCGAGATGGGGTTGGGAGGAAGAGGAGGAGACCTGCTTGTTCACACACAGTAGCCACACGTGTCCTTGAACAAGACACTTGACTTCTCTGGGCTTCAGTGTCTTCACCAAATGAGAGGCTTGAGTTCATTATAACCCAATTTCACTCTGCCTCAGAACTTCCCAGAACTACTCAGGGCCAAAAATCATGTGCTCAGGGCCCTTTGTATCCATGGAAGGGGCAGAGCTTTTTGGAAAAAACAGCCTCCCTGCCCTGCATCTCCACCTACTATTCCTGCCTGTTTGTCAAGGGCCAGAGACAGACTGGGGAATGAGAAAGGGTGAGGAGTTCTGGGCCCTCTGGGACTGAGGCAAGTGGTGGACATTGAAAGGTGCTGGCCTTGGAAGAGAAGGAGTGGGTGTGGAGGTCAAGGACGGGGGAAAGGCCTTTCTCCTGAGTATTGTGATAGCAGAGAAGCTGTGGTGGAACTCTCCTGGTCCTAAGACCTGGGCATGTGTGGGTTGTAGGCTCTAATTCCCAGCAGGCCAGAGGGGAAGTTGCCTCAGAACTGAAACTTCTGAGAACTGATTGTCTGTATGCACCCTCCCTGTACCACAGAAAGGGAAGTGAGGAAGGAATTGGACAAACAAGGGCAGGAACCATCACCAATTTTTTTTTTTTTTTTTTTTTTTTTTGTCAAAGAAAAAGCATGACATGACTCACCAGCCACTGCATGCATAATAGATCCCTTCCTTAATGCTAATGAGGGCTAAATTAGGCTAGCCCTATCCTGCATCTCCAGTTTTCCTCACCTCTGGCTCTCCATGGTCGGTCTCTTCTAGCATCACCCCTTCCCCTGGCTCCTCCCTAGTCTCCGCCTACCCTGCGTCCTCTATCCAGTCTCAGCATTCCTACCCAGAGCTGACTCCTACTGGACCGTCCGTCTGTGCCTGTCCAGGTCCCACCAGGCATTCCCAAGATGGGGCCGCATGGCAGTAGTCTGGCCCCAGCTTCCCAGGGGCTGCAGCTAGGGGACTGGGTGGGGTGCTAGCAGGAAAGTACATTTCTCTTGCCTCTCATCAGCCTCATCTGTTTCCTTCCCGCAGAGTCCGTGCCAATGGCCGTCATCATTGGGGTGGCCGTAGGAGCTGGTGTGGCCTTCCTCGTCCTAATGGCAACCATTGTGGCCTTCTGCTGTGCCCGTTCCCAGAGAAGTACGGGAGGGAGACCCGGGATCTCAGGGAGGGGGACAGAGAAAAAGGCCAGGCTTAGACTGCCCAGGAGAGCAAGTAAGCAAGAGTGCAACAAACAGGAACCATAACAGTGTTGTGAGCTCCTGGGGCAGGGCTGGGTATGATGTATCGTTATGCACCTAGAGGGTGTCTGACAGCAATTGGGAGCTCTACTGAGACTGAGTCAAACTAAACTGGCTTTCATCTAGCAGGGCAGGACACTAGTGCTTTGGATCGGACACATAGTGCTGTTTTCTGGGGTGTGTGAAAATCTCAGAGGGGACCAGGGTAGTTTGACCCTCCTCGATCTGCAAAGACTGCTAGCTTAACCTGAAAAGCAAGTCACCCACATAAGGCACGAAAGCATATGAGGAATTGCCCTGGACAGGCTTTTAAAGGTCTTTCATCTTTAGAAATACAATTCTAGAGTCGGTACACTCTTAATTGTGTGTACATGGACTTCTGTACTGGGCTCAGCTCCGGAACCATTGGCAGGAGAAAGGGAAAGGAAGGGTGGCAGAGATGAGTTGAAGACAGAAGAGCAATCTTCTACTCTGTGACCCTGGGCAAGTCACATGTATTTAAGGCCTCAGTTTCCTCATTTGTGATATGAAAGGATTGGACGGCATGACTTTTATAACCCCAACCAATTCTGAGCTTCTGGAGTCAGAATGTACTGAGCCACCAGGACAAGTTGTGACCACCTTGCATCCTTTACCTGTTGGAAGGAGGCCACTGATTCTCCTCACATAGTCTCCACTCCTAGCAGCTAAGCACCTTACCATTTTGTGATGACCAAACAAGATGGCCTTGCAACTCCCCTTGCTGCCTCTCCATGGAAATGTTAGGAAAGCATATTTCAGCAAGATTTGTTGAACAGGCTGCTCCTATAGCTCAGGAAGCTAGACCTCTGTGTGCTCCGGGTTGGCTAAGAAATCTTAAGTTCTTTTTAACATTACAGTTTGTAGTCCTATAAATGGAGATCTCGAATCTAGGTAGAGATGGACAGAGAAGACTTCTGAAAGGGAGTGGGGACTCAGGGTGACAAAGCCTGGCTAGGTGAGGTAGAGGGATGGATGAGGGTGGCCTCTCTAATCACAAGAGATATACTGAGGAAGCTAGGCCACTGGCATGACCAGCCTTTGAGGTCCATCCGGCCAACAGTAGACCTCTACAACGGTTCTATGGGTGGGGGACTGGCAAAACTGAAAATTCTGTCTGAGGGGAGGTTAAATCCTGAGGCGGGGTGGGGAAAGGGGTGGCACAGGGGTTGTGGGGCAGTTGATGTCCCTTGTCTAAGGATGAGAACTGAAGTTTTTTTTTCTTGTCCACACTTTCCTATCTTGTGTCCAGATCTCAAAGGTGTTGTATCAGCCAAAAATGATATCCGAGTGGAGATTGTTCACAAGGAGCCAGCTTCTGGTCGGGAGACTGAAGATCACACCACCATCAAGCAGCTGATGGTAAGAATGCCATCCATGCCCCACTCCATGCTGAGATCAGAGACTTCTTGATGCTCTCCATATGCTGAGGGGCAGCGCATCCAGTCAAACCCCTCTGCCCCTGAAGTGAGCCAGTCATACACTCAACCAGTGAGCATCTATTTGTGCAGCTGTGAAGTGATGTGGGAGATTCAAAGACATCTGTGATGCAGCTCCTGACCTGGATCCTGATCACTGAGTAGGGAAAGAACCTTTGGTTAAATTTATATGTTCAGCTACATACAGTCTTATACACAGGAGTCGGGAATATTACAGATAGGTGATGCATTTTTTCCTCTTGCCCTACACACACACACACACACACACACACCAGAAGCACTGGTTTCTTCTTGGAAACTGGATGTTCCCAGAAGCAAATGTAAAACTTCTCCAATAGCCCCAAACTGGCACCACCTCTTCCTGAACTTCAAGGACCAGAATGGTCCCCACTGTCCAGGGAGAAAGAAGTCTAGTCAACAATGCCAGAAGTTCATAGAACACTATATCATGGTGGTAATGTCTAGGAACGATGACAAGGAAGCAAGAAATAGAGGGCATTGGCCTCTCTGAGAGCCACTGGCCTTATCTATATAATGAATATGAACATAATAATATGCAGGGTCATCATCAGGATCACAGGGGTAACAACCTGAGAACATATGGGGTATAGTAAAGTTTTCTATTGACATCTGTGTGGAGTTTGCTCCTGTAATTCCCAGACACCCAAATCTGAGGATGTGCAAGTCTCTTGTATAAAACTGTATAACTACACAGAAGCTACCCACATCCTTTCATATACATAAATCATCTCTACTTATAATATGTAATATGATATAAATGCTATGTAAACAATTACTGTACCATATTGTTTAAGGATTAATGGTGAGTAAAATATGCACGCTTGGTACACGCAACTTTCCCTAAATATTTTTGAGCCATGATTGGCTGGATCTGCTGTACAGAATCCAGGAATGCAGAGGCTAGCCTGCAAGAGCCCAAGAATTGCTAACTACCATATTGCTCTAAATTCACCCACTAGGTGGAGAACAACTGCTGCCTTACCCATCCCTGGCAGAGGTTTGCACATGTTTGATGAGAGGAACTGACTTTTCTCTCCACTACACTTTCTCTAATCAATTGGTTTCAGGGTCTGTCAATTCTGCTTCAAACATATCTCTCAAATATGTGCCCTCCCTCTCCTCCATAGTCACTTTCTTATTTCAGACCTTACCATTGTCCCCTAGACCACTGCAACAATCCCCTAGTGGTACTTGGCTTTGGCCCCTTGTCCCAATCCATCCTCGATGGCCCAGCAAAAAGCGTCATTCTAAAGCACAAATCCGGCAGCCCATGCCTGTCACCCCAGCACTCAGGAGGCAGAAACAAACAGTAGTATCTCTGTGAGCTTGTGGCCAGCGTGAACTATTTAATGAGAATCTATCTCAAACTAAATAAAATGTTAAATGTAAATCTGGCCCTGTAACAATCCACTGAAGTCCCACAGTGGCTTCCATGTCTGTAGGATAAAGTCCAGCTGCCCAATATGCCATCAGACCCTTTGCTGCAAGGCACCTGACAATTGCTCCAGTTCCATCTTCCAGCCAAACACATCTGGCTTTCCAGACACACCAAGAGTTGGTGATGCCTGGGCCGAGAGTCCTTTATACATCAAGGACCGATGTTCTCTCTCCCTTTTGACTTGTCTGCTGAATTTCACATCCTGTAATAAGAGCTGGTTCAAATATCATCCACTCCAAGAGTTTCTCAGCCTGCCTCTTCCACTTTTTGCTGCACTCCCCAGGAGCCTCTTTGACAGCCCACTGCTGGACAAAGAAACCTCTCTAAATCCTCCAGAACTTCTCAAGGACAAAGGTCATGTATTTCCCCTGGGGCCTTCCTAACACAGCACCTGACGTAGCAGAGCATCCCTTCACACAGGAGGGAAACCACATCCCATACCTGAGAAGGAATGATGCTACTTAAGCTTCATCAGACCCCTCGTCCCTAATGACCCCTTTAGTTCTCTCCCAAGGAGGCATTTCTTTTGTCTCAAAGTCATGCCCCCAGGAAGATGGCAGGTGTGCCAGAGTATTTTGGGCAGAGCAGAGAGAGTCAATTAGCTGAAGGAACTTGCGAGGCTCTGTAGCTAGTCTCTCCCTTGGGAAGATATTCACTGGTCCCCTTCCTCCATGCTGGGGGATCTTATAGCCTATGATCTGGGAAATACTCCATCATCAAAGGGAAGTGGCCTCAGACATTATATCTGGTGGGAAAAACAACAACAATCTAGGTTGGAATCACATTTACCGGAAAAGTGAAGGAAAGAGACAAGTAATGCAATTGGTGTGGGAATAACAGGATGAAAGTACACTGGTCTGTTCTTTGGGTCTCCAAGATTGAGATGCAAGAAAGACAAACAAAACGCCCTGCTCAAAGAGTCAGGTGGGACCCTGAGGCAGAGTGCCGCTGCAGGAGTGATGCATTTTATGTTGGGGGGGGAAGCATCCCTGTGGTCCCCGACCACTTTATGTACCCTGCACACTGTGGGAGCTATCTTCTGATCTGCCAGCTCACCATTCCTCAGTGATTTAGAGCTCTGCTGCCCACTCATTCACAAATAGCGAGCACTGAACTCACTCTGGCCAGAAGCACTCTGGTCAGTGACAACAATATACAAGGTCCTAAAACCAAGGTGTGGTGGGGATTTGAAGAGAGCAAAGTCTTTTCCCTAAGGCTGTTTGGCATATGTAAGGAAGACAGTTTTCCAGTTCATTTGAGTCACTGATGTGAGGAATAGATGTGACCTATTTTGTTAGTCAGCTTTCTGTTGCTATGACAGAATACTGAGAAAATCAAGGGTTGGGAGGGGATGGTCCAGTTGATATGGTGTTTTGACACATAAGCATGAGGACCTGAGTTCAATTCTCTCAGGACTCATTTGGAAAAAAAAAAAAAAAAAAAGCATGCACCAGTAATCTCAATCTTGGGGAGGTAGAGAAAGGAGGATCCCTTGGGCTCACTGACCAGCCAGGCTAGCTAAACTGGTGAGTTTTGGGCTCAATTAGAAACCTGTCTCCACAAGCTGGGCGGTAGTGGCGCACGCCTTTAATCCCAGCACTTGGGAGGCAGAGGCAGGCGGATCTTTGTGAGTTCGAGGCCAGCCTGGTCTACAAAGCGAGTCCAGGACAGCCAGAGATATTCAGAGAAACCCTGTCTCGAAAAAACCAAAAAAAAAAAAAAAAAAAAGAAACCTGTCTCCAGAGGAGGGAGGGGGGTGTGATTGAGATGTATATTGAATTAATAAATAAACATATATTTAAAAAAAAAAGAAACCCTGTCTCCAAAAACAAGATGGAGCATGATTTTAAAAGACACCCAAAGACAACCTCTAGCCTACACACACATGTGGGTGCACACACACACACACCCCTCTTATTCATACAGAGCTATACAAACAATACACACAAAAAGAAGAAGAAAAAAAAAAAGGTGTAGTGGCTCACACCTCTAATCCCAGGACTCAAGAAGCTGAAGCAGGAGAATTGTCATAAGTCAACTTTAGCTACAAATTGAGTCCCTGTCTCAAAGTAGTAACAATAAAATCCAACATTGGTGAGTGTTGGATTTTCTTCTGGTGACTCAGAAGGTACAAGCAAGTGATGCTCAAGCCAGACAATCTAAGTCTGAACCCCAGAACCACAGGGGAAAGAGAGAACCAGCTGCTAAAAAAAAAAAAAAGTCATTTGATGTCCACACACACACTGTAACATTCATATACATATATGCACATGCACACACATATACACAGAGAAACTAATTAATTAAAAAATAAAATAAAAGAGGAACAGTTTCTTTGGGCCCATGGTTTCAGTTCATGTTCATGTGTTCCTGAAGCCTTCAGACCTGCATCGAGGCAGACCAGCACAGTAAAAGCCCGAAGCAGAGGAGACTGTCTACCTCCTTCTGGCCAGGAAGCAAAAAGAGGCGAGAGGGGGCAGGGTTCCAGTGGCCTCATCTAGGCCACACCTCCAGTGACCTCACTCCCTTCTACTAAGCACTACCTCCTAACAGTGCCACATGATGGGGATACCAAGCCCTCAATACATGGCCTTTGGGGGGATACTTCAGAGCCAACCCATAGCACCCATGTTGACTGCATCTCAACTGGGATTCTTTCCATCATCCTGGCTCTGGCTGAGGGACTGCCCTAAAGAGCCTGCTCTATAGCTAACGGTGTTCTGTGAGTACTTATCTCAGATATGTCTCCCTGCTGAGCAGAGCTCTATCTTACTGCATCTTACTGTGCATACACAAGACCCTTAGTGCAGGGCCTGCCCAGAATTTTTCAACCAATATTCAAATGAGAAGTCAGGAGATGTCTGAGCACAACGGGAGAAAATACAGCCTCACGGCTAAACCAATGTTTCATTCACCCTCCGCTCCTGTTTCTGCCCTGGGATGGGGGAACATTGCTGAGGTCTGGAATTATATCCAACTCTTTCACCTGCCTTTCTGCAGTATAGACCATGCAGGGGACACATACGGTGATCCTTGGAGCTCATTTCTTCATCTTCTCTGGGTAGGAGGTGGAGTTGAGCCCACCTTCTAAGCACTGAGTAACCATTTTTGGGTTGTAGATGGATCGGGGTGAATTCCAACAAGACTCGGTACTGAAGCAGCTAGAGGTCCTCAAAGAAGAGGAGAAAGAGTTTCAGAACCTGAAGGTAAGAGTAGCCACAGTGGGTCTGAACTATAGAGTTGATGGCCTCATCTGACCCTCACCCAAACAAAGAGCTACAGCAAGCAGAATGGAGGGGCTCAAGGCCAGTCTGGGGACAGGTGTCACTGTCTAAGGGGGAGGAACTGAAAGTAGCTGCTCTTCTTGCCTCCACACTGAGAAACTAAGTTAAGGCTGGAGTCCTACGTTTCTCTTCTCCCTCAGACTTGTAACAAATAGAATTTAAAAGCCAGTATTCATACTCTGGACAAATACATAAAAAGAATTAAAGGCTGTTTTTTAAATGATCTTGATATAAACCAGATCTGGAACACCATCATCACCTTTCCTCCTGGAAAGTGAGCACCTGCCAGGCTCTGCTAGCATCCTTGCCATGCTAACCCTTCCTGTATTCTGGTCAGTACCCTTCCTCCCCAGTTCTTCCCTACCTTGGTGCCTCCCCTGCGCAAAGTAGGACCTGTCAGCCCCAACCTCCTGCCACAGCCAATAAAGGTTCCCTGGTGAAGTGCCTCCTGTTCTTGCCTACCCAGGACCCAACCAATGGCTACTACAGCGTCAACACCTTCAAAGAGCACCACTCAACTCCAACCATCTCCCTGTCCAGTTGCCAGCCAGACCTGCGTCCTACAGGCAAACAGCGCGTGCCCACAGGCATGTCCTTCACCAACATCTACAGCACCTTGAGCGGCCAGGGTCGCCTCTACGACTATGGACAGAGGTTCGTATTGGGCATGGGCAGCTCTTCCATTGAGCTTTGTGAGCGGGAGTTTCAGAGGGGCTCCCTCAGCGACAGCAGCTCCTTCCTGGACACACAGTGTGACAGCAGCGTCAGCAGCAGCGGCAAGCAGGATGGCTACGTGCAGTTCGACAAAGCCAGCAAGGCTTCTGCTTCCTCTTCCCACCATTCCCAGTCCTCTTCCCAGAACTCCGACCCCAGCCGACCCCTGCAGCGGAGGATGCAGACTCACGTCTGAGGATCACGCACTGTTGTGGGGATGGGCCAGGGAGCAGAACAGGGCACATTCTCCTTCTCCAAGGACTGGGCTACTTTGCAGAGGACCCTAGAACTGGCCACCCTCCAGGGTGGCCTCGGAGCACCTCTGCTACTACCTTCCTTCCTTCGAAGCTCTGATCAAGCACAAATATGGCTCCCAGGTGGGAAATGTAGAGGATGCAGCTGCGTGCAGAGTGCTCACAGCTGGGTACCTTTGTCTCTTGCTCTTCCCTAAAGGTCCCTCAACTGCCTTGTCTTCCCACTAGTGGCAGCTAGAACTTTGCTTTTATGAAGCTGCTGTTCCACTCTCCTAGCTGCTCTTGCTGCCCACAAGCCATCCCTGGTGCCTGTATTTCTCACAGCCTTGGGGACCAGAGGAAGTTTTCCCAGCACTGAGCTGCTCCAGAGACCCAAGCTTCCCCACTGTGCATAGCCCATACCACAGAAGCTGAGGGCTGAGCAATGACCCTGACCGAAGGAGCACCTGCCTGGGAGCCCACCCCCAAGTTTGTTTGGTGTTTGTGTCTATATTCTTGCAGTTCTGTTCTTGGACTTGATGCTTCTGGGCTTGGTGGTGAGACTGGCCTATCAGAGTCTAGTGTTCTCAGAGCTGAGGAAGGGAGGGAGACTGTGAATGCCTGGAGAACACCTCTTCCAACACACCCTGTGCCAGGGTGTGCAATTAGGAGCCCTCAGTGTCACCCTCACTCCCTGCTTTGTGTTCTCCCTTCCCACAGCACAATCAAGCTAATATAAGGAGTTTGAGAACTTCTCTGGTCAGGGTTTGTTGAACAATCACTGCAGCGTGCTTCCTGGGAGGTGTGGATTTAAAGGGGCTGAAACCCAGGCTTGAGGATGGGACAGACATTTTCATTTGATGAACACAAGGAACACTTATCCATTCTCTGGTAGACAGGACTCTGTGTGCAAGAGGGACAGTTTTTCTGCACCTCTCCCTGCCATCACTCCCCACTTAATAATAAACGTTAGGGCCATTACCCCCCAACAAACCTGTTCTGTGCTTTTGTTTCTGCATGGTCACCGGAAGACCCTAAGAGTCCAAGTACATCGTGGGAACTCAGGGTTTTTGTTTGGTTGGTTGTTTGGTTTTGTTCTTCACTTCAGTTTTTCTCAGGCATGGAAAGTCATTGTTGGGGCTGCTTGTGGTCATAATAGAACCTACAGGTTAGTTCTATTTGTAGATGAAGTCAGAAAAAACAAACAAAACAAAACAAAAAAAACCCAGGCCGCACCAACCTCAATTCTTGCCAAGTACACCTAAGTCAATACCATGTTCTGGACACTGGCCAGATCCTTCTAGCCTTTTATTCAGTAATGTTCTGCAGTGAAGTCTCCTCCCACTTCAGATACAAGAAGCAGGCCTTTTTGAAAAACTATAGACCACCTCCAACACTCTAACACTCAAGTATAGGACTCAAAAAGAAAAAAAAATCTTAGAATATATTTGCCTGGGTAGAAAACTAAAGATCATCATAGCAGACAGGATGGATAAATGAATTAGCATTCTAGTACAGGGAGTGGGGTTCAAATAGAACTTTGAAGAACCTAAATTGTTCCTAAGAATGGGAGGTTCTCATCAGCTTTGACTCTTCTTCTGAAACCTTTTTTGGAGGTCCTTACCCACCATGAGATTCTTCATCATCAAATTTGTGCTTCTTCCTTACTCTGTTTGCCAATGGGGAACAAAGACCATGACTACATGTAAACTGCCTTGATGTGCTAGAATAAGTAAGAAGTGTCTTAAGAGGATTGGCCCATTAATTTCTCCTGATCTTTCTCACTTGGGCATGGTGGGATAAGCTACTTCCTAATCCTGACCACAGCTTACTTTGCCCTAGATACCAACCCCTCTGTGTCTGTCTGTTTCTGTCTTCTCTCTCTCTCTCTCTCTCTCTCTCTCTCTCCATCACACACACATTGAACTTATAGGGTGGAAGTATTCATTCTTTCCTTGAACCAGGGACTATGACACAATAACCAGAACAAGAAATAAAACTGCCCCCATAGAACAGAATGAGGCCATCACCCTCCAGGGCCTTGACACTCTCAGACAAAAAACAACAACAACAACAAAAATGTCTCAGAGTAGACAATTGCGAAGGATGATTGCAAAGGATGAAGAGACAGCACCAAGTTGACGACAGTCAGACCAGTCTGTGGTGCCCATGCACAAACACAGAAAGAACTGCAAGAAGAAACAGGTCACCCGAGCTGTGTTTGTGAGAGAGTAGAACATAGGCAGAAAAAAACATACAGTGAACTGGACAATTTTCTGTAGGGGAAGCTCCCTCCATTTCAGGTTTGGGGTGGAGGTGGGGCCTCTGGAGCATTGAGAAGGAGCCCAAATGTGTTCACCTTTCAGTCGTCTCCAGCCTTGCTCTCACAGGAGTGGAGGTAGAGAAAAGACAGGAAAGAGAAGTGGAAGGGGCACAGGGACACCCTGAATCCCCTATAGTGTTTTTCTGTGTGAAGAAATGAGTGCTCTACACTTGTATTTTACTGAATTCTCACAATTTGATAAAGCATCCTTATGGGGTTTTTTGTTTTGTTTTGTTTTGCTTTGCTTTGAGGGTTTTACTTTGTTTCTATTTGTTTGTTTGTTTTCCAGACAGGGTTTCCTCTGTGTAGCCCTGGCTATCCTGGAACTCTCTCTGTAGACCAGGCTAGCCTTGAACTCACAGAGACCTGCTTGCCTCTACTTCCTGAGTGCTGGAATTAAATGTGTGTGCCACCACCACCCAGCTGCATCCTCATGCTTCACATGTGTGAAAAATGAGGCTTTTAAAAAGTCAAAAAGTTGCTCAAGATCACAGAGATAATAGAAAGCAAATGTAAGATTTGGACACACATGGCTTCCAGTCCATGATGTCTCCATGCCACATTGCAAGCTGAAAGCCACTTGCTCTAGAGTCCTGGTGGAAGTGGCTAACAATGAAGGCCACATCCTACTCAAGAGCAGGCTGGACAAGGACAAGTCACAGCTCCATCAAGGACGCTGCCCATCATCCTCCACTTTAAGTCCCCAGATGACCTGGAAAGACCACAAACTCCCAGGGAAACAAAGCCACTCTGTGTACCACCCCCTACCCAGGCCGGGATCCAGTTTTCTGATAGCTGGGACTTCATTATTGGCTCACAGTCACTGGACAGGAGCCCAGTTTCTAATTCTCAGGCTTGCTATCAGTCTGCAAAGGCCAGGGTTATTTCCACCGCCCTTCAACTTCCACAGAATAGGAAGTGCTCTCGCAATGAAGAGCTAAAATGCCACACCAAATCTATTTCTGAGAAGCCTGCTGAGACAAGTCATCATCAAGCTCAGGTCTAGAAACCATCTTTGAGTTTCACAAACGCTAAGGACTCAAGGAAACGGAAACAACAAGCTGATGCAGACAAACCTCATGTAGCCTTTGAATGACTTCTCAGAGCTGAGATGGGTTAACAGGAAATTCACCCCTCACTTCCTGGTTGGGAAGGAAAATATGCTGGGTACAGTATTTGCTGTATAGCAGGAAGTGAAACAGAAGGGCTCACATCCACCGGTTTGATTAGAACTTCCCAGGAATGTGTGATTTGTGATTTGTCCATCAAGGGGAAAAAGAAAAAGGAAGTGCTAACTTTAAAAGGTCCTCTTTACAAACTTTCCCCATAAGACAAACTTTCACTAATTTTTCTTCTTTTGTAGTATTAAGGATCAAGTCCCTGGTTTAGAGCATACTAGGAAAATACTCTCCCACTGGTCACACACCTGTTCTCAAACTCTTACTAATTGTACAAATGTTTAAAATTTTAAAATATTAATTTAAATATGAATTATTAAAAGGGCCAGTAAGTTTGTCTATGAGGGAGGAACCATTTAGACATAAACTGATGACAAGGATATGAAATCTCAAATTTCCCTTCTGCTTTACAAAGGTCTTTTGAAAGCATCTTTTTTTTTTTTTTTTTCGTTTTTTTAAACAGAATTTCTCTGTGTAGTCCTGGCTGTCCTGCAACTCACTCTGTAGACCAGGCTGGCCTTGAACTCAGAGATCTGCCTGCCTCTGCCTACCAAGTGCTGGGATTAAAGGTGTGTGCTGCCACCACTAGGCTTTGAAAGCAACTTATCTAGATTGGCTGCAAGTATCAAAACCTGCAGCAATCTCTGGCAGTCACTGATAAATGGCTCTCCAGTTCCCTGTTTCTTTTCCCCAGTGTTCTGTGTTTCGGTCTTCCTAGCCAGGTCACAAACAGGGAAAAATGAAAAAATGTCAAGTTGCCCCTCTTTCTATATATAAGGATTGTTTTCCTGGATGAGGAGGATGTGTCTGCTGTTGGATCATCAATTCTCTTCCTCCATAATTGCTATTCTTCCTTGAGCCACCTCCCCTCATGTCTAAATTGAGTCTTTAATGTTCACTGAAAGCCCTGCAGTTTTAATCCTACTGCAGCTTCTCTTGAAAGACTTTTGTGGAAGATGAGGGTATAACTCAGTGGCAAGGTACTTGCCTAGCTTATGCTAAGCCCTGGGTGTGATCCTCAGAACTCCAAAGCAGACAATATAAGTAAATAAGTAGCCATTTGTGAACACACTCACTCACAGACTACATCTTTGAGCTGTGGTGCATGTCTTTGACTTAATATACACATTATGTGCCCCTTACACCATGGGGGATTAAACTTCATGCTTAGCATGTGGCTTCCACTGAGCTGTACCCTAGCCAGCCCTGGCTGTATGTATGCCTCTGTCAATATCTTCCTGCCACCCCATGTACCCAGTACTCTTCTTCAGGATGGACAGTCAAGCCATCCACAGGGCAGGGGCATCCTGAACCCCTGATTGAGAGGTCCCCTTGAGCTCCCTGTCTGGGGAACACCAGATAAACACAAACATCTCTTTTCACTGTTCCTTAACCTCATGATCCTTGGCAATATCTTGGAATGCAATGAGGACATTCGAAGAAAGCTCTTTTATAATTGTGGTGGTGGCGGTGGTGTGTGTGTGTGTGTGTGTGTGTGTGTGTGTGTGTGTGTGTGTGTG
>CAJQZJ010003694.1:8589482-8611960 GCA_907164525.1 Lophiomys imhausi | reverse complement strand
GTGTGTGTGTGTGTGTGTGTGTGTGTGTGTGTGTGTGTGTGTGTGTGTGTATACCTAAAGAATTAACACCCAAAAAGATTAGAAAATGAAGACTGGAAGCCAAATTTCATTGGGAGAATGTGAGTCCTGTAAAATCTATCCCCAGTTATGCAAGAGGAAAACATTAGTCCAGAGAGGAAGCTGAATTTGGGAGGGAATTCATCACAAGAATCACTGTCAATTAGGGCAAGAGGAGTAAGTTAGGGATAGCACCTGATTCACTACTTTTGCATGGAAATTTAAGGGCCAGGCTTTGTTGCCCAGGCATTTGGAAATTGAATTCTTGTCACTAAATGGGCACTGAACTTTGGAGAAATACCAAAAGGGGGCAAATATAGATGAAGTGGCACAGGTGAGAACTACAGCAGGATTTTCAAGTAACATAATTAAAAAGTTCCTCTGGATCTTCCATCACACAAGGGCCACTTCAGCACAGCCAGTTCACCAAGAAAGAGCGAGCACAGGACTCCCTATCAGACTCCAACCTCTACTCCTGAGATTCACTTCCCCAGGCAGATGTTTGACAAAGAGAAAACCTCACTTTAAAACAAGTGACGTGTTAAACTTCACGGTACATCGTAAATAGTGTTTTAAGAAGTATGGGAATCATAGATGGTTCTGGAATAGACTAGTTCAGTAATTGCAACTTTGGCTCCCAGGCCTCCTCTCTTTCTCTCCACACGGCCCCATCCCCCTCTCCTTCCTAGATAGGAAGACATGTCTCTGTATATTTTGTTCTCCTAGCTTTCTCCAGGAATCTGATTTGAACAAGCAATAACACCTGCCTCCCAGAGTTCAGGTTTCCCTAACTCCTCTGCCAAACACTTCTAACTAGCTCAGCTGCTCTTCCTGTGGTCTTCCTAAGTGAAGAAGCAGAGGCTTCCAGGACACGAGGGCTCCTCCAAAATTTGCCATCTATTGAGTCTCAAGGTCATTTTCTGTCCTTGCTTTTTTCCTTTTGAAACATGTAACCCAGGTCAAAACCTGGTCTCATATAACCCAGCCTTGGTCTCAATCTAGCTATGTTCCCCAGGATGACCTCAAACTTTGGATATCATCCCATCACTTCCCAAGTGCTGGGACTGTAGGTGTGAGTGACCACATTCCACTCATGTGCTATTGAGAATCTAACCCAGAGCTTTGTGTGTGCTAGGCAAGCACTCTACCAACTGTATTACTGTATCTCTTTGTTGCTCTGTCCTGGAACTGCTATGTAGATCAGGCTGGCCTAGAACTCAGAGATCCACCTCCCTCTGCCTCTGGAGTGCTGGGATTAAAAGTATGTACACCATTATATTTGGTCAGTTTTATTTTGGGGGCACAAAAATCCAAAGATCCTAATTGTATAAATTGAGGACATGGCCACTCCAAGGTACGGTTGAGGGGAAGGTTTTTATTGTAGATAAAATACACTGTACAGCCAGAGGGCAGGAAGAGAAAGTAGTAGACTAAACAAGGCCAGCAGAATGTAAGGGGGATCGAGAAAGAGAGGAGAGGAAAATAGGAGAGCAAAGAGAGAAAGACCAAAAGAGATGGGGGAGCTAAGAGAAGAAGATTAAAAAGAGAGAACAAAAAGAAAACCAAGAAGGTACATGGCCAAAATGGCAGGATTATATAGAAATGAGAAGCTGAGTAAAGCGAAGACTGTGACCTGGAGAAATTTAGGGTAGGGAGTGGGTGAGAAGGGGCTGAGAAGAGCCCCAGGTCATTGTGATATTGAGAAAGCCTGGAGGCCAGCATATACTTTGGTATGCTAATAGGCACCAAATAGCCATTTGTCCCTACTTTCTTTTTGACCTGACACTGAGCAAGGTTTTTGTTTTGTTTTTGTCAAAGAATGGGATAAGGGAAAAGAGAGTAGATGGAGAACACACACTCGCCCATGCACACATTATTTGATTTATCGTTATTTGATTTATAATGGGGTTATATCCTGATACACTTCTTTGTTCATGATAAATAGTATAAGTAAAAATATGCATTTGGGCTAGGTGTAGTGACACAATTTGTAATCCTAGCACTGAAGAAGCAGGATTTCCATGAGCTCAAGATCACCTGGGTTACATAGAGAGGACAAGGGCTAGCTTAGGATATCCAGCAAGACCCTGCCCCAGGAAAAAGCATGCAATGATACATGTACCTGGCTACAATACAGCCCAGAGTAGAGCAGCGAGGGCTTCCCCCATGACCACACGAATGGCTAGGTGCTGTGGATCACTTACTCCTGCCCAACATCCAGGGAATATCGTTTTACACATCATTAGCTAGGAAGGTCAATATTCCACTGAATGCATCTTGATTTCACAGAGGAATTCTCACTAGCTGAGAGCCATCTGCACACACCTGAGACTTTTAAGTTGAAAGGCCAATCTAATTTCCTAGAACTAAGGTGATTTTGAACTACCAAATCATTTTCTGTAACTATAACTAAGGTTACAAAAACATCAGGAGGCTTAGAGGAGCACACATCTACTATGAAGTTGTGTTTCTCACCCATGTTGAGGAAGCTACTGTGACATCCCACGTGCCACTAAAACCGGTGACATCATTTTCCAGACTTTTCCAAGAATCCCTAGAGGTGTCAGACTGTAGCTTGAAAAGCAATGCTACAGAGGATTTGCACTAGTTTGCTGACTATGCAGAACCCTTACTTCCTTCATTTCACTGCCCTGGACCTCTACTAAGCTTGTGGATGTGATTCAAGATAGATTTTTCTCCCCAAATGGGTTAATTCAGTTCTGGGGTAAGTATTTGATCCCACAACGCTAGCTCAGTGTTTCCATATATCTCTAAGCATTTTCCATTATGCAAGGCTGCTTTCCAATCCTGTTATTTATAACTCACTATACAGTCCACACAATGTCTTTACAATCATGTTCCCATTAGATCCTTAAGATTTCATTGCGAGAAAAGCATGGGTAATCAGTATTTTCCAGATGGAGAAACAGAGGTTTCTTCAGCTAATTAAATAACACAGTAGGGAAGGGCCAGTTGTGCGTGTGTGTGTGTGTGTGTGTGTGTGTGTGTGTGTGTGTTACTACACTTAACTGTCTCATAGACAGTATTGTTTCCAAGCTCAAATGTTTTGTAGACTAGACAGTCTCAGGAGGAAAGCAATTGAATATATACTTATGTCCTCTGAAAGCGTAAATCAAAGCCTCAAGTGAAGGGGCTGAAAAGATGACTCAGCGGTTAAGAGCATGTAGGGCCAGATGACCAGAATTCGGTTCTCAGGATCCAGCTCACAACTGCCTGCAACTTCAGCTCCAGGGGAAACCAACACTTCTGACTCACGTGTACATACTATTCACAGACACATAATTTTAAACTGAAACAAATGTAAACACAAACACACACACCCTGAAGTATCTGACATTAAGACATTCAAATGTGTTAGAAGAAATCTTGCCACCCAGGATGGTGATCTCAAGCTGGGAGGGCCTCCCTTAGTTTCTAGGGACTGTTTACCCCCTGTGAAGGAGAGCTTCTTTTGTAGATTCTAATGAAGTGGTGAAGACATCTTTGGCTCTGTTCTCTCTGGCCTTGTAGGGAACAGTGGAGCTCAGAGCAGCGATTAGCCCTCCACTCTCCCCCTCCACTTCCCCATCCTCACCCCCACTCCTCGAGGGCCCAGAGCTAAGGCAGACATAGCCGACTTGAGTGGAAACCTGCTAAGGCAGCTCTGTCAGTTGACCCCACTAAGCCAATGACCAGGGTAGGACAGCAAAAGCTCCCAGAACCCCAGCCCTCCCCTACCCCCCCCCCTCGGAACCCGAGTGTCTGCTTATAATAACACCCACTCAAGGGCACGGGGGGGGGGGGGATTAGGATAGGCTTTAAGGCAAAACAGATGGAAGGGTTGAAAAGAGGCCCATGGGATCCTCATAGACTAGAGTCTAGACATTGAGCAGTGGCTCTGGATGATTGTTAAGGGTTTGATTCCTGAGCATCTTCTGGCTTTAAGAAAGCCAGAATGGAGACTTGAAGCAGAGAACTGGCAGGAGTTACCTGGCCCTATCTGATGTAAACTCAGTTGCTTCCTTCCCCCCATTCTTTCCTCTTCACACACCGACCCGTTGCCCCTCGCTGCCTTTACAGGGCATGGTTTAATCAGTACCAGGCAAGCTGGCAGGGAATCTAGTCACATAAGTTGGGCTGAAACCCTCTTTCCCAGAATACTAAGGAACTCCATCCAACAACTCCACATCAAAGCTCCACTCCCAGCCCTGACCCTTGCAGGGTATTGCCTCAGCTTTCATACAGCTTGGGAGAGAGCTAGGCCTAGTCCCATCCACTCCACCCCCATCCCCAGCCAATAACCATCTGGGTGGGTGCCCAGATAACACACTTTGCTGTGCACGTGGTCGTGAGGGTCTCACCTAAGATGATGAACTCCTCCATCTAGGAGAACTTGTGGAGTTGGTAGGGGCAGGAGAACTTGTGGAGTTGGTAGGGGCAGGAGAACTTGTGGAGTTGGGAGGGGCAGGAGAACTTGTGGAGTTGGGAGGGGCAGGAGAACTTGTGGAGTTGGGAGGGGCAGTGTGACCCAGTATGTTGGCTTTCTAGCCCAAGTTTAGGCACGTTCAGTATTAGGTGTGGCCTCAGGCCAGGGCAGCTGGATCATATGTGCAGACAGTCCCCTCAAAAGGCCTCGGGTGGAGAGACAGACACTCCCTTTTAGATAAGCAAAGCTTAGATGTCTAGAGGCACTCACAAACCCCAACAAAGCCTCTTCCCAGGACAAAGCCTGCAGGACAGCTTGTCCCAATGTGTAGAGAAATGGGGTGCTTCAGACAGTATGGCCCCACTGCCTTTCAGAATCCCCTCAGATCACATAGTTCTACTTAAGCTATCCCTCGGGAGTGCTCTGTTGGATGAGGCTCTGCCTGAACTCTGTACTGTTGCAGGGGTGTCCAGAGGTGTGTCCAGGATGTGGTGTCCCCTCTTCAGTCCCTCCAAAGCCACTGCCCTTTTGTATCTAACCCATCCCAGCCTGGCTTGTCTCAAAACCTCAAGACTCCAGCTCTTTCTGAGAAAGCCAGGAACACAGCTGTGAGTTCCAGTCCCCTAGGGGCAGTTCCAACACTCCCTTCTGGCTCCAGATGTAAAGGAACAGCTGTGGGGGTGGCAGTAGGCCCAGTTGGCAGGAGAGCAAGGCCTGGAAGATGGAGAATAAAGGCCAGAGAGCCAAGCAAATGGCAGGACTGTGAAGATTCAAGGGACCTGGGAAAGAAACAGTCTCATTCCCTGGACCAGAGACTGACAGGACTTGCCAAGTCCCTCCAGTGCTATCCTCCAGCCCTGCTCACTGCAATCCTGGCAGCCTATACTGGTGCACTCACAGGGATTTCCATCGGCTCTATTTTATGATTCCCACTTAATTTGAGAAGGGAAACAGCTTTCTCTGTCTGACCCCACCCTGTCCTTAAAACATGCAATTCCTAGCCTAAGGTCTGGGTAGCTGAAGAATGTAGAGGGACAGGACGGATGCCAGGAAGTGTGGGGTGTCACTTCCCTCTCTTCCCTTCCTTAGCTCCTTGAGATGCAAGAAGGCATCTGAAGACAGGGCTGATCTGGGTTCTGATATGAGTGGTAATGCTCGCCTGGGCATCATCTCAAAAATTCTTCCCTGAAATGACTGTGTCCTGCTGTAATCTCAGGTCTGTGTGCTATCAGGACCCCAGTAGTGTTCTCCCCAACCTGAAAGGACAAAGAGCCTCACAAGTGCTTCCATTTTAGGAAAAAAAAAATATTTTAATGGTCTTTTGCAACCTCTTTTCCAGGTAAGGCCCCTTCTAGGTGGAACCCCATTGTCAATGCTCTTCCCATTCCTGCTGGGAGATAGCAACCCCTCTCTGGAGGACACCCCCCCACTCTTGATGCGTCCATTTTTCCTGGGAGGCCAGCTCTAGGACTGGGCCTTAACAGGCCAATCATATGTAAATTTTATTAAAAATGGGCAGAACACTGTATTGTGTCCCTTTTGTAAATGCCATGGGACCAGCCCATTGCATTTTCCTACCCCTTAATTAAATAGCATGTTAAATAATCTCTTGGTGCTGGAGCCAGGCGTAGTATACGCCTTTAATCCCAGCACTTGGGAGGCAGAGGCAGTTGGATCTCTGTGAGTTCAAGGCCAGCCTGGTCTACATAGTGAGTTCCAGATAAGCCAGGGCTACACAGTCAGACTTGTCTCAAAAACAAAACAACAAATAAAACCCAACCAAAAAAAAAAAAAAAAAAAAAAACAGTCACCACCACCAACCCAAACAAAACAAAACAAACAAACAAAAAAAAAAAACCCTCTTTGTGCTGGCAGATAGGGGATGCCACAGCAGCAAGCCCCCTCACTACCTTGGCCAGGACCCTGTAGCTTCAGTATGTCCCCCCCTGTCTGGATTTGGACTTCACCAAAGTAGCCAGAGGCATAGCCTCTCCTGAGACGTGGCCAGTCCCAGAACACCCTCCCCACTGAGAGTGATTTCAACTGGATTGTACTGGCACCAGGCACCCAAAGCCATATCCAGGAGCCACTCAGATGGCAAAGTAGGGAACGGAAGTGTTACAGTTCTCATCCAACTCAGAAGTACGTGAGGTTCTTGACAGCTCCCATCTCTAGCATCCGCTTGATGGCTAGGGCCTCTTGGGAGACATTGTGGCCTGACCCCTGTGGAGACAGCCAAGGAAGTAAATGAGGAGCCCCCAGGTAGCTGTCAGTCTTAGAAAGGCCTCCCTCCCCCTTTCCCTGGTCCCGTACTTATTGCTAATTTTCTTCCTTATATGGGCTCTCAAAAAGGCAACAGAATTCATGTGGCAAATGTAGAGGATGCCAGCTGTCTAGCTGTCCAGGTACCAGCTCTGACACTGAATGACCACACCCAGAACTACTCTGTGCCCCTGCACCTCCTCTTCACCCAACATCCCTTGCAAACAGGGCTGCTTACCACCATAGACTTAAGCGTGATCTGTTCGTAGTAGTGAATGGTCTGCTTCTTGTTGTACGCATCTGGGTAGCCGAAGCCAGCGATGTGCACTAAATCGCAGAGGTGAAGGGCCAGGGTGATGGCCAGCAGACCTGTGGTTGGCTTCTGAGGGACAGAGTAGGAGGGCATTTGAAGGAGCCACAATTCCCTCGTCCTCCACCACCCACCTCACACACACTCAGGGTCAGTGATCTGCCATGGAAACATCCTTTACCTTAGCTGTCCAGTAGGGTACAGCTTATCCAGCTAAGCACCTGAATGAGGCTAATGCAGATGAGAAAGTGGATTTGTTACTCTAGGAAAGCCTAAACTCTCTGTGGTAATGGAGATAGAACCTGGCTGGGCCTCACGTATTCTAGGCCAGTGTTCTAGCATTGGTCTACACCCCTTGCCCTGATTATTAAGTTTTACATTTAAAGATTTAACCATTAATTTATATATATATATTTCATGGGCACTGGTGTTTTTTTGTTTTTTGTTTGTTTGTTTGATTGATTGATTGCATATGTCCGAGTGAGGGTGTTGCCCTGGAGCAGGAGTTACAGACAGTTGTGAACTGTCATGTGAGTGCTGGGAATTGAACCCGAGTCCTCTGGAAGAGCAGTCAGTGCTCTTAACCGCTGAGCCATCTCTCCAGCTCACCATCAATTATTTTTATGTGTGTGTGCTTGCTTGAGTTATGTGCACCATATGCATGCAGGAGCCTCCAGAGACCAGAAGGAAGGCATTGGGTGACCTGGAACGAGAGTCACCGATGGTCATGAACCAAAGTGGCGCAGAGAACTAAGCCCAGGTCCTCTGCAGAAGCAGTAAGTGCCCTGACATGCTGAGCCACCTCTTCAGTTCCTAAGTTTTACATTTAAATTGTTTTGTGTCTAGTGGCTACTGAGGTTACCTTGTCAACTTGATTAGATTGAGAAGTACCTAGGAAATCACTAGAGTACACTTCTGTGGGCTATCTGTGAAGAATGGAAAGGATTAACTGAAGACTGAAGAAAGGATTAACTAAAGGTCGGTAGCACCATCTCATAGGTAAGGAACCTATAGGTATTTTCTCTCTGCTTCTCACATGCTGCATGGGAGTGTTCTGTTCCAACGTGACAACTGTGAAAATCACCATAATACTATCTGTTGCTTGAGTATTTATATGATGTGTTAGGTATCATGCTGAGTATGAACACAGTATAATACACCATTTCATCCAGTTCCCCTCCAAACACATATATACAGATACTATTATAAGACTCATTTTATATATGAGAAAATTAGAGCTTGCAAATATAAATATTTTGTTTAAAGAGGGGATGAGGGATCTGCCCTCCTCCTTGGACCTGATGATTCAACACTCGTGGCTGTAGTTCCGTGATTTTTCATGGGATGAAATACCCCTTCTGTAAACCAGGGCCAACAATACCTTGCCTATACCCCTTCTGTAAACCAGGGCCAACCATACCTTGCCTGCCCACCTTATGGCCTGCCGTGAGGATCCCCATTCCTTCCACCCCCAAGTTATCCACAGCAATGGTCAGCCTAATATTCAAACTTCAGAAAGCTTGCCCTGCTCAGGCCCAACCGTCAGCTCTATAGAGCATTCCACCCACCCTGTCACTCACCCTGAGACTTACTTCCTGGACCCTCCTCCCACCGTACCTTTCAATTGTCTCTTTCTCTGCATTGCTTCTTGGCAAGCCTTCTCTTTCACAGTTGCTGCCTTTTGTCTTTAAGACAGGATCTCATGTAGCTCTAGCCGGCTTTGAACTTTACTATTTGCTGAGGCTAACTTTGAAATCCTACCTCTGCCTCTCAGGTGTGTGTGTGTGTGTGTGTGGGGGGGGGGGTTACAGGCATCTACTGCTACACTTGGCCACCCTGCCACTTTACCTCCTGCGCTCTCTCATCCAGTCTGGGGCAATGCAGAATCACGTGGCCATCACCTCCTCGCCAGTTCTGCTCCTCCTGGTATTCTCCACATTAAACAGGTATAGCACAACTGGCCATTCATTTAAGCAGGGAATCAAGGAAACCTAGAACTACCCATAAACCTCCCGAACCCACCCTCAAGACATAGGAGGTAGGAGATGGAATTGTAAAGGATGTTTTTTGTTTGTCTGTTTGTTTTTTTTTTTAAAGACAGGGTTTCTCTGTGTATCCTCGACTGTCCTGGAACTCATTCTGTGGATGAGGCTGGCCTCGAACTCATAGAGATCTGCCTGCCTCTGCCTCCCAAGTGCTGGGATTAAAGGCGTGTGCCACCACTGTCCAGTGATAGCTGTTTTGTTTTTTTTTTTTAATGTCAACTGGACATAAGCTAGAGTCAACTTAGAGAAGGGAGCATCAATTGAGAAACTGCCCCAATAAAAGACTGCTATAGGCAAGCCTGTAGGTAATTTTCTTAATTAATGATTGATGTGGGAGAGCCCAGATCATTGGGGTTGGTGCCAACCCTGGGCTGGGGGGGTCCTATGTTCTATAAAAAAAGCAGGCTAAGCAAACCATAAGGAGCAAGCCAGTAAGCAACACCCCTCCAGCTCCTGCCTCCAGCTTCCGGCCCTGGTTGAGTTACTACCCTGATTTCCTTCGATAGTAAACTGTGATAAGGAATTATAAGCAAAACAAACCCATTCCTTCCCAACGTGCTTTTGATCATGGTATTTCATCACAGAAATTGCAACCCTGACTGAAACAGGACCCCCACTTCTCTTTTATAATTGCCTTCTCTCACAGGTATGGGAAATATTCAAATAGGAAGTTTAAATGATAGTTCATTATTTCATACAGTTCTTATGAGGGGAAACCACCCTACCAGACTGACCTACTTAGATAAATCTGGATGCTGAGATCAGAGATGAAGTCAGTCAGATTTGAGCTGTCACTGGCTTGAAGATGGAGGGAGCTACAGGGTAAGGAATGCGAACAGCCTCCAAGAGCTGAGTGGACCTCTTCACTCAGCCCACAGACTGCAAGAACAGGGGAGCCCTACTCCTACAAACATAGAAACCCAATTCTTTCACCCAAAACAACTTTGAAAGAAAAAATTCCCACAGGGCCTCCAGTTAGGAATTCAGTTCTTATAATCAGCCTGCTACACTACAAAGAGTCACAAGCCAATGCTGGAATATTTTTGAGGCCACTAAGCTGACTGTGTAATTGGGCAGCAAAGAAAAACTAGTGCAAGTCAAGGCCATTTACACTCCTTTCTTCCTCCTTCCCACTGCCAGGAGCTGGACTCACCTTCTCTTACTTCCTTCTAAAGCCTTCACTCTATTACACCCCATCCATAGCATGCTGGTACACTCCTTTTTTTTTTTTTTTTTAAGGTTTTTTGAAACAGGGTTCCTCTGTGTAACAGCCCTGGCTGTCCTGGAACTCACTATGTATACCAGGCTGGCCTTGAACTCACAGAGATCCACCTGCCTCTGCCTCCTGAGTGCTGAGATTAAAGGTGTGCACTATCACACCTGGCAATGGTACACTCCTTTAACCCCAGCACCCAAGAGGCAGAGGCAAGCAGCTCTCTGTGAGTTCCAGGCTAGCCTGGTCTATATAGTGAGAGCCTGTCCTAAAAAGAAATCCCCCCCCCCCCCTTGCTGTCCTTAACTCCACCAAAACTAGAACTTGGTGCTGGCAGGGTTCTATGTCCACATCAAATGGACCGCCTCCTCCCACTTCATGCCTAATATACAGCATGATCCCCACAGGACGAACTACCATACCACTTCATCTTAGAGTTCCCAAGATAACTCAGCAGAAGTGTGTCCCCTCTGTGCTTCCTCCACACTGAGCAACTCTTGTGTAAGATTCTGTCACTCCACAGTGCAACCTACAGCTTATTCTGCTACACAGCATCTTTAGAGCAGAGGGCACAGCTCATTCTCTAAGCATGGGATCTCAGGATCACTACTGGGCAGTCACACTCCGAGCATTCAATGTATGATATTGATTAGTATAGATAGTGTAGAACAAAGATTAATTTAAAATTTGGCTATTATTAGCTAGGTATTGTGGCTCATACTGGTAACCCCAGCACTTTGGAGGATTACTGTAAGTTTGAGGCCACCCTGTCTCAAGAAAACTAATAAATGACAAAGGGCAAATGCTGATAGAGCAGTCACTGTGTTCCAATCTCTATGTCTCACATTTTATGTTATCTTCTTAAGTCCTACCATAACTTTAAGAGGTCAGCACAAATATTATCCCACCATTCAGAAAAGCAAGGGAAATCTCCCAATGCCAGACCTGCCTGATGACCATAGAAAGTGGCACAGCCAGAGCCCTGTCAATGCCTGCTGGTGACCTCCTTCTGCTGTCTAAGAGTCTAGGGCCATGAGCCTGAGACTCCAAGACACATGGGAACAATATCTGCAAAGCTACAATATTGGGTAAACCCTGCCACCTAAATACTGCCAGGACACAGAGTGCTGAAATCAAAGCTGTAACTCACAATACTACTACAGCTCCCTAAACTGGGTTCACCCATACCCATGACATGCAAGACAGACCTGTCGAAGCTTAGTCTCCATTCACTCCATCAGATCAGTATGTTCCAATATAAGATGGCAGGCTGAAAGTCTAACAGCACTGACTCGAGCTATTCCCAAAGATAAGGGTCGGTGAGCGTACCAGCAGCGCCCAGTTCACAGACCCGAGCGTACCAGCAGCGCCCAGTTCACAGACCCTGACCAGAACCTGCCAAAAGCATCATAAAGTCCAGCGCTCAAGTCCAATCCAGCCCTTTTACTCACTCCACTTTCAGGATACCCCAGTTCTCCAAAGTACAGACTGTCCATCAAGGCAGCACACTAAGAAACCTCTTTTCAAAGGTCAAGTGCAAGTCCCACCCACCCATTATCATTACTCTGTCTCATGAGTTCCTCCTCACTTTCTACCCATGACCCCAACCTCCAGCTTGGTCTTGCTGTCACCAGCTTGTCATCACCTGCTTGATCTTTCGTGGCTGTTGTATGGGCAGGCTCAGGAGCTTGTCAGCTGCAATCTCCATAAAGAATGGGTTAAGAATCCGAATCTGTTTGGGGTTAACATCCCAGATGAGGGGAGGCTGTTTCCAGAAACCTTTTCGCACCTGTGGGGGTAGGGTTAGAAGGGAGAGACGAAAATAGGTAAAGGTCTATTTCTCAACTCTAACCCAGATGGTGGTCTTCAGAGAGAAAGGATGGGATCCCAGTCAAGATAGCTACCTCAGGAGTGCAGTTACTTCAGAACTGAGGCAAGACTTGTGCCAGAGATGACAGACAAAAGCTCAAGGGGGCCCCTTAACAGGAAGGAAAGGGGAAAACGTGGAGTGTGTGAGGTCTGTTTCAGAGACGCAGGCAAGAAGGGACTTGAGCCTTAGGCTGTCTACGTACTGGGCAAAAAATGTCAGATCAGACAGTTCAACCTTAAGCCAGATGGCCCAGGGAGGCAGTAGGCTCTCTGTGGGGACCATCAGGAAAGGCACAAAGATGCTTCCTGTTCCCAGGCTTTTCTTGCATTCTGACAGTGCTCCTATTCCAGGCAACCCTCTAGCCCAGAGGGCCTCTGGCTTCCACCCCAGCTCCTCCAAGCACTTGAGCTATAAAACAGGGCAGCTTATCAGCAGCCCTATAAAACAATGCCCTTGGTGAGAAGCCCAAGGTTCTGGCTGTGGAAAGCCTGGTTCACCCTGACCCTTCACCAACCCTTCAGGATTACCCCAAGGCACTCTGTGGCCCATGAAGCCCTGATTAGGATGGCGTCACCATTACCATTTCCCTTTCTCCCACATGTCCCAATTTACCCGCTTCTTATCACTTAAGATGGTCTCAATCCAGTGGAAGTCCATAGCCTTGAAAGCTACCAGCACCAAGAGAGTGTCTGGGTTGTTTTCTATTTTGGGGTCGAAGTGGGCCGACTCAGGGTAGAAGAGACGTATGGTGGTCTTGGAGCCCACATCTCCCTCGTAGCCAGCCACAGGGGCATTGTTAAGTCTGGGCCAGGGAAAGAATATCCATTACCAGAGATACCAGACCTTTTGGCAGCCCCCTGTTTGGGATATCGGAGACCCAAAAAGAAGCAGGAGGGATGACCACACACCTGATGACCACGTCATACTTGTTGATGACACCTCCCAGTGAGCTGTTCCGCAGCCGGTGCCCGTTGCCCACCACAACACAGCGCCGACACTCCAGGCTGCCGTGGGAAGAGCGAGCAGTGATCAAATCTAGAAGGAGTCCCACTCCAGTCTGCTGAACTCTCACTGATCTGCATCTGCCTGGGTGGCTATCTGGGCTTACTTCTAGGTTCTCCTTAGCCCCTGATCTGCATGGGTCAGGCATGCTAAGTGGTCCTGTTAATGGTCCTACTGACCTTGAAGTCCTAGACCTCAAACCAAAATACAAACAAGCCAAGCATAGCAAAGAGATAACAAGAGAAAGGAAGGCACATAGGAGCACAAGAACTGTGCACAGTGGCACATACCTGTACAGTGCCAGAAGAAAAGTCTGAGTTCAAATCCAGCCTGGGCTACATAAAGAAACTCTGTCTCAAAAGGAAAAAAAAAAATGAGATGAAAGACTAGAAAGGAGAAAGGAGGGAAGGAGAAACCCTAGGACACATCTCCTTTGCCTGTTGCCCAGGTCTGTCTGTTGCCATGGCAATACCTTCAGCAGCTTCTGCCTACCCTGGCATTTAGATGCTTAGGCTAGGTTGCTGTGATTTTAGAGTACCTATAGTTCCTGGACACAGGCAGGGTAGAGCGGGTCAAATTGGCCACAGTGAGTCAAGGACCAAAGGCTAGCTGGCAGGGCACTGGATGATTTTACACTGGAGCAGGGAAAGGTGAAGGTGGTCAGGGTGCAATGAGAAAAATACCTCCTTACCTCTGTATGCTCTCAGGTATAGAATAGCTAGTAATGGCCAACACCCGGAGAAGAAGGTCTTCTACAAAAAGGATGAATAGAATAGAACGAATGCAGACTATGGTCATCAGCATTCTAAAGGATGCCCCCATTCCTCTCTCTACCCACCCTCATGAAAGGACTCTGAGCTTGCAGGTGAAGGGGAGGGGTCAGGTCAAGGGTCTCAAAAACTTCCTGCCTAACTAGGCACCCTGCTTTTGTATCAGTCTATCTCTGGCAAGAAACAATGTAAAGACACATATATGGCCGGCCCCATGAACAGAGAGAGCATGAGCTTTCCACTTACTTGGGTAGAACAACTCATTAAGCATGAATTTACCACTTCCTTTAATCCCAAAGAGCAGCTAAGGGACTATGAGCCACTAGTGAGTTACCGTTCCACTGGGCTGAGCAATAACTTACCGCTCCCTTTGGTCCCAAAGGGCAACTCATAGGCGGATGGTGTCTTTACCCAGAAATAATCCTTAAGCTGCAGAAAGATGGGCTGTTCCCTAGAATGGCTATATAGGGTAGGGATGAGAAAGAGATTAATCTGACTGAACAAGGTCAGGCCTCTGACTGTATTATATGGTCTTTGTCCCTCTTCCAGCTTCATCTACCCTCCAGTCCATTAGCACTGACACAAAACCCCTCAATCCTGAGCTCCCCGTGCCCTGTACCATCTTCAGGTACTTACTTGCCAAAAATCTTAGAGGCCTGCCTCTCTGCCTCACCCTGGAAGCATGGTTCTTTCTTCTCTGAGACGGGAAAATAAAAGCTGGAGAGAGAGAAAAGTAAGAGGGCCCAGTGAGACCAAGGCCCTGAGGCCAGCATCCCAGGCAGTGTCCCCCTCCCCAGGGGTGGCACAGAGGTCCCACGGCTCTAGAGAAGGACTTACAGAGTTAGTATCTCCTCAACCCAAGTTCCACTTTGAGCCCAAATCATTGAGGGTCCAGATCTTTCTGCCAAATATTTCTTCTGTGGGAGATCATGGAGGCCACCTCAATCCCCCCCACCTCCTGTCCCAACCACCCTCACAAAAGGACTCTGAGCTGGCAGCTGAAGGGGAGAGGTCAGGTCAAGGGTCTCAAAAACTTCCTGCCTAGCTAGGCACCCTGCCTTTGTATCAGTCTACCTCTGGCAAGAAACATTGTAAGGACACAGGAAGCATACTCACAGTTCAATGTATCTGTCTTCTCGGGAGATGGAATACCACACCATGACGGCGACGAGGCCCAGAGCCAGCATGGCCAGGAGCTTCCAGCCTGCAAGGTACATGCACAGAGAAGCTGGAGGCAGAGACACACCGTGACACCCCAGACTGCCTTCTCCCTTGCTGATTCCAGACCCCTCCACCACCAGCACAGCAGACTCTCTCCTGGGCCCTCTCCTGTCTCTAGCCAGGGGTGGGAACCCAAGTATTTCTGTTGTCACGATGACGACGAGAGTGTCCCTGGCTCCCAGTATGACCCTATGCCACACCTGAAGGGGTCCCAAGATGCTGCTGAGAATGACTTCTGGACCCTTCACCATGGACAGCCCCTAGGCAACACTCACGGGATTTGCTGGTCATGTTTCTCAGCAGATAGCAGGGTTCCTGGGGAGAAGTGTCATCCCGGCTCCCTCGGGCCACCTAGGAAGCAGGAGTCCCAGGTGTCAGTCTAGCTCTGCTACCTAGATCAAGGACCCTGCCTACTCCTTTCCTTCTCTAGGAAGCACAAAGCCACTCGGTGGTGCAGCCAGCCTCAGGTAATGTCCCTCTGAAGCTCCCAGAGGGCAGTGGGAAGGATGTATGCGGAGCCCTGCTACAGGAAGGGGAGATGAGGTCTCTAATGCAACTCTCCAGCACTCAGGAAGAATGAGTTTAGGGTACAAGTGAGTGCATCCACCATTTCTGACACAAAAGTTAACTACAGCCAGAACTTGGTTCATACTACCAAGGTCCTCAAGAAGCCCCCTTCCCAGCCCTGCTAGACATGGACAGTACCCAGACCTCACCTCCTAAGCTGCACGGTAAATCAGGAAGGAAGGCTGGTGCAGTTGGGGATGGGTCAGGGAGCCCTGAGGGTATAGCCTGGCAAGGAGTCAAGGGATACTTCAAATGGCAGTGGGCAGAAAACATTCCAGTGGCTGGGGGAGGTCAGGAAGCAGTAAATTGCTCTCTGGACCAACTCCTCTAGGACCACACTACTAAGAAATCTACGTGGCTTAGCAGCCATAGGAAGATGTATAGAAGCCAAGTGCCAGTGTCTCCCAGCCAATTTCCTTCCATCCTGTTCTGTCTCTCAAACGGTCAGGAACAGAAACATCACAGAACATACATCCCACAGACATGGGGCTTCATCAGTTGAGATGGATTTTCACAAACAGAGCAGGGGACTCATGCTAGACCGTAAAAGGAAGCACTGTTTCGTACTCTCCTGAGAACAAGTAAAACATCTTAGATTATTTCTTGGAGGCAAGATCAACATCTAGAGGAAGTGCTGTCTATCACAGTCATAAACCTATGATTCTGAATGCAGGCCTGTTATGGAGTCAAGGCTATATCCCCAAGTGGGGACATTTCCCAGATGCCATTGTGAGTTCAAGAACTGTGAGCAAAACAAAACAAATCAAAAGACACCCCAAAACAACAGCAGCAGCAACAACAGCAACAAAAACAACTTGATGTGGGAAAGTTCCAGAGACTTCTTCATGCTTCAGTAAGATTACTGAACAGCTGCCTGCAACACCCTGGAGGGGACTGAGGATGGCCTCCCCAATAAAAGACAGAGAGAGAGAGAGAACCCTAAATTTCCAGTTAAAGTCACCCTTAATCCTTGACTACTCTCCTAAAAGTGAACACACCTCCCCTTCCTACCCACAGCAGCGACCAGATCACTTATCACACAGGCCTCTTTCCTGCATGGCTGTCCCCCTGGGCTTCATAGTGAGACCCTGTCTCAAAAATTAATTAGTTACTTAATTAAAAGCATCAAATGGATAAGTCTTCTTTGAGAAACTCACATCAGTGCTCTGGGGTATATCTTTCTTTCTAACCAATTCTCTCTTAGCCTCTATGCTTAAAATTATGTTACAATGTCTTTAATAAAACTCAACTCTGCACCCCCGCCAAAAGTTAAAAACTTGGAGCATTAAACGTTAGGTGAGGATGAAACACCATATCTCCTTCTCTGGCTCTCATTTCTGTCAACATAGGAAGTAAATCAACAGATAGATCCCTGCTGCTCAGAACAAGTTTGTCAGCTCAACAACATGGGAGCCACAGGTACCCTTACTAACAAAGCAGAATCTTAGGCCTCCTGCATATCTACAAAATCAGAATATAGATTTGAACATGCTCTTACATTTACGTTTGAGAAGCAGTGCTCAGGGAAGAGGTTCTGCATCATAGTTGAACAGGGGAATGGGAAGAAATTCTGGTTCATTGCTCTAGCCCAGCCCTGAATTTGTGTATGCATGACAGATGATTCTAATGTGCAGGCATAGAGGAAAATCACCAGATTAGACAGCTAGTCTCCAAAGCTACCTACTTAACCTTTGATGAGCACATTTCAGGACGTATGGGTGAGGCCTGTCTGAGGACCTAAGATCACAATGGCCCCCTTGAGTCCTGCTAGGACCACACTTGGAGTTGCAAAATTCTGCCACATTGTTCATTAACTACCTCCTTCTTCACCCACCCTTCTTCCTCCAGATCTAAGGGGGGCTTTGCAGTTAAAGCTGGCTACACAGTGCAGTGATCTGACGGTTTTAAAATATCCACACATCTAACTCTGGTTCCCATGGTTTTTTAGAAGCCAGGCATCAGTAGTAAAGAGGAAAACAAACAAACAACAAAGTCCACTTCCTCTTATGATTCTAGATTCTAGCATGCAGCCAAAATGGAAAATCTGACATAGAACAGGTTCCAGAGTAAATGACAGACAACTACTGACCTTGACCTTTAGGGAAAAGACTTTGGCAGTCATTGCTAAGTAGCCTGGAGCAGACCCAAGCAACAAGACAGCTATTTCTCCTTTGGCTTCTTTCCCAATGCAGGTCTACACTGGCACATCTTTGTTCCAAATCAGAACCAAGACAATTCTAACCAGCCTCGCTAGTCTTAGGGGTTGCTCCAAGGTGCCCAATCACAAATTTAAACTTACTTCCTTGCTGGACCTAGCCTGGAAGATTGCTTTGTGTCCTGTGGGTATTCCAGAGGCACTGGGCTTCTTAGACTGGTCGCTACAAGGACAATCTGTTGAGGGGAGCCTGCAGTTGATCTAGCCAGGGCCAAGGCTCAGTAGCCTCTCCTCTGAAGAAGCTGCCAAGGAGAACCACTCACCCAACCTCATACGCAAAGCTAGCTCATGGCAGGAAAACTGTCTGTACCCTTGGAATCCTACCATGAACCAAGGTGTCCCTGGTTTAAAGTGAGCTGATGAGCCCAGCACTTTCACAGTGCAGAACAAAGGAAGTGGGAACCTGTAGGAACTGGTGTCCAGCCAGTGCTTGATATCCAAGAGGAGCCCAATTTGATCAATATCCCCCAAGGGCTGAGCAGGTGCCAGGCAGAAGCCCAGTTTGCTGAATGGTTCTATTCTCTTTAGTCTTTGATTTTCTGTCCCTTGGGAATTTTTTTTTTTTTTGGTCTGGATTGAACCCAAGTCTTTGGCATGGTAGGTAAGTATTCTACCACGGAACCACATCTCCCCTGGCTGTCAGTTCTGTAAGAAAACAAAAACTAGAGCTACTTGCCCTTCTAACACCTTTACACTTATCCATCATTCTCTCTCCAAACTGTACCACCTAGATGAAGGATCTCTGTCTAACATCTTCCCAGAATGTGGTGCAGCCAAGGTCCCCACCTCTTTGCTCTTCTGACCTCTTCACAGTTAACACAGTTCCCTTAAAGTAATGTCTGTGTCTGCTTCATCCCCTCCTCTGGCTATCCCTGCCTCGGACTTTCCTCCACAGGCCAAACTTCTACATCCCACTTCCTTACTTCCTACTCCACTTCTTCCTGAGAAATGAAACGCAGCAAGCCTCGCTCTGGCTTAGAACTATTCCACCCCCAAACCCATCTCAAAAGCCACTCTTGTGACCACCAATGCTGACATTGCATACCCAGGAATCTACGCATCCAGGCCATGAAGATACATGTGTGATCCTGTTGGCCCGTCAGGATCTAGAATCACAGGGCATGTCTTGGTGAGTTTCCAGATTACCTTTAGCTAGGGTGGGAAGATCCATCCCAGAGGCAGCACAGTTCCACCTGCTGGCTGTGGCCAAGGCTAACTATAAAGGAGGAAGTGAGCTGGGCACAAGTAAGGACGACGGCTCTCTGCTTCCCCAGTCTGAATGCAGTGTGACCAGCCACCTCTCACCTGGGCTACCATGCTTTTCCCACCATGATGGACTGGACCCTCAAACTGTGAGCTGGAACAAACCCTTCCTTCCTTAAACTGCTTGTGCCAGGTGCTCTGTTGGGTCAACTAGAAAAGAAACCAAGATACGTTGCATAGCACACCCCAAGCACAGTAACAGAGCCCGTTTCCTTCCCACAGTACACACTTCTACATCCTCCTCCCCTACTCTGCCCATGTTTTCTGTGTTAGGATGTCTCATATGGTTTAAATGTGAGCCTTAAAGTCCATGTATTGAAGATCTGATCCTGAACGTGGTGGTATTGGGAGATGGGACCTTTACGAGGAATGTAAGGGCATGTAAAGGGCTCAGTAGTAGAAAACTTGCCTACCATTCAATTAGTGCTTTTACCACAGGAAAGGATTTCTTGAGATGGAAATGGAGCCATTATAAAAAGACAAATTCAGCATCTCACCCTCTCCCCTGCTCCCACTCTCTGTCCCTCCTTTTGCCTTCAATCAGAAGATGAGACAACCAGAAAGCCTCATCTTGGATTTTACACCGTCCAGAACCATAATCCAAATGAACTTCTATTCATTATGCATTATCCAGGCTAGAGAATTTGGTTAGAGCAGCACAGAGCAGACTAAGAATGACATAGTCTTGATAAGTAGGCCTATTGATGTAACAAACACCTGAAAATGTGGAATTACCCTTGGAACTGACTAGAGGGAAGAGGTTAGAGGAATCTGGATGTGCTGCCTAGGAAAAGTACTGTTAAGAGGAACAAAAGTTCAGGTAAAGGTTCACATCAGAGCTGTAGGGAAAGCCTGGACGTTCCTATAGATCACACAAATGGTGTCAGAAACCAGAGTAAAGATCACCCTAGTGACAAAGTGGCTAGCAACCTGGGTAGATTGCCTGTGCCCTAAAACTTCATGGAAGACAATAGGATGAAAAAGGATATGTGGAGGTGGAAGGAACAACTTGGTCACAAACCGCTCAGGATGCTTCTGTGGCCTAACTGTCCACAGTAGGCTGTGAATGGAAAGACATGATTTTGAGTGGGTTCTACAATTAAAATAAAACAGAATTTAGGAATTTGAGGGATTCTTAGTCAGGACTCTGTAGAGAATTAAAATCTTTTTTTTGTGAGAGAAAAATGCAGGTGTGGCCAAGTAATCACTTGATAAGATTAGTATAGACAAAGTGGGTTCTGAGACTATCCAGCAGGACAATGGGAGAATGACCCCAAAGGCCCTTGAAGACTTCTACTGACGTCCCTCCCATTTCACACCCAGAATGCCAAGCTTGAGAGAAGAAAGCAATCAGAAGAGCAGCCAGACCTTGGGGCAGCCAGACCTTGGGGCTTGCTGCCAAGCTATGATAAGCCTCCACTCCCCACATTCTTGGGCAGTCTCCTGCTGCCTCAGCCACTGCTCTCTGGGACAACTTGACCCATCCCTCCAAAATCAGCAAGAGACAAGCTGTGGCAGGGCCCACATGGTGCCAGTTCTGTAGATACAGCATGGAAGAGCAGTGGGGCATGACTTCCTCTGCCTGGATTTCAAAGGATTTCAAAGGCTAGGGCAAAGACCGAGCCAGCACAGGAAACCTTCGGGGAGTCAAGGCCTGGCAGAACTGTGGAGTCAGAACACAGCAGAGTCCTAGGTGGCCTAGTAGAACCATGGATTGGGGTGGGACCATCCATAGGGTGGGGTGGAGCCTTGCATGAGATCCCAGAATTGTTGGGCCACCAGAATATATCATTCTGTGAGCTGAGGACAAGATTCCAATGTTACTGGGACAGGGGGTCTAGATCTTGAGGTCCAGCGTGTCTACCCACTGTCTAGAAACAGAACAAGGAGTTAAGGAAGATCATTCTGGAGGGTAAGAGTCAATCATTTCCTGTGTAGGGTTCTGGACCTACACACACCAGTTACTGCTCCCTTCTTACCTACTTCTCCTCTTCCCTATCTTCCTGCTCTAATTTGGAAGTAGCTTGTACGATTTCACAGGCTATTGACTGAATTCGAGGGTCAAAAAAATAATTGCTATGAAAATGAGAAAAATATCCAGAATTAAACAACAGAATCATTTTTAGTATGCAGCTACAGCAGGAGCTAGAGGAAAATGTATAGATAAATTCAAATGGGGGGGGGATCTGTAATTAACTATTCCACCCAAAATATTATTAGTGTGTGCTTGAGATAGAGTCTCACTATGTAGCCCAAGGTTAGCCTGGAACTCACTGTGTAGACCAGGCTGGCCTCAAACTCCCAAGAGCTGGGTTTAAAATCATGTGCCATTACACTCAGCCCTGAAATATTATTTTAAGCTATAAAGTAAACCATAGATAGAAAAGGGAAGAAAATATGGTGGAGGAAGAAATGAAGGGAAGGAAAAATATATTATCAACAAAAATCAAACATACGGCCTCTGACTCGACGAATCTGCCTTGAATAAGTCTCTACTCACATCTAATTTTAGACACACTAGACTTTGGATTTCTAAGGTCCAAACTAAGGGGGTGAGACCTTTAAGATGTATTTAGGTCCAGAGAGCCCTTCCCTTATGGATAGAGAAAATGGGTGCCTTATTGTGAGAGTAAGTTCCTTATGAAAGAATGAGTCCTTGCTACACATTTACCTCTCCATCTTCGACCACAGGATGAGGTAGCCCCTGGAACCATGAGCGGAAAAATTCAGCGCACCATAAATAACACTGCCTGTAGTATGCTGCTATAAGAGCATACAGGTACTAAGATAATACCCTCATCCTTCTCTATTCTGAGTGCCTGGACAATCCTGTTCCTGTGACACCCAGCTCAGCCCTGCTCTTATGAATCAATCGTTCCAGGTGCTTCTAAATAACTTATGCTTTGTTCCTACAAACTATTGTTTATACATTGATTTGAACACTAAATAGATCATAGAATCTTATATCTCACAGTTCCTGGTTTGTATGCCTTGCCCAATATCCTTTGACTTCTGGCATTAGAGATTTACAATGTCTGAATTATATCCAAAAGTGTAGTTTCATATTATATAATTATTGAGCTTTTATATGTTGCCCATGAAACAATAACTTCTGATATGGGGCTTCTTTGTGTCTCCAGACCATATTATAACAGCTATTACAGAGCACATGTTTAACAAAAAAAAGTGATGATACAAAATCAAAGACTCTGTGTGTGTGTGTGTGTGTGTGTGTGTGTGTGTGTGTGTGTGTGTGT
>CAJQZJ010003694.1:8537946-8570681 GCA_907164525.1 Lophiomys imhausi | reverse complement strand
ACACACACACACACACACACACACACACACACACACACACACACACATACACACACGACTTTCCTCAAAGTAAAGGCAGATGGATGAGGGCAAGGGATGATGAGGGCAGGGGAAGGACGGCAGGTGTGCTGGGTGCTGCTGGAAAAGACCAGGCTTTGAAGTCCCTGAGCAACAGACCCCCCGGGTCAACAGGCAGTCTGGTGTTCAGGTTTTCAGAGCCAACCCAGGGTCGTCTCTTGTGATCCTAGCCCCTTGTGGAGAGGGTAGAAATCACTGTCTTAGAACCCACAGCCCCTGCACGCCACAGAACCAAAAGACATGGGTGGCCTCTCCCCCAGTTACTTGCTCTGCCTCAGTAACACTTAAGTCCTCCATGGCAATAACTCGAACAAACCTCTCAGTGCATACCGGCTGCTACTTAGAACACACACAGCAGCACAGTAGCCTCCGACATACACACAAGTGCCCACAATCACAGCTCTCATTCCTTCCCCTTCCCTACCCACTCCACTACCACATACAGCCTCTGAGCTCTGCTGGGCCCCTTCAGCCAGTGGACTCTCTTCCCCCATTCCTTGGCCGTGTATTGCTCTCTGGTTTCGTCAATTTCAGCTCTGGCTCCTGCTGTTTGTTTGTTTGGCTGAAGGTCCCTTAAGCTATCCACCAGGGAGCAGGAGCTTACAGGAGCAGGGAGTGGCTACATCTGGTCTCTGGGGACCTCTGAAAGTTGGATAAAGGGAATCCCTGATCCTGCTGTCTCTGTCCTTCTAAATCCAGCTTCTAAGAGGAAAGCACACCTCCTGTCATCCTCAGAAGTGGCAGGAAGGGGGCTACCAAAAAAGACTATAAACAGAACGAAGATACAGGGCAGAAGTCCTAGAGATGCAATATAGTATAGGAACCATACTTTTCCACAAGCTCAATGTGCATGGCCCTTGCAACTCTTTTCCAGATGCAGAAAAATCTTTTTAAGTGAGAGAGAATAAACAACAGTGGGTATCAGAAAAACTGAGAAATTGAGGCACAGAGAAGAAACAGACAGTGAGGTAATCTAGAAGGATGGATTTCCTTAGGGGTGCAGGATCCCTGTAAGGCAGGAGAGGCCAGGGACCCCACACAGTGTTCAAATGATCATGTCCCAGGCTGTGGTCCCCACCCCTCCTCCAGAGCACACCTAGCTCTAGCCAGCTCACCTGGCCTTGCTGGCCTGTCAATCCAGCTGCTCCTGAAAGAGGGTATTTTCTTCCCTCTCGATTTGGACAGCTGTAGAGAAGAGAACAGGATGCTGCTGGTGATAGGGCCACAGATGGTGCTAACCAGCAGTTTGAGTGGAGTGAGGAGGGACTTTAGGGCCAGCCTGGCAGGTTGCAGGGAAGAGCTGCCTCCTAATTACTGCAGAAGGAAGTAGCTCTAGGTTCTGGAAGCAGAGCTGGTCCAGGACAAGGAAATAGAGGCCCAATGGCAAGGGAATAAAATGAATGAATCACTTTTATTTTATTTTCTATCTTTCTATCTTTTGTTTGTTTTTCGAGATAGGGGCTTCTCTGTGTATCCCTGGCTATCTTGGAACTGCTCTGTAGGTCAAGTTGGCCTCAAACTCACAGAGATCTACCTGCCTCTGCCTCATGAGTGCTGGGATTAAAGGCATGTGCCACCACTGCCCAGCTATACAACACTTTCTCGGTTGAAGGTGGGAGTCAAGGACCAGCTTCTCAGGCCCATTACCAAACACAGTCCTTTCTTAGCTGATGTTGGCTGATGGGAAGGGTTCAAGAAGAGGAAGACAACATGGAAAGGAAGGGTGCTAGACCTGAAACTCACCCCCTACCCACTTCTGGAGTCAGGAAATGGACTGCGGTGTCACAACTCCCCCCTCACCTTTCCTCTCAGTGGTCTCACCAGCTCCCTTCTCCCAAGCCCCTTCCTGGTGTCTTCTGATCACCAACTCCACCTCCTCCTGTACCTCCCCTGCCCCCACCCTAGTTACATAAGGGGCCTGAGAACACACAGAGGGAGCTTTGTTGTCAAACCAAATCCATACGGAGCCGGAGCCGGAGCCCGATTCAGCCAAGGCAGCTGTTCTCCATTCCCTCTGCCTTGGCAGGATTGAAACTCTGGGCAGGAAGCCCCTACACGACTTCATTTGGGAAGACAAGGGACAAATACTGGCCCCAGGGCCCCTGGGTAGCTGAATGGGTGGCCAGGGATCAGTCACCACTGTGTGGAACCACAGCAAGCAACCAGCTGGCCTCTAAGAGAGAACAAAACAGCAGTGCAAAGCCAAGGTCCCAAAGACAAGAAAGAAGCAGACTCTAGGCCAGGAGCAGACAACACAGTGCCAGGCCCTAGGCAAAGAGTGCAGATCTACACAAATGCATCCCAGCTTCTGCTCATACACAGACACATGCCCCTAAAGTCTCTTGAACACAGGTAACCCATGTACACACTCACCCACACATTTACAAAGACATACACACAGAGAGAGAGAGAGAGAGAGAGAGAGAGAGAGAGAGAGAGATTTAGCACCCCAAGTATAAAAGGTGTCTCGCTGGCAGGGGACTGGGCAGAAACCTTTCTGCTCTGGCCAGTTCTCTCTAGTAGGTGGTCCTGGGGAAAGACTAGGAGCTCTGCAGAGCTGAAAGAGATAAAAGGGGGAGGGGGGGGAGGGAATCCAGAAGGAAAAGAGGCAATGAATCTGGAAAGAACAGCCCACAATGCTTGTAATGACAGTCCCCACACTCCATTAACTCACCCTCTTCCCCAAGTGCCTCAGCCCTTGTCCTCTCAAACAAACATGGCCAGTCCAGTCTAGTCCAGAACACTGGGCATTTCCAGACAATTCACTTTAGCTCACCAAGTCCTAGGGGTTCATCATGCCCCAGAAGAGATTAGCCTCAACAACTGGGAGAGTGTAAAGCAGATGGGCTGAAGGAGAAAGGCATGTGTGTGTGGGGGGGGAGTTGTTCAGGAGTGAGAAAATCAGACTCACACTTGAGGCTAGGCCATGCATATCCCTTGCCTGCCTGAGGAGAGATGCTCTTATGACCTTGAACAAGAAAAAAGACCTGTCTGTGCTTACACTCCATCATTTCCAAAATGAAATATTATGGAGCAGTTACTGGGTACCAACCAGGTGGTAGTCCTTGGGACATGATGATGATAGAGTCTAGAGCTTCCAGCAAGTTAACACTAACACCTACCTCTCAGATCTCTTCAGGGGAAGAAATGTTTATCTCACTTTGCATTGTAATCCCTTGAGCAAGGCAGATACTAATATCTCCACCTCTCCACCTCAATAAACAGACATTCTTATTTATTTTTTTTCTTTTTCTTTTTTTTTTTTTTTTTTGGTTTTTCGAGACAGGGTTTCTCTGAATATCTCTGGCTGTCCTGGACTCGCTTTGTAGACCAGGCTGGCCTCGAACTCACAAAGATCCGCCTGCCTCTGCCTCCCAAGTGCTGGAATTAAAGGCGTGCGCCACCACCGCCCGGCTCATTCTTATTTAGAGGCAATCAAAAGCAAGATCTGCCTGAGCTGCCTAGGCTGGACAGAGGACACAAAAGTGGCTCTAGGTCTTGCCCAGCTCAATGCCCTCCTCAGGGTCAAAAGGCAGGCAGTCTCCCTGGGGTAAAAGGCAGCCAGCCAGCATTTGTAGAGTTCTACATTCCAGGCACTGGATGTTATTAATGAGATGTACCATCTCATTAAGGAGTGCTAATTTCTTGGAGGTGTAAATAATGCTAACAAGGGCTGCTGAGGGTAGGAAAGAAGGGAAGGTATGAGAGCCTACAACCTGCCCCAAGGGACACAAATCCCCTGGCTTCACAGCTCCTCACAGAAGTACAGCCTTTGGCTCAGTCCAAACTCAGAGGTGTCCTCGGGACTCAAGCTTACAGGAGTGAGACGTGTGTGCAGAGTGAAGAAGGCAGAGGGACTCAGGAACCCTTCACAGAACATTAGCTCAAGGTGACATGCAGGACAAAGTCAATCCAGAATGGGCATTACCAAAGACAACCAAGTTATGTGGCAAGACTGTGTGAGTAAAGGCTGAGAGGTGTCAAAAATCATATGGCATGCTACCAGGAACAGGAGAACACTCTTGGTGGAGATGAATAGAAGTTTAGAAAACAAACAAGCGAACTTTTTTTTTAAGCTCAGAAACCCTCTGACCCAGTTTTAGAAGAGGATAGCTGGAACCCCAAAATGTAGAAATGTAGTAAAGCCCTTAGTCTCCAGATGCCACCTAACTGAGCACTCACCCCCTAAGACGCGGTTCTTGGGCAAATAACAAAAAGTTAACACAGGAACAGGAAGTGAGGTTATGACTAGTCTGTGCAAGGATCTGAAAGTTACTAAAAGGGAGTGACTAGCTGGACTTAGAATGCAGAATGGGGCATGCTCTCCTTGGGGGACTCCTGTCTGCCTGTGTTTGAATACAGGGTCCTCAACCCTATCCTAGCACAAGATGGGGCTGGGCAGTGTAAAGAAAGACAAAGCTAGAAAGCCTAAACTACATTTTTCCATTAACTCCTCAAAGAAATGTTTATCAAGCAAAAATTATTTGCTAGTTATCATTCCAGGCAATAAGAAAATAGCAATGAGAGCCAAGGATAGTGGTGGGTGCATTTAGTCAAAGCACTGGGGCGAGGAGGGGAGAGGCAGAGTTTGAGTTTGAGGCCAACCTGGTCTTTATAGTAAGCTCTAAGACTGCTAAAGTTACACAGTGAGGCGGTTTTGAAAAACAAACACAAACGAAAACTAATATAGAAGGGCAGACAAGTTCCTAGAGTTTGAAGTTCTAAACCCCCAGAGAGGAAAATGCCTTAAGCATGTTCAGATCCATTCCACACTACAAACATACCTCCCTCCTTGTCCATTGTTTGTCCTCAGTACTGCCCTTGTTTCTGTCAAGGTCACTGGCTTGTCTCAATGACCTTCAGTGGACATCATACAGCATGCTTCTGAAACTCGCAGGTAGCCATCTGAAGGGCCCTAGCTGGTGTCTCTCCCTACCCAGCTGGTGCAGTCTTGGATAAGGAAATGAAGAGTGCTAACGCACACTTCATGTGTGCATTTTATTTTATAGCAAGTTAAAAATGTGCATCTCCTCTGTCCTGTTCGGTTACAATCACTTGGGATCAAAGTAACTGTAGCTGTATTTTTCCCATTCTCAGAGCTCCAGGACCCCACCAGGCGTATTACCATCAATAATTTCACGGATTCTCAACACCAGGGCATCCCCAGCACAGCATCCCTCCTCTGGGCCAGTGACCTTCAAGGACAAGATGGGGTATTTGTGGGAGTCCCTCTGGCACTGAGTCAGCCCAACACCAGGCATCATGGATCATCGGACGGCAAAGGTACCCCTTTCTAAACCCAGACACCACATCGGGAGCAGTGACCTGGCGGGTTCCCAGGCTCAGACACCAACAGAGCCCCTCCCCTTCCCTACGTGTCCCCGCAGATGCCCAAAGGAGGGCTTTCGGTGTGGGCGGCGGCCGGCAGCATTTCCAAGGAAAAGGAGGAGCCGGCAGGCGGGGCAGATGGAAGCAATTACTGGAGCAGAGAGGCGCGGGATTGGGAGGGGCCATAAGGGAAGGAGGGAGTGAGGGAGGAGAGCCCCGGCCTGCCCCACCGAAAGGGATGAGAAGCCCAACTCTTGGCTAGACATAGGTTCCGGCAGCATAGAGAGGCCTGGGTTTGTAGTCCTCCTTTGACACTAAATCACCGTGACCTTGACGTCTTTCTTTTCCTATCTCTGATGGGACTGGTTAAGACAAGCTCCAGCTTGGAAGTGGAGAAAACAGGGCTGAAAAGTGCAGGCTTTGGAAACAGGTCAGTCCCAGCACAGTTTATGAGTGGTGTGACCTTCATAGAGTAAATTTCATTTTTCTCAGCCTGTAGTTACAAAGAAGCTTTCATGAGGTGACACAAGGTGTACTTCGATGCTCCCGGCTCCCCCTAGCTCCCCTGTTTCTTATTTTCCATTGCTGTGTGTTCTTGCATGCCTGCACCTATGGCTGTGGACACATATCACAGCATATATGTGGAGGTCAAAGGACAATCTAAGCCTTTCACCTTGTTTGAAACAAGGTCTTTTCGTCGTTCACCACTGCATATGCCAAGCTAGATGGCCCTCAAGCTTCCAGTGATTCTCCTGTGTCCATGTCCCATCTCCCTAGAAGAGTACTGGGATTACAGAGGCAACTACTCAGTCTAGCCTCCCACAAGTCTTGGGGCCGCCATGATTAAGTAGCAAGTGCTTTACCCACTGAGATATCTTGCTAGCACTAATTATTTTTTGAGTAGAAATCTCATGTAAGCCAAGCTGGCCTCCTGTTTGCTTTGAATTCCTGGTCTTCCTGCCTCCACCTCTGAAACACTAGGATTACCAGGATGAACTACCACACCAGGCCCTAAGTCCCGCTTTCATTACCATATGCTTCGATTGGAGAGGCCACAGGGTAGATCATGGGTGTGAATGGCATCACCACAGTTGTTCTAGAACTCACTCACACCTGGAAGAGACTTGGGTCCAAAGCAGAAATAACGTGTTTTGGCCCAGCACTTGCAAAACTGGTCCCTGGACTCTTCAAGCTGCTTCCCTTCAAAGATGAAAGCAAGATCCTGGAGCCCCTTACCCCAGAACAGGCCTGAAGAAAGTTGCAGGCAGGAGGAAAGGACTATCCTCAAGCTCCAACCACTCTTGGGCTTCCTCACACTCACTGAGTGTCTAGTTAGACCCATATCTTTTTTTTTTAATATTTTATTTATTTATTATACAGAGTGTTCTATCTGTATGTATGCCTGCAGGCCAGAAGAGGGCACCAGATCTCATTATAGATGGTTGTGAGCCACCATGTGATTGCTGGGAATTGAACTCAGGACCTCTGGAAGAGCAGCCAGTGCTCTTAACCTCTGAGCCATCTCTCCAGCCCCCTAGACCCATATCTTACCTCAGACTGAACAGCAGCAGCACCCTTCTCCTTGCCTGGCCTACACCAGAATCTAGACAGTGGCATCTGCCTTCTGCATGGCAGCTCTGGGGGGTCAGGTAGGAAGAGCTGTACTTGTGGACACCCATACCCTGAAAACCACAGCCCAACATTACCCTTGGGTGGATTTCAGATGAGGTTCTGGTTGAACTTTGGGTACTCCACTACCTCCACCTGCATTAGTCAGACACACCTCAAGAATGTAGAAAGGTGTGAGGGGCTGGGGTGGGGAGGAGAAACACTCTCTCCCTCTTAGAGGGGCTCTGAACACTCACAAAGAAGTGTTGGAGCTTCTCTGGGAAAGGCTGACAAAAGGAGGTACAGGCTAATGACTGCAGCCATGTCCTAGGCGTTTCCTTGTAGAAACTAAAGTCTTCAGGTGAAAGCCAAGGGTCTTTAGGAAGGAGGACCCTGAGGAAAGAGAAGCAGGAGTTATATGCCATGCAGCAGTAACTCGTTGCAGGGAAGTGGCAGGAGCATGAACCCCACTTGCCCTGCCTGACTGAAGTTCAAAGTCTACCTCCTAGCGGCTGTAGCTCAGCCTTGATCAAAATCTGTAGGCTCAGCCTTCAGCCCTTCCTAGGAACCCACACTCCCTCCCTAGGCCTGGGGTATTGAACCCGACAGTTTTCACAATTGTTTGGTAGAGTGGTGTCCTCCCTTCAATTCTTGGTGTAAACCTTGAACTATGGCAGCAGAGGTTCTCTCCTTCACTGGGCAACCTTAGGGCAGGTACTCTGAGGAAAGAACAGGGGCCTAGAGTAGCCTGTAGAGCAAGGGCAGATCCCAGCCCAGAGGAGTAACTGCAGATTGACCATGACCCAAGATGATGCTAAGAAGTGGGACTGACCTCTGCTCCTCCCTAACCAGGGAAGAAAGGAGGTTCTTCTCAGGATTTTTGACAATTCCAGAAATGGGTAGAGTCTTAGTCCTACCCAGAAAAAGAAACCCTATGAGACTAAAACAGCTGGCAGGGTAGAGGGGCCAAGGCACTGTTGTGGGTGACTCACTGGTTCAGGGGAGGGAAGGGAAGAAAGACTAGAAGGCAACAGGGGCTTCCTCACCCTGGGCCTCCACTCCCAGTGAAATGGGGGCTTCTTCTCTTTGAGCAGCAACCCATTCCCAAGCTAAATATGCCCTTCAGTGTAAAGGCTAAACAGGCAACTCTAAAAAAAAAAAAAAAGTGTGTGAATGTTTTGCCTTCATGTATTTATGTGCATGTGCGCCCCATGTGTGCCTGGTGCCTGTGGAAGCCAGAAGTGGATGTTGGAACTGGAATTAGCCACTATATGGGTATTTAGGAATTGGGCCTGGGTCCCCTGCAAGACCACCCAGTGCTCTTAACAACTGAGCTATCTCTCTAGCCCCAGGAGGGAGTTATTGAGACAGGGTCTCATGTAGCCCAGGTTGGCCTGAAACTCCATACGTAACTGGAAGACGACCTTGAATGATCTACCACCCAAGTGCTGGCATCCCATCTCCAGAGTACTAGGAGTATAGACATGCACCCCCACAGTGAGTTTAGGCCTATAGGAGATCAAGCTTAAGGGGTTTTGATAAGCAAGCACTTTACCAACTGCATACCTTGTCTCCCCCCTCCCAGTACTGGCTCTGCCACCGAGCCACACCCCCAGTTCCTAATTTACTTTTATGGCTTCTGACTACATCCCTCTCTTTAGCTCCATTGTCACCTAGAAGTCTTTGTGTGCTGGCCCCAACTCTTGGTTCACCCTGGTGGTGGTGGGGGAGGGAGGCAGGAGGAGTGGGGGGATGGAGGGCAGCGACCAGGATTCACTAAGAAGCCAAAGATGCCTCTCTCTATGCAACAGGACAGACCATTCGGAATGCTCAGAGTAGGGCAGAGGCAGAATAATTTGAGGAAGCTGGGCGGGCACCCTCGGCTTTCTCAGAGGGTATTTGTAGGCCAACTGTCAATATGTCCAGTTATTTCCCAGGCCCTAAGTAACTGACCCCTCTTAGATAGCACCGTAGAACTGCTTGGAAAAGTAACATTATGGATGCAGTTTCAATAGCAAACTGGCAACTCTTCTTTGCCTCTGATACTTACACATATCAATTCGTTCACAGCCTTCTGGGTAAGAGGCCTGGAGTGGCCAAGTGAGATCTGTAGAACTGGCCCTGACAGGTCCGTGCCCCTTGCGACGGACACCCTACACTGTGGCGCTGTGCATCCTTAGCCTGCAGGCAATAGTAGCCTTCTAAGCCTGGCCCTGGGGATCCAGCCTGGAGAACGGAGAACACAGCAGATCAGGCGCATAGACCAGAAATGTCTGCCCCTCGGACTGGGAATGGCAGTGGTAGCAGACACGTTGGCATCTGGGGGTTGCCTAGAGGTCCCAGCCAGCAAGGGTCTCAGAGAGGCACCTAGAACAGACATGACAAGGGTTCTGCCCCCAGCTCTAGCTCAACCTACTCAGTCCTATTCCTTCCTACTGTCCACCACCCAACTTCGAAGCACAGCTGCCTAGGCCCAAAGACCCCCAGATTCCCTGGATACAGCTGGTCTGTGATTGGCAAGCCCGTCTTTGGGCTTTGCTCAGCAACCTTGTAACTCCACCACATAGGCAGACCCTGCAAAGCTTGTCACCTCTAGCAAAGCCAGCCCACATGTCCTGGACTTCAGAGGATGCTAGAGGTGGTGGATACCTATTCAGCTGGGGCGCAGGAGCGACAGGGGGTGGGGGTTAGAAACTTTCCGGAGGATTGTCCTGTTTGCTCACTCCAAGAGAGGGAGACAAACCATGCTTCCCGCGAAAATCTAGTCCAGGAAAAGGGACCCAGCTCCCCAAGGCTGTGGCCACCCCACACCAACCCCGTGCAGCGTGGCGTCCACGTGCCGGGCCCGACCACCTCCCCGAACCGTGGCGCAAGCCTGGAACCCCGGAGCCCCGGAGCTCCACGCCCTCCGCCGCGGGGCCCCAGAGCCGGGCCGCCGCGTACTCACCCTTGCGGGTGGAGCGGGGCGGGGCGAGGTAGATCCGCGCACAGCTCCGATCCGCTAGGCGCCCGGGCTGGCGGGGCAGCACTGGCGCAGAGGCTCCGCTCGGCCGGGTCCCTGTCCCGGGAGCGGGGCCGGCCTGGAAGCGGGCAAGTCCGCCTGAAGGGGAGGCGGGGGCCAGGGTTTGGGCTGGGGGCGGGGAAGGGGCCGGACACGCTTGCGCACACGGCCGGGAAGCCGACTGCCGCGAACGCAGTACCGGAGGGAGGGCGCCGAAGAGGGAGGGTGCACCGAGGGAGGGAGGGCGCGGAGAAGGAGGGAGCTGAGGAGTGAAGGAGGGCGCGCACTGGAGGGAGGGCGGGGGCGTGAGGCCGCCAGGCGACGCGGGTTGGTGTGGAGGCCTGCGAGGCCTGGAGAGGGGCAGCCCGGGGTGCGGGAGGCCGGATCGGGTGAGGGCAGGCCTAGGGCAAGCACTGCCTGTGAGTAGCGCCAAGATGAGTGTGGCCAACGCAGTGATTCCACACTCTCCTGGGAACAATAAGGACCAAGAAAGGCTTCTTGGCTGTCCCCGCATGGTGAAAAGTGTCCTTTTCTCTCCACAGAAACTGAGGTACAAGACTGGGAGTCTATGCTTCCTTCCTGTATCCTCCCATGCCCTCATGGCAGTCAGCTGACCCAAATTCGCGGGCCTTTTCTCTGCCCTAGGCTTACCCAGGTGCCCCAAACTGCTCCCTCTGCACACTCCCTTGCATACCCTATCTTAGCCTCGGATAACTTCTCAGTTTCCGTTCTAGCTGAAGGCGCCAGGCATCCTGTCTCCAGGGGAAACCCCTTCAAGCCTTTAGCCCTGATTCCTTGGGCTCTAGAATTGCCTGGACTGAAGAACAGTGCAGAAACCACCCTGCAGAACTGTCCTTTTCAGGAGTCAGCACAGTGTCACCCAGTTTGTAGTGTGAACACACTGGGGTGCCAAGGAAAGTGTTAGATCCAGTCCCGGCACCCCCCACCAAGCTTGCAGAGAAAGAGAGGGCTTGCGCTGGACTCTCTTCAAGAATCAGGAGGCACAGGATATGACTAAGTGCAAGATATGAATAATTGACAGTAAGCGCCCAGGGTTCTAGCAAAGTGGCAGTTTAAAGTTATCTTCAGGGGAAGCTGGAGGTCTCACCTGTTGAGAACCTCCAATTCACAAGTTGTGTTCTACAGGAACAAAATGAAGAGTTGGCCTCCAGCTTCTTACACCTAAATTATTTTACCTTGCATGGGCAGAAGCTCTTTAGCAGCTCACCAAAGCCTAGTTTTATTTGAATGGCTCCTTTGTCCTGTCAGTCATGTATTCATTCAGCAAATATTTATTACATATCATGTCCTGATCTGGGACTGGGTTAGGAATAGAGAACACAGAGACATCATCTCTGTTGGGCAAGTCTAACAGAATAAGGAAAATTCATATTTTGCAAAAGAAAAACTGACCTGGGAGAAACAGCAACTGGTCCAAGAAGCAGCCCAGCCTCCAAACCTGGCTAAGTCCTCACCAAACTAGGTTCAAAGACATCTTCCTGCTTCCTGCTAAAGGCCATGGAAAAATCCTTCTGCTGTAAAAATTGAGCCTAAGCATCAACTTTTTTGCTCCTGGAGACCTGAGCTCAAATCCTGCCTCTGCCATTAAATAGCTTTCTTTTTCTTACTGGGAAAAAGAGCAATGGAAATAACTGAGCTTATTCAAAGGGCTACTGTTAGTACTGAATGGGACAGTGGAGGTAAAAGAGCCCTGAAATCACCATTACATTTAACTGTGTTCTTACTAAACATGCTGAACCACAGAACCAGAACCTCCCAGCTTATCCCAGTCGTGATCATCCCTCCACTTTCTTCTTCCTCCTTTAAAAAAATGTTTTTAAGACAATCTCACTAACCCAGGCAGATCTCAAACTTGTGATCCTCCTGCCTCAAGATTACAGGCGTGCCACCATGCCAAGTTTCCGTCCAGTTTCTTAACAGTACAGACAGAAGCTGAGCTGGCAACCTAGCAGTCCCTATGTCTTCTGTGGAAGAGAGAGAAGAAATTCTAGTACAAAGGCACTCTTTCGTCATAGACCCCGGGTTCTAGGTCCTTGCCGATCCCACTGCACCCCTTGATAGGGCACTATAAGTGGCTTTCCAAAAGGCAGGGAGATAACAAGCTGAGCTTTGGCCTGAAGGGACTGTTCCTCTGAGTTTAGCTGTGCTGAGGTGAGCCAAGACAATTTTCAGAATAACAGCAGGGAGTCCTACTTAGCTGGCAAGCACCACCACCTCCACCCCGCTCCCTTTTTTACCTTTCCTGTTCTCCTATGTGTCGAACACTTGACTACTCGACAACCACTGGAACCTCAAACTGAGGGAGGAGACAGAGGAGGAAGGGACGTGAGAAAGGGGCAGGTGCATCAGGGCCTGGGAAGCCCTGTCCCTGAGGCTCCTCCTGAACAAGCAGCCACCTGACAAATGTGCCTCCCAGACATCTGGCTCCTGTTCCTCACATGTGCCACGTTCACATCCTGCCTACCAGGAGGACAGGACAGCAAAATGCCGTTTGAGGAAGAAATAAACCCAATCCAGCATCTCAAATGCTTTTAAAAATAGCAACCCCAGGATGGTATTTCAGGTCCTATTTTTGTCAGATTTATAAGCCTGGACCATGGAGCTGATCTGTTCTTAAGGATTTCAATAGCAGGAGACATCACTATTGTAGTTTTAGAAACCAGCCAGGAGGTCAAGTCTAAAATGCACTCCAGGAACCTTTAGGTTTGAAGAAATCCCAATGAGTCATTGTGTGTAGCCTCTGGCTTTCTTTTTTTTTTTTTTTTTTTTTTTTTTTTTTAGTTTTTTTTCCGAGACAGGGTTTCTCTGTGTAGCCCTGGCTGTCCTGGACTCACTTTGTAGACCAGGCTGGCCTCAAACTCGCAAAGATCCGCCTGCCTCTGCCTCCCAAGTGCTGGGATTAAAGGCGTGCGCCACCACTGCCCGGCTTTCTTTACAGCCACAATTGGTTAATTAGTTTGTGGCTTTTTTCCTTAAAATCTAAGCTGGGTTAGTGGAATATGGCTCCAATTCCAGGACTCAGAAGGCTAAGGAAGGAGGATCATCAGGAGTACTAGGCCAACCCAGTTTATAGACCCTGTCTCAGAAACACCCGGGCATGGTGTTAGAACACTAATGCCATTGAGGATGCTGTTGTCATGACCTAATCACTTCCCAAGAGACCTGTCTCTAATACTGTCCCCCGAGGTGTTAGAATATTAACATATACAGGATATAGCAAGTATCTAGTCCCCCAAATCTTTCCTTTTAAATCACTCTCATGGCAGAAAAGTAGCTAAATTTTACTAAGTAATAGTACTGTGCTTTAAAACCTTTTAAAAAAGTGTACATCTGCCAGCATGCATACGAGGATCTCACTGCCAGAGCAGGACTAGCACTTACAGTTGGTCAGGGAGGGCTGAGCACAATGCGCTGTACTCAGGAAGCTGTTCCAGGAGACAGGACATTGAGCTCTGAAGTGACAGGAGGAGGAAGGCCTGAGGCAGAGGGATGGTTGTGATCCCATATTGCCCTGGTTTGGGAGCTCAGGCCCAGTTCCACTCCTGTGTTCACATTTAGTGAACATTTCCTTAAGCCCTCGGGCAGAAGTTTCAGCTTCCTGGGGCTGACATTCATGCTATAAAAAGGCATTGAGAGTCTGTTTATCTGTGAAATAGAAGATGGGAACTCCATGAGATGATTTGCTATACAAATGTAAACTATCACAATGTTGATTTGCCTTAAACTCTGTTTAGCCCAGAGCCCCAGGTATTAGGAAGCCAGAATGGTAAGATGCTCTTACCTTTGAGATCCTCTCAGTCCAACAGGAAAGGCAACAAGCCAACAGATACAGCAAGAATGAAAGAGGCCAAGTGTGTGAAGCTACCCAGACAAGTCACACAGGACAGTCAGTCAGGGCTATCCCATAAAGACAAAGAGTATTGTTTGGATCTCAACACCACCTGCCTGGCAGGAACCTCAGTGGGATGAGGCATTGGAGCTTGGAGAGGGGTGTGGGGCACTGGGGTCTACGGGGAGAGCGTCCATCATTTTTGGTGGATAGTGCAGAGAACTGGCTGACTCTGAAGGGGCCCTTGCCAGAGCTCAGGCAGAGGCTGGTCCTTCCACATATAAGAAAACTAAGTAGTGAAGCCTGGAGGAGACCTCCCTGTGATATCAGGTAAATAAGGTGTATGTCACTATCCCAGAGGCACCTCCTTGCAGAGTAAGTCAAAAGGAAGACAGGATTGGTTAACAGAAGTAGGGAGCCAGAAGGTCACCCAGACCACAGGTTTATGCCCTAGGGAGGAATACCTGGCCTTTCCAGACTTAATTACTAACCTTGCAACTATCGCCCTGTGACCCCTCTACCCTGTCTACATGAATAAGCAGGCTGCTCCTTCCCTGTAGGTTGTATATCCAGCCATCACCCCACCCCACCCAAGCCAGACACAGTGAGATTATAGCATGTAACACAAAAGGCAGCCTGTGTGCAAGGCTGAACCCACAGGCAGCACAGTTGAAAGGGGGACAAAGAGCATGTGACGTGGTAGAGGGGTTGTGTATTCTGGAGGGAGGCCTCATCTGGCACTTGGGCAGTGCATCTCCCACCCACAATGCCTCATCCCCCTGAGACTCCAGAGTACATTCACTGCCATTTGCTTTCAAAGAAGAGGTTACTTTTCTACCCTGGTACCTGGAAAAAGATGCAAGTGAGACCTAGGAAGCTGCCCTGCAAGCTGAAAGCAGCTCTAAGAAAAGATTTTCAGTCCTATCTCCACAAACCCTCAGCACTGGCACCCAGCATTTGCTTTCTGTTCAGGAGACCACTAGTCTATATGGCAGCCATGAACAGATGTGGTCTACACTTGTTAACAGACAAGCCTGCTTTGGTTACCACCAAATTAACTGCAAGTCCATGTGGTGGCTGGATACATACCTCAGCCCTGGAGGTACTTGGAGAACTGCAGAGAAGGCTGGGTTAGGACAATAGCTCTGTCATGCCTGGACTTGCTGGTGACTAGAGTGGCCTCAGGTTCTCTGACCACTCACTCCAAACCTCTGCTTTTTTATAGGATCTTTTCTCAGGGGCACCAAGGTATAAGTTCTCTCCACCATAGGCAGTTTGGGCCTGGAGCAAGTGACAGGATCAGAGCCACCACTGAGGGCCTCACTTGCGAACATAGCAGTGGGGCACTGAAGGCTCCTGGCTCTTGGGCCAGAGGATGCAGGGTCACAGCCACCCTCCTTCCTCAGCTTTCCTCCTGGTCACTTCAGAGCCCAACATCCTGTGTCTCAGGAGAGAGCTTCCAGACCATGGCATATTATCTCTAGCCTTCCCCTGCCCAACAGTAAACACCAGCTCTGCTCTGGCAGTAGCATATACAATTGTCCTTTGTGCTGGAGAGTGATCTCATGGTGTTCCCTGTGGCTCTGTTCTGCTGAACAGTAGCAGATGTCACCCTTCGGAGGTAGGCTCCTCCCAGCTCCATGGCTAGTCATCAGCCTGTGATACCATGAAGTCCATTCCCTGCCTGCCTCAAGATCCTGTGAAGCCAAGTGCTGGTCAGACCCTGTTCCCCAGCACCTAGACTGCAACCAGATCATTTTGCCCTGACAGTGTTTTGGACTTTCTGGATGCCCCATATGAGTTTGTTTTGTCTTTCTGCCTAGATAACAAACTCAAGGCCAGGGTTTTGCTGACCAAATAACAAGCAAAGGCAGGCATTTGGGGTTTGCGCCATCTGATTCTCAGGAAAATACTACCAATTCCATGCATCTATCCCTAGCCCCCTCATCAAATTTGTCAACAGACTTGACACACATGCAGGGTGTAACCTCATTGCTGGGGAGGGAAGGAGGAAGTGGCATCTAAAGCCTCCACAGACTATTTCCGGAAAGGTTTTGAATTTGTTTTTAAGGGTGAGAGTGAACTTGTCCAAAAGGAGAGTTGGGGAGAGAGGGACAAGGCAGTAGAACTGGAAGTATGCAGGGAGCAGTGTAGACTTTGGGACAAGGGAAATCAACAGGTACAGAAAGCATGGGGAGGTGGAGGAAGTCCTCGAGCCTTCCAAGAAGCTATGACTCACCAGTTGTGATGACACCCTTGAAACTTTCCACCTTTCCCAAGATGTCCCCACCAGCTCTGACCACTCACCTTCCCTACCACTTGTCTTTCCCCTACCCCCACCAGGCTACACCATTGGTCCTCACCAGTAAGAAAATAGTTTATTCTCATGTGAGGAATAAACCAGTACAAAATGCATATTACACTTGACCTTTGTTGAAAGGCCAAGAAACTTCAAAATACATTTTAGGGAAATCCCTTAGAGATAAAAACCGAGCCCACACTGCCCCAAGCCTGGCCCACTCATTCCCCTTTCTTCTGGCATTCTCAGCAACTCAGGGCTGCTGGGTCTTCTGCAGGAGCTGAAGCAGGGGGGTCATCAGTCCTGAGGGCAAAGGTAAGAGTGCGCTGTTGATAGTGCTTGGGGTCACACTCCAGGTTCTCGATCACTTCAGCCAGCAGGTGTGCCCGCTCCACACCTGAGCCAGGTGCCTCAAAGCCCAGGGCAGTGAAGTGAACATGCAGGTGGTAGTAAGAGGGCAGGTAGTGCAGGTACACGCGCAGACGGTCCCCTGGCACCTGGTAGCGCTTCAGGATGGTCTCCTGGTAAGGAAAGACAGTGAAAAAAGGGTCATCGTGTTGCCAAGGAGCCAGCACTCCGACCTCCGACCTCCCCAACTGGACCATTACATCCTTGCTACTGATGGCCTGGATGGCTACAAAACCCTCCAACCAGCCCTCTGCCCCACCTGCCTTCTCTCTAAGAAATCTGAAAAAGTGGTGACATAGCCAGGCTGAGAGATCCCTCAATGGAAATGGCCCTCAGTCACTCCAAGCCCCAGAAAACATGGGCTTCTTCCCTTGAGAGTCTAGGAAGCCCCAGCTCCTAAGGTCAGCCTACAGTCCCAAGACTGGAGACCTATAGCACCTGATCAATCCTGAAGTAGGCAGGAGGAAGCCTCTTGGAAAAAGGGTGTGTGGAGATGGTTGGGGCTGTACTAGGAACTTAGTAAAAGGGAAAGGATGCAGGGAGGGATTTCAGGAAGGGCTCTCAGAACTCAGCAGAGCTCCCTGCAAAAGAAGAAAGCACTTAAATTGGCCTTGGTTCCTTTCCCCACATCCACCTTGCTTATAGCTCAGAGACAAAAAAGAGTTCTACCGGGAGCTGGAGAGATGGCTCAGAGGTTAAGAGCACTGGCTGCTCTTCCAGAGGTCCTGAGTTCAATTCCCAGCAACCACATGGTGGCTCACAACCACCTATAATGGGATCTGGTGCCCTCTTCTGGCCTGCAGGCATACATGAAGACAGAACACTGTATACATAACAAATAAATAAAATCTTAAAAAAAAAAAAAAAGGAGTTCTATCAACCCCTCAGCTCCATCAGAGGTGAAAAAGACTCAGGCGTCTGTGGACTCAGAATTTAACCCCAAATCATACTCTACTTTTAGTGGTACCAATGGAGAATCAGTAGTAGGGTGAACTGGGGGGCTTTCTGGGGTAAGCAGAGCTGATGAGTGGGGCAAGCCTGCCAAACTGCCAGGATAGGGAAGTGAGACTCAGCTCCTCCCTGAAAGAATACCACTCTGTGCCACTGGGAGTACCCAAAAGTTACTTCCTGAGAAACTAGTGGCTCTAAAAAGGAAAGAGCTGAGGAGGACGCCAAGGGGAGAAGGCAGTTAGGGAACAGGGTTACAGGAAGCAATATCTAGTGAGCACCCCCATACAGTCCTGGAATGGGCAGAGTGTCTCCTGGTTAGGCACCTTTGTGACTGTTGGCCCCTGGCAGGACCGGTGTCTTTACATGGTCCAGAAAAAAGGCTAAGGTTCAGCTCAGCTAGTGATGCCTTCAAAAGGGATCCCAACCAGATCCTGAGGTCCAGGGATCTCAGAGGCAAAGAAAGTGACCTGTTCAAGGGCCCTGAGACAGTTAGGACTCAAACAGCAGGCCAGGACCACAGAGCCAAGCTGCTAGTCACTCTTCTCTCACCATCTCCTGCCCCAACGGCTCCTTTCCCTATCCCATAATGTCCCTGATAAAAAGTACCTCCAGGGGGGCTGGAGAGATGTCTCAGTAATTCTTCCAAAGGACCCAGGTTCAAATTCCAGCAACCATAAGGCAGTTTGAAACTGTCTGTAAAGGCTGGGCTTAGTGGTACACATCTTTAATCCCAGCACTTGGGAGGCAGAGGCAGGTGATCTCTGTGATTTCAAGATCAACCTGGTGTACAGAGTGAGTTCCTTGATAGCTAAGGCTACACAAAGAAACCCTGTCTTGGAATACTCCTCCAATGCTGGTGGGAGTGCAAACTTGTACAACCACTATGGAAATCAGTCTGGCGATATCTTAGAAAACTTGGAATACGGGCTGGAGAGATGGCTCAGCCGTTAAAGGCTAGGCTCACAACCAAAAATATAAGAAAACTTGGAATAGCCCTACCTCAAGACCCAGCCATACCACTCCCGAGTATACATCCAAATGATTCCTCACCAGTCCACAAGGACATCTCCTCAACTATGTTCATAGCAGCTTTATTTGTAATAACTAGAAACTGGAAACAACCCAGATGTTTATCCATTCAACAACTGATGAATGGATAAAATAATTGTAGTACATTTACACAACGGAATACTACTCAGCCATCAGAAACAAGGAAATCGTGCAATTCACAGCATGCTCATCCTGAGTGAGCTAAACCAGACTCAGAAGGATGCCATGGCATCTACTCACTTATAATTGGATTTTAGCCATATAGTAAAGGATAACTATCCTACAACCAACACACCAAAAGGATCAGGAACATAGACTTTGTAGTGCTACCATGTTGGCGCCCAGTGCAGGAGGAAGCTCTTAGCCCACATATGACTGTTGAGCTGAGACGGGCTGATATGTAGGGACACTCCACATCAGAGGAGTGGGAAGGATGGGAGAGGGAGGAGAGAGTGGGAGAGTGGAACTGGGAGGGGTGGAATGAGGGCACTATGATGGAGATGTAAGTTGAAGTAATAAACAAACAAACAAAGAGAAACCCTGTCTTGAAAAAACCAAAAAAAAAAGTACCTCCAGAACATTGGGTGCTGCAGAGTTCAGCAGCCTTCAGTACAGGTGCGAAGGTGTGTGCTTATACACAAGTCAAAGTCATGTGACCAATATCCAAGGAACTCATCTGGCACAAGGTGGTTGTCATAAACAAGACAGATAATTCTGGGATGGGAGGGACACAAGCTTATGGGGTAGAAGGGCATCCTACATGGGACCTACAGACAAAGGGATAGGAGGGCAAGTCTGGGGGCAAGGACAGGTAGACAAAAGTAGAATTGGAGTGTTGGGCAGAACCACCTGTGAATCAATTTAAGAGTTCTAGTAGTGTTCATGACTGAAATCCAGTGAGGAAAAAACCCAGGGGGACACATTGGAATCTGCTAGAAGCCTGGGCTTCTGCATTGTGAAGCAACTCACTTGTCCTTCCTGGAGAATGTTCCTCAATAGTGGCAGGTGCTCTGGAGTGAGGTCTCGAAGTGATCTGATACCCCGGCGATGGCAGATGGCGATCAAGTACAGGTCATCAAGCTGTGCAGAGACCAAAGGAGAAACAGAACAATACTAGGTTCAGCAAGGAGGCTACCAGCCAAGGCATTCCTACCACCAAGGCCAATCCAGGAGACCCTACAGCAGGACCAATGAGCAGGTACCATAGGTGTCTGTCTGCCCTAGATGACAAGGACTAGCTGCAGAACAGGATTTCTGTGTACTTGTTCTGTTAAAACATCTTTATATATATATATATATATATATAAAATTTATTTTTTATTTCTTCAAGTTACATCTCAATCACAATCCCCTCCTTACTCCCCCCTCCAGTCCCACCCTTCCACCCTCTTCCCCTTTAACCCCCCATCCTCTTCCCCCCCTTTTTTTAGTTTAAGGTATATCTTTTCCCCCCAACAGCTCACCCTTTCAGTCCAACAAATGGTTCTTTCTCTTATAACAATAAATACAATACAAAACAACAGAAATAAATAGGCCACAATTATGAGAGTTATATGGCTTAGCATACATTCCCAATGTCCAGTCCATATGTAGTTGGCACCTGACTTTAACATTCTACTATCTAACCATCTCCATGAGTTTAAAGTTCTATATCTAACTCAGCTTTCATACTAACTTGCCTCACAATTTTAAAAACATCTTCTTAGATCCAGAACACCCTCTTGATTCCTAAACAACTCAAAATTTAACTATGAGACTCTAGCTATCTATTCTTCAACCACCTCAGAAACCTGAGAGGGATAAATATATATGATTATATAGGAAGTGCAGGGAAGAATCTCCAGTGTGAGACGGTTGAATTAGTGGCAAGCCTATCTCTTGGCAAGAAAAATCCCTTGCTTCAACTGTAGACAGAATGCTGCCCAAAAAGGACAAAACTTGGAAGCAGGTAAGTTGACAGCCTAGCTCTGCCAAGACAGGGTAGGTAAGTCCTTCATAATTCCTGCTCTACAATCAATGTCTGTCAGAGAAACGGGGCCAAACGGCTGAAGATTGATGCTGTAATGTATGGAGAGAAAATGGGAACTGTCCAGGCAGCCACTGGTATGTCATTTCTTAGTTTGGGAAGCTGTTAAAACATATTAAGGATCTAGGTGTGGTGGTACATACCTGTAATCCAAGCACTCAAACAGAAGGACTAAGAGTTCAAAGTCACTCTGGGCTATACAGCAAGATCCTTTCTCAAAAAGTAGAAGAAATTGAGAAAGAAAAGAAAGGAAGGAAGAAAAAGAAACTATAAAGCAACAACAAAATTCATCATCTTGGAATGTCTACATACACTACAGAAAGAGGTAAGTCTTTGTCCTGAACAATTTACAACTTAATTCATGTGCATGCCATTCTACTGTATGAAATAAAGCAGGGCAGTTTTTTCTTTCTTTGGTACTGAGGACAGAATCCAGGGTCTTCTGCATGACTATCACAAACTCTGCTACTAAGGTACATGACATACAGTGATCAACACACAAGAGGAAAGAGACTCCAGCTAGCTGGGTGACCAGAAAGTTCCCTGAGGGAAGGCAGGGGATCTGAATCTAGAGAGAACTATGAGAGTGAAGGCTCAGACAGGGTGGCAGCTCAATGAATGTGGAGTCAAAGGTGTATGCGGGGGTGTGGGGGACGCACAGAGGACAAGAGTCGGGGTTCTGTCAGCAGGGAGTACCACTGTGACTGTCAGCTATTTCATTTTCCTATCGCAGTGGTTCACAGAAGGCCCTTCCTTCCTGTAAATGGCGCCTGGCTGAAAACCTGGAGGTCACAACAGAGCAAAGAACCAGTGTCAACAAGATCTTGTGCCAGAGAGCAAATGAACTCTTTCTCCTGCCTGGAAACCCCTCCCACACCCTTCCTGCTCCCAAAACTTTGGCTTTGCTTAGTTTTATCACACCCATGTGCCAGGCTGCAGAGTCAGGTCCAGAGAGAATCCAGTAGCCCCTAATCCTGAGGTATGACCTGCTAGATTCCTCAAGGAGATAATTTGGGGACCATGAGTCACCTAGCCAAGTCCCCAAGAGGCATAACTTAAGAACTGGGAATGAGAGCATCCAAGTGATGCCTGGTGTCCAAGTATGTCATTGTCTTCGTGGCAGTCATTCTTCCAGCAGAGTTACAAGAATCTGGGCTGTGTCTCAAACCTGCTGTCTGAGCTGTGCCCATCAGGCCTTTCTTTTATCACAAGTCCCATCTGGATTCTCCCTTTACGTCTTGTGCCCAGGTAATGTACTCTCACATTAGTGAGCAGTCCAAGGGGAAACCAGGTAACAGATGTGTGCTTGATTCTGAGTGTATATTTTGGTTGTAGGATGTGTCACTGTCTAAGGATACCTATCAAAATACTAAAAGGATTTGTTTTAAATATCAGTGAACAAATCCTAAACATCACACTAAATAATGTCTCTCTGCACCACTGGCATGGAATGAGGCGTGAAGCCTGGTGTGAAGTGTCAGCTCACAGGCTAGGCGAGAGAAGGAGAAGGAACCATTCTTTGATATCAGACAGGATGAAAGGTTTTCTACAGGCAGCCAAAGATCCTCATGGCACAGAGAAATAAGCTGAGAAAGCTAGACAAGAGCAGGTGAAGTTTGGGACTGATACTCCATTAGGTGGCTTATCATGATCACTCTGGGGAGACTTTTTATAAAGCAGGATGAAAAAAACTTAAGTAAGTTTTCTGGGAGTGGCGGGAGGGGGGGGGGCGCATCACCTTTATCTTAACCTCTAAGAACTCAAAGGAAGGATTCCTGGTCTGAGAACTTTGGGCCAAAGAGCTTAAGCTGTGTGAACTGAAAATGTATTGTGTGTTCATACATACACATTTATATCCACAATATGTGAGGATTATTTCTGGAAGCTAAAATGAGGTAACAGTAGTGGTTTCTGAAGAAGGGAATCTGAGGAATGTGGAGTGAGGGAACCTACTCTTCCTATTCTTTGTATTAGATTCATTTTAACTATGGGCACATAATAACAGCATAAAATGAATCACAAAGAACATGTAGGCAATCTCTCTCTTTTCTTTTTCTTGACAGGGTTTCTCTATGTAGCCCTGACTGTCTTGAACTTGCTTTGTAGATGATGTTGGCCTTGAACTCACAGAGATCTGCCTGCCTCTGCTTCCCTAGTGCTGGATTAACTCCATGCGTCGCCATGACCAGCATGTAGGCAATCTCTAAAGAGAACTAAAGAATTCAGGTGTGGTGGCACACAACTCAGGAAGGCTAGGGATTACAAGTTTGAGGTTAGCCTGGGCTACAGAGCAAGACCCTGTGTCAATAAAACAAAGCAAGGAGTAGGGGAGCATGAGCAGGAAGGCATAACCTCTAGCAACATTAGACACTTGTTACATATTTGTTGAATGAATAAAAGAACAAATGAATACACTCAGGGCCACCATCTGGGGACAATTAAATAAATACTTCTAAGGCTAGAGAGAGATCATGGGTAGAGCTCTTGCCTAATATGTTTGGCACATTAGGTTTGATCCTCAGCAGAAAGAGGGAAAATAGTATGTTCCCAGGAGGGGTAGTGAGCAAGGGTACCAGGAAGGCTCCTCAAAGCTGCAGAAGAAATCATCTCCTTGATCCTTCCCTTGACCCTGACCCTATACAAAAAAATCAGAAACTCAGATATGACCCATCTTACTGCTGGGGACGATGCCAACTTCTAAAGGAGCAATGAAGTTCACTGCTGCCACAAGTCAAGGAGTTAAGGAGCCGAATAAAATATAGCACTATTAACAAATAACTAAGAAAGGGTCAGGAAGGACCAACCTTCACTATCAAGCAAGATGTAACACTTATGTTGGCTCCTTCACTACAACAATTGAAGCAAGGTGTTCCAACCACTTTCCAAAGCCTTTCCTATCTTAAAGAGGACAGGAACAGGCTCCTCTACTGGTAGGCCAGAAAGATTCCTGACAACCCTGGGTCACATGGCAGATGATTTCTGTTCTCTATGTCATGGGCTCAAGCGCATTCAGGGCTGTGCACATCTCTATGTCTCTCCAAGATCCCTAGGCTGTAATCTAAGTCACAAGCATTTCCATCTTTAAGAGTTTCAGGGGGCAGTTCTTCCTGTCCATACCTACTTTCCATGACTAACTAGGCTTTAACCCAGAATTTCCAGGTATAAGGCTGCCCAAGGGGACAGAGGACTTTGCCTATAGCCATGCAGGCAAACATCACCCATGAAACCTTTTGGCTATGAGCAGGTTTTAGGTGGCCCATGGAAGCAAAAGTGGTTGCCTACGACAGCTATGCACTGTCAGTTGGAATAGCTCAGGCCATGCTTTTCTGGATAACAGTAATCAGTGCTATAAGGAAGAAGAGCCCACAAAGACAAGCCAGCAGCATGGCAGCAAGGACTTAGAGGCTGGAGTGCCTTAGAGCTTAGAGGATAGAGCACTCCGGCACCTAGTCTTTACCTGCTGCTGGTTCCACTTGAGGTCTGGGATGAGGACAAAGCCGTCAGAAGGATCTGGATTCTCAAAAACAATCCGGTCAGCTTCAGCCTTCTTGTCAAGAATGTTATACACCCACTGGAAGGAGAGAAAGCAGGAGTTTACAAATCCATTCACATCAAATGGGCCCTTCCAAGAAAAAGGGCCTAGCTATGAAAGGCCACAAACTCAGGATGGACAATCACTGGCTTTGGAAGACTCTCCATTCCACCATAGCTGACTCCTGGTTATCACTATCATCACACAAGCCTCTGGTTCAGATGGCACTGGGCCCTTTAGGTTTTTCCTTATCAACACAGATACTCCACCCATGCCCTATACTGACCTCTCCAGTGCCTGCCATTTGAGGAGGACAAGAGCACAGAAATTTCTTTCTGTAATGGTTGCCAGACATGGGGCAGTAAAGCCTTTGGTTCTACAGGTCAATGAGTGTAGGAGAAATGTCACCTGGAGCTACTAGATATGCTATATTATCAGCAGGCCTTGCTGACAGGACCCAGAAGTCAAAACAAAACAGAAAGTCGTACAGGCATAGGGGGTTTCAAGGACACTCTTGAAGAATTTCCAGTCCTCTTACCACCCTCTGATTAGCAAGCAGCTGACAGTCTTTGGAGGACCCTTCCCCAGTCCTAAACAGACTCCAAAGACATCATTGTGCAGCTATATCTGGGGGGTCTCTGTGAGGAACACCGATCTCAAGGAGGTTAAGCTGAGGTGTTCCCAAGTTCACATCACTCCAGAGTCCAGGTAACTCCAGTTCTTCTCTGTTTCCCCTGGTTCGAGAGTCCATGTGCACCTAGGAGTGTCCCACATCCAAAAGACAACGCTGCTAGCAAATGAGGTGAAATGAGCCTCTGGGGCCACACTCTTCTTCCTCCAAGTCAGAAGGACTTCCAGTTCATGAACAGAAAAGGGAAGGCATGATAATCCTCTTCCCACTCTAAGAAGTGCTGGCACAGGCAGTGTCTCTGAAGCCCAAAAGCAAGGGGCTGGCCTGGGGGCAGGGAGCAGAGGACATCTGCTGGGGATACCTTGGCTTCTGGGGTTCCAACAATTACTCAAGGAGACACTTCAGTCCAGAGGGCTTGCAGACCCTATATATAACTAGTTTGCAGAACAAGCCAGGTCTGGAGAACACTTACTTATCCAGGGATCTGCACACAGTGGGGTGCTCCCTTCCAGACCCCAGGTTAGGCACGAACCACAACCAAACACCTATTTTCACAGAGAGATCCTTTATTAATTGAGAAAGAAAAATAAAGTGTCTGATTTCTGACTCAGGCAGAAAACAGCAGCAAATGACCTTGCAAGTGTGATTTTTAAAAGGAAAAAAGGGGAGGGCTGTGTTACAATGGGCTAGGATGCAGTACTATATTTTGATTGGGCATGTTAGTGAGGGCAGCCAAAAGGGGGCTTTTGATTGACTGACTTCAATACTTTGATAGCTGGACCTTGGTGATTAGCCTTAGGAATGAGTCTGGCATACGGAAGTATCCAAATAAGGGAACAGACTTTGGTGAGTAGCTTTAGGGATATAGTCTATGGTTTACAAGGGAGAGAGAAGAGGAAAGGGCAAGGTCTGCCAGCGCCATGTTTGCCATGCCCGGGCCTGCTAGAGCCCTTCAACTTGGAGATGACTTCTTCACAAAGTACCTGTGGCTGAGCCACACACAAGCTAGTGAGCCAAGATTCTTCCAGAAGCATTTCCTCTGCCACCAGAGACATTTTTGGGTATGTGCTGATAGAGGAAAAAGAGCCAGTAAAGTTGATTGAAGCCTCCCAGAAACAGGGGAAGGAGGGAGACCCCCTACTTCTACCATGGAAAGTCCTGCTGCACCTCACAACTGGCCTCTAGGACTATCCCTTGCCTGGAGGCACACACTTCCCACTGGAGAGCAACACATACTGTAGCAAAGCATGTATGAGCTCTGGAGCATGACACCTCCTTGGCTCCACTGTGACTTGCTTCCACTGTGGGCAAGCAGCTGAATCTTCTTTCCCAAGACAGCCTTGTAAGATCTGTGCATGAGGCTTATGGGGTGATTTTAACTAGGACATGCACATAAAAGCACTATCCCAGAGCCTGCTTGAAGGAGGTGCCCAAGGAACAGAAACAGCACAGAGGTGACAATGGGACAGTGTAATAGAGGAGGCAGAATGAGAAAGGGGGTAATTGGAGGCTGAGTGGCTGCAGGCATGCATGAGGACAGCTAAAGCTGCCCCATACTTGTGTTGCTCTATGGCCACAACAACCTGGTGTCATCATCCCCAGTTTGCACGTGAGGATGAAGCAGGCGTGAGGAAGTTCAGGCAAGCCCATACAATTCTAAGCCTTGGATCCTGGGCATAGCACATCCTGCTTCCTGGGAAAAGCCAGGCCAAGGGCAGGAACCTGCATCCACAGGAAGTCTCATGGCCGGCAGCCCAGAGAAGAAAGGCTGGGAAAGAAGGGAACAAATTTCACACAAATTACACAGGGTCAGAGAATGGGAGGACTGCCCTCGAAAGCCAGTCCTCGTGGGCAGTGCTTTCTGGAATCCATGGAGCTATAGTGTGATGCTGGCAACAACTTCTAAGTCCCCTTTCCTCCCTGGACCTCCCAAGGGACATCTGGTCCATTTCCACTGTCCCTCCATTCTGCACTGTACTCACACACCCTGCCCTCTCCTCTCCTCTGGCTATGCTTTCCCTCCTTTCTATGCCATCCAGGTGTCTGCTCAGCATACTTCTTCCCCGTCCCTCAGCACTGTGTGTGGTAACCGCAGCTCCACTCTGAATCCTTTTCTGTGTTGGCAACAGCAGTGGGCACATGATAAATGGGATGCCTCTCAGTTCTCAGAAACCTGGCAGGGAGACCTGTGAGTCACACTTTCCAGACAAGGAAACCTCGGCTCAGGGGTTAAGGAAAATGCCCTACTGCTCCTGGCCAGAAGAATAAGAATCCAAACACTAGCAGATGCAGAAGCTGGATGTGACTGCTTGCAAATGGTCATGTTTAGCTAGATGATCCTGAAGGCTTCGGGTCCAGACATACCACTGCCATTTTGTGTCTTTTACTGGACTTTTACTAGGAAGTTATAAGTACTTCAAATCTGAGGAACCAGACAGAGTAACTGGCTAAGAACCCAGACACTGGAACCAGACAACCTGTTTTTCTGTCTTGCTTCCAAAAGACCAGTTGTGAAGATTTGAGGTAATGTATGTAAAATGTCTACAACTAACTGTTCCTGTTGCCCAGCATGTGCTCAATAAACCCCAAATTGAACATGCCATCTTCCACATAAGCTCCCCTCACCCAGAAGTCAACAAGCTGCCCGTTAGTGAAGGCACCACTGTCCACTCCAGTAGAACCCAGGGTCACCCAACAGTCCTTCCTCTCTGTGTCACCATTCTGAACCCAACTGGGGCTTCCTCCTGAGAGGTTCCTTGTCCTTCCCTGATTTGGGTCCATGGTTTGTAGTCCTGCTCCATTTGCACCTGTTAAATTTGATCACCTTATGCACATCCTTAGAAACATCATAAATATTTAGGGCTGGGAAAATGGCTCAGGAGATAAAGCATGTACCACATAAGCAAAAGGGACAACCAGAGTTCAGATCCCCAGGATCCACATAAAATAGTCGCTGGTAGTAATCTATCTCAGGGCTCAGGGAATCCCCAGGGCAAGCTGGCTAGCTGAATCTAACATACTCTCAGTTCAGTAAATAAAATGCAGAATGATGGAGGTGGGACAGCAAACATTACCAGCCTCTGGCCCCCAAAAGTACACAGTACACATGCACCTGCATCTGCACACATATGTGCAAACCTTATATAGATTCAAACATGTACACACATATGTGCACATACACAGCACACACCTCTACACATGCCAGAAAAATGGAATAAACAGCATAGATTTTAAAAAAGATTTATTTATGTAATTTATGTATATGAGTGCTCTATTCGCATGTGTACCTGCATGACAGAATAAAATATAAGATCTCATTATAGATGGTTAAGAGCCACCACACAGTTGGTGAGAATTGAACTCAGGACCTCTGGAAGAGCGGCCAGTGCCCTTAACCACTGAGCCATCTGTTCAGCCCCAATACCATAGATTTTTTAAAATGTACATGTGAGACTGTCAAAAAGCTTATAGATAAAGGAAGTTTACTGCCAAGCTTGATGACCTCTGATCCCCAGAATCCACAAGTAGTCCTCTGACCCCCACCTGCACACTATTGTGCACGCACGTGTGTATACTCACATATGAAATAAAATAAAAAATAAATAAGATGTAAAAAGTTTCATTAAGAAAATAAAATGTAAGCCGGGCGGTGGTGGCGCACGCCTTTAATCCCAGCACTTGGGAGGCAGAGGCAGGCGAATCTTTGTGAGTTCAAGGCTAGCCTGGTCTACAAAGTGAGTCCAGGACAGCCAAGGATACACAGAGAAACCCTGTCTCGAAAAACCAAAAATAAATAAATAAAATAAAATAAAATGCACATGGTCAGTTTTAGTCCTTGAAGGCCCAGGCAGTGGATGCAAAACAGTCTCCTGGTGCTATTTTTAAGAATTCCTCCAGTGCTTGTGAACTTTCAGTTTCTGAACACAGTGCCAAGACCTCCTCCAGGCCGTCCCCACTCAGGGCCTTTCCCACTGGGACCTGTGATACCTGTGCCTAGTCACAGCAATACCAAACCTCTGGACCTGTTCTTCCCTCTGCCTTGTCATCCTTATCAACTTCTACATATCCTCTAAAACTCAAGGGGAAGATTCCATCTATGTGACCCATGCCTGCATTGGTTCCTCTCACGGCATCAGCACTATGCTCACACAGTCCACCAGTGGGCCTGTGTCACTATCACAACTGTCTATCTACATGTTCATCTTCCCTGACAGACTTTGGACATTAGCAAGAGCTTGTCAGCTGGGAGTGCACAGGGCCTAGAACACAGCAGATACTCACTAATACAGAGAATTCTGCCAGTTAGGCTGGATGCTTGTGCCAATCAAGATCTGGAAGAATAGAGTTCTGCTGAATTACTGTTGTTTGCAAGTAGAACTGGATAATGGTGCACAGTAAAATATGACTCACATAAGCTAGACGAGAGCCTCTTCTCTTGAATCTCAGATATGTACAAACAGCCCCACAGAACATATGTTCCAGAAAGTCCCTCTAGGATCCTATGAAGAAGTTATCTAGGAATGCAGAGAGACACGCCCTTTCTACTCAGAAGACAGAACAAATTCCAGGATGGTTTTTAAAAAGAAAGAGGCTGGGAATGTAGCTCAGCTGGTAGAGTGCTTGCCTAGTATGCACGAGGCCCCATGGACTGAGTGTGGTGACATACATCTGTGACCCTAACATTCGGGGATGGGGGCAGTAGGGGCAGAAGGATCTGAAGTTCCAGGTCATCTTCTGCTACAGTGAGTTTGAGGCCAGCCTAGGTTACATGAGACTGTGATTGTTGGTTTTAATTGTGAACTAGATACAACTTGATCAACTGGGAAGAAAGAGTCTTAATGAGGGCTTGCCTATATCACATTGTGGGCATGCCTATATGGCAGCATTTCTCAACATGTGGGTCACAGCCCCTTTGGGAACTGAATGACTCTTTCACAGGGGTCACATATCAGATATCCGGCATACCAGATATTTACATTATGATTCATAACAGTAGCAAAATTACAGTTATGAAGTAGCAACAATAGGGGGGTCATTGGGGATGGAGAGACGGCTCAGCGGTTAAGAACACTGGCTTCCAGTGGTCCTGAGTTCAATTCCCAGAAACCACATGGTGGCTCACAACCATCTATAATGGGATGTGATGTTCTCTTCTGTCATACAGGCATATACACAAATAGAGCACTCATATACATATGTAAATGAATCTTTAAAAAAAAAGTTGGGGTCACCACAATATAAGGAACTCTATTAAAGGGTCACAGCATTAGGGAGGTGGAGAACCACTACTGTAGGGGATTGTCTTAATTGACTTAATTGATGTGGAAGATTCAGCCTGAATGTGGGTGACATGATTCCCTGGTTTGGGGCCCTGCACTGTGCAAAAGCAAAGAAAGCTAGCTGAGAACTAAGCATGCATGTATTCATTCTCTCCGCTCTTAACTGTGATGTGATGTGACCAGTTGTCTCAGTTCCTAACACTGTGACTTTCCCACAGTGACAGACTGTGAATCTGGAATTGTGAGCTAAAATAACCCCCCACCCCAGGTTGCTTTTTATCAGGATATTTTCATTACAGCAACTGAAATGAAACTAGGACACCTTGTCTCAAATATTTAAAAAGAGAGGAGAAAATAAAAGATTTTGAGCCAAAAGAACTCACAAGCTGGGAGGTTATAATGGAGGTGGTAATAACTGGACTTCCCAGTCTTATACACTGGGAAGGGGGCTGTCAGCACATGGTCTCCCTGGGGAATACCTTTCCTCAGGCACTGACAGTGCCCTCCTCTTTATTTCTCTCTATTACAGCTGATAGAACAACACACTCACATCTGGTATCTTTCTTCTGAATTCAAGAGAAATGGCTGTGAGTGTTGCACATAAGAATACTCTCTACCATGTACCCTGAGTATGGAAAGAACAGTAAAAGAGGCCCAAAGAGAACATGAGTGAGAGGTAATGAGAAGGAATCAGTGAATGCTGGTGAGTGGGCAAGGAAGTGACTCATCATCAATCTGCATCAGTCATATTTAATTGTGACTGTCCACATGGGGCCAATTCCAGGCAGAGGCTCTGGTTGGCACTGGGCCTAAACTCAAAGAACTGCCAGGATATCTGAGCTGCTTATCTGTATCAGGCTCAGCCAGAGCACTTTGTCACCCTGTACACACAGGTCTCTACCAAACACACACTAGGGATGACAGAGTCCAGTCTGCTGGGGAAAGAATGCAAGGGGAATGAGTGACAGGGAAGTTTTTGCTCTAAGACTTGTCTTCAGCAGACTGGACTGCTGCCAGAGAAACTAGGGTAAGAGGTTGGATCAAGGTCACCTAGCGCAACAGAAGGCTTTTACCCATTCACAGATCTTTAGTGAGAACACAGAGACTGTACAGGGCTACTGCAGATAAAATTTCTCCAGTGGGATGGATTTCTCAGGGAATATCAGTAGCATGTCCAGTACCTCCTAAAGGCCAAGATCACAAAGCCTTCCCTGACTGTTCTGAATAAAACGGCAACCAGCCCACACCAGGAGGCTCTGCTCTAGAGATTCTGTCCACATTTCTTTTTCAGTCTCACAGTCACACATAGTGTCCAGGCCTTTGGGTATTTGTGAACCATCTCTGGGATGACCCCAACAGGCGCCTGCAAAAGAGAAAGCAGCTACAGGATCAACAGTGTATGAGACGTGGCAGCTAGTCACCTGGATGCTGAGGCTCTGGGACTCCAGGTGAGGTAAGGTGATGGTTCTGTAGTCATCTCCAGTCTCTCGGATCAGGCGGAGGTCCTGACGCATATATTTTTGCAGGTGCTTCTCTGTGGCAGGGTACACCACGGTTGTCTTTATATCTACAATGACACAGCATAATCTGATTAAAAAGTATGACCATGAAATTCATGAGCTGGGCCACATTCCTGGCAGGACAGGCTTTTGCTATGGCTCCCTGGCCCCTCATGTAATTAACTATAGCCACCCCCAACCTCCATGTTCCAGGCACAGTGGCGAAAAGTTTCTCACCTCTTATATGCAAATGTCTGGGTATGTGGAGTTCTGGATGCAAAGTAGAGTGTAGCTTGAAGCCTATGGGCTCCCTTAAGGAGAGGTAGCACAACATAGCCTGGTGGCTCAGTGTGGACTCTAGAGCTAGGTTGTCTGGGCTTTGAGGCCTGCCTCTGCCTGCTCCTTATTCACTCTGAGCGAGACTGTGGGCCCCAGTTGGGAATTTGGTCCAGTTACTTCACCTCGTGTGTGTTGACTTCCCTATCTACCAAATTAAGACAGCAACAGTCCTTATGTCATAATACTGGAAGATGAAGTGAGTTAATTATCTGAGAAGCACTTAGAACAATGTCTGCTGCTTATAAGCACTTCCTAAGTGCTGGGTGGGGTGCTTGTGGGATGGCTCAGAGGCAAAGACATTTTATGCTAAGCCTAATGATTTGAGTTTAAACCCTGGGACCCACATGGTAGATGGAGAAAACCAACTCTTGAAAGTTGATCTCTGACCTCTACACATACACTGTGGCAACACAAATCAACAAGTAAACAGATAAAGCCCTAGATGTTGTATCCGGGTTTCTCCAGTGGCACCATCAATACTTTGGCTTTGATGGCTCTCTGGTGCAGCAAGCAGACGCTGCAGCATGTCTACTTCAGCAGCAGCCTAGCCTCAGCTTGGATGCTGGTGTTCCCTTCCTCTGCGACAACCAAATGTCTGCAGAGATTTCCAAAATGTCCTTTGGAATTTTTAAAAAGACTTTAGGTTTTAAAAGAGACTTTGAATTTTTAAAGAGATTGAATTTTAAAATGTTTGAATTGGTAAAAAAAACTGGGATTTTTCAGTTTGTAAAATATTTTATATTGCAGTGTTACTAAACTGTGATCTTGGAGATGAACAAGAAAGGAAAGGTTATAGCTTTAAAAGTAATGTGTGTGTGTGTGTGTGTGTGTGTGTGTGTGTGTGTGTGTGTGTGTG
>CAJQZJ010003694.1:8512521-8537936 GCA_907164525.1 Lophiomys imhausi | reverse complement strand
GTGTGTGTGTGTGTGTGTGTGTGTGTGTGTGTGTGTGTGTGTGTGTGAAGCTGACAAGGCATCAATTGTGCTAGATAGTTTTCTGTCAACTTGAAACAAGCTAGAGTAATCTGAAAGGAGGGAACTTCAATTGAGAAAATGCCTCCATAAAATCTGGCTGTGAGCATTTTCTTAATTAGTGATTGATGGGGGAAGGCCCAGCACATTGTGGGTGGTACTACCCCTCGGCTGGTGGTCCTGGGTTCTATAAAAAAACAGCCTGAACAAGCTCAGAGGAGCAAACCAGTAAGCAGCACCCCTTCATGGCCTCTGCATCAGCTCCTGCCTCCAGGTTCCTGCCCTGTTTGAGTTCCTGTCCTGACTTCCTTTGATGATGAACAGTGCTGTGGAACTGTGGGTCAAATAAACCTTTTTTTCCCTAACTTGTTTTTGGTCAAGGTGCTTCATCACAGCAATAGCAAACCTAACTAGGACATAGTGTTTTGTCTATTTTGTGTGTGTGTGTCTGTCTGTTTAACTGATATAGTCTCACTTTGTAGCCCAGGCTGGTCTGGACATCACTATGTAGATCAGGCTGTAGTTGAACTTGTGGAGATCCTGCCTTTGTATCCCAAGTACGGGAATTACATCCAAGAATAACAGATTTAATTAGCAACAAGTCCTGAGCCATGCCTGAGGGTACATGCCTTTAGTCCCAGCACTTGGAAAGCAGAGACAGGTGGATCTCTGTGAGTCTGAGGCCAATCTGGTCTACATAGTGAGCTCCAGGACAGCCAGGACTGTTACACTGAGAAACTTTGCCTGGGATGTGGGGGAAGAAATCCTGTAAGTTTCCTGAGCAGACTATATTCGAATGCTCTGGTCCAGCATCACCTGCCTATGGTTAAATCCTTCCCACTATTGTCAATAACATGTGGCATACCCAGTGCCTCAACAAAGATCACCAGGGGAGGGAAGGATGGTGACCTGGTATTGCAACATTAACTAGATGTTTCTGAAGAGCCCCCACATGCCCCCTCATGTGGGACTCAGGTATGCTCTTCCAGGGAATACTGTTTCCTCTGTACATCATCACCCAGCAGCCTGCACTTTCAGACTGGGTCTGAGGATGCAGATGGTTCTATTGCACTTTTATGAGTGAGGAAGGTGCAGGAATTCAAAGCTCATCCAATGTGATGCTAGAGACACAGCAAAGGCAAGACTGGAACAAAGGCCACCTTAGCCTAAAATTGGTGCTCTTTCAAGATGGCTGCCCAGTTGACTTATGCAGGTGACACACCAAGAACATGACTTCCAATGAGCACCAAATATCCCATTCCATCAACTCTGGGACAGGGTTGCATGGTGGGGAGACCCAAGTTTGGGATCAGAGTAGCCAAACGGTTCACCTTTTCCGCTGGGTGACCCTGGGCATATGGCCTCCTAGAGGCTCAGATTCTTCATTGATTAAAGGGTGACCACAAAAGCTGCCTCCCAGCCATTGTTAGCATTAAGAAAAGCATGTCATCTGGACCACCAATTAGCCAAATTCTCTGGACCTGACCCTGAAAATAAGGCACAAAATCCTCACAACCTTCTCGGGGGAAAAAAAAAAGATTCTTGCTTTTTCATTCTTCATGACTTTCTAATAATCTATGGTCAAGACACCAGACATAAATTTCAAGAGACAAGAGACTGCCTGAAAGAGCCTGAAGGGCACCACCCTGGAACTTGCAAAGGCCTCAAGGAAAATGCCACAACATCTGTAGTGCAAGGAAGAATAGAGGTTTGGGGCCAAGTAGCTTGGGTGTAAAGCCTGAGTCTGCATTCACTAGCTGTGTGACCAAGGGCAAGTGGCCAACTCTCTCTATTGCTTAATTCCCCTTTCCTACATAACCTGGGGGTGACAACAGCACTGTCCTCGCAGTGTTAGTGTGAGAACTACAGGAGTTAGTGGGTGGAAGTCACTTAGGAGCTTCCTCACACACACAGAAGCGCTGAGTTGACACCAGTCTGTCTACCTTTGTTTTTATTGTGCTGTCAGTTGCCTGAACTGGAGAGAGATGGGCTTTGGCAAGGGAACTCTCAATGTTAGGGAGAGATCCTGGAACAAAGGTGAGGTTGACACTAGAAAACAGCCTGACTCTGCTGGCAGGGGACACATAGCCCTGGGCATATAGCCGGAGGCTCTTGGCTGTTCCAGAGGGCAAGCCCTGGTCTGCCTAGGCTTGTCAAGGATTAGGCCTAGTCACCCAGGGTGCACTGAGAGAGGAATCTCACCAAGCCAGCCCTCATCTCCCCTCCACCCACCTCAGCAAGGGGAAACTCCAGAGGCTTCAACCTTCCATCCCCAGAAGCCGCTGGAAGCCCACAGGTAGCCACGTATGCTAGTGTGAGGCTAGGGCCCAGTTACTTCATTCACCCCCTCTTTCCTGCTGCCTCTGTTGCAACACAGGGGCTATTGGGTCACCTATCACTGCGCTGACAAGTGCATGGTGTAGCAGTTCCCAGTGCCAGCCAGATCCCCACAGCAGAGGATCCTTGAAGCTGCTTTGCCTCTCTTGGGTTTCAGGCCAGCTTGGCAGCCTGGTCAGGTTCCATGACCCTCCTTTGTCTATTCTCCCTCTATCACTGACTTACTGGAGTTCTCCTGTCTACCTCCCCATGACAACAAGAAATACAAGAAGAGGTATGACTTATTTATTTTTACGATTTACCTCTGGCACCTCCCATGAAGTAAGCACGTAATAATAATTACTGCACAAATGAATGCATTAATTTGGCTTTTTCAGACTTTAAACCTTGAAAGAACAACTGTGTCCCAACTGTAATAAAATCTCTTTGATTAAAAAAAAAATCAATGTTTCTTTCTCAGTGCTGTTTTCCACTGGCAGCCTCCAAACCACCTCCAGAGTTTCACCTGCAGCTGAACTTCAGGAGTGTGGTCAAGAGCTGATGATCGATAAACACACAAGCATCTGTTAAAAATATGCTGGGGAACAGGAGACACCTGTGCAAGCTGTTTCTCTCACAGGTCAGTCAGAGATTACACGGGAAAACAATGCCCTCTCCTCAACCTCACTGTTAATGCAGACTCCACATCAATCACAAAGAAGCCCCAGCACACCAACTCCCAAGAGCATTCCCAACAGCACCAAGTGGCTTTAGCACTCTTCCAAAAGGCTCTAATGGCACATGCCTGAAGTCCCACCATTCTGGAGGCTCAGCCTGGGATTTTGAGGCCAGCATAGGCAACACAGGGAGACCCTGTCTCAATAAACAAAACAAAACTCAAAATGTTAAAGCTAGAAAAGAGAAAGAAAGCCTGAGGAATTGTTCCAGAAGAAACTAAATGAATGTTACTCTGGGGATTTCAGTGGATCCTGTGTGGGACAAGGGTTCTGCTGTACACAGGACACTGAAACTGGCACAGTTAATAATGGCCTCTACAGCAAGGAACAACTCTTACAAATGTGAAATCTGGTGGCATGTTCTTCCAGAGGATCCAAGTTCACTCAATTTCCAGCACCCAAAGCTGCTGGCTCACAACTGCCTGTAACTCCAGTTTTAGTGGGATCTGACACGTCTAGCCTCCACAGACACCTGTAACTCCCAACACACACTTCTTAAAAATAACAAAAATACAATTTAAAAATGTGAGATTTCCCAAAATTAAGTTTGTCCGTTTTCATACTAATATCTACAGCAGCACTGTATCTAAGGGGAGGGAAAAGCAAAGGAAAAAGAGACACAGGAAGTCTTTGTGTTTACTACTTTCCTGTAGGATGGTTTTGTTACTGCTGTCCTTTCACTTGTTTAGCAAAACAGAAAAGGTGTCCACATCCTTCTGAACCTTGGCTTCAGTCACTAACAGATGCACCAGACTCCATGTTAAGCCAGTAAGTGTGCTAACTCATCTGCTTCTCACAAGCAAATGACCGGGTATTACTATGAGCCCATTTCATATGCAAGGAAACAGAAAAGCCTGAGCACTCCTGCCGCCCCTGGCTCCATAGTGGCAGCTTTGTCTAGCCACTAGGCAAAACCTCTTGGAATCCCTCTCTGGCAAATGCCACCAAGTGAACTAACTGGCTTAAGGGAGCGTCTGCTCTGCTTGGCATGATCAATACCTTGAAGCAACTTTTCCACCCCAGACCCTTCCTGTTTGTATAGCTTGAGAAGCAACAGGAATTCCCCAGCCACGCTCTCCAGCCAGCATCTTTTAAAAGATCATACCAGGACAACATTAAAGCCCCCACCCCCAAAGCCCACCCCTTGAATGTTCACAATATAATAAACAATTCCATGGTACTCCTCACAAAGACATGCCTGTCATGTTTTGCTAAATTTTGCTTTTTATTTTGAACTCAGGCTGAATTTACAGAGGCTGAATGAAGTCAAATGGTGCATGCTTCACAATTTTTCACCCCTCTCTGTCCCCCCAGTCTCTGCCCCATAAAGGCATCACTAGGAACTCCACTCACCACTTTTCTCATTGACTTTTTTACTTCTCATTTTTTTTTTTTAGATTTTTTGAGACAGGGTTTCTCTGTATAACAGCCCTGACTGTCCTGGAACTCACTCTGTAGACCAGGCTGGCCTTGAACTCATAGAGATCTGCCTGCCTCTGTTCTCCCAAGTGCTAGGATTAAAGGTGTCACCACCATGCCTGGCCATTACAAACACTTGTAAACTGCCATGTGGGTGCTGGGATTTGAACCCAGGTCCTTTGGAAGAACAGCCAGTACTCTAAACTACTGAGCCATTTCTGCAGTCCCACTTCTCATTTTTTACTTGATTTCTGAGGTTCACTATCACTGCACTGGCCACTCTTTCTGGAAGATAAGATTTATCTCCTACTTGTCCCCTACCAAGTGCATATGCACACACAAACATGTTTGGCCACATGCTTCCCAAGCCCCCTTCTCACTATAGCAACATCACAGTTTTTGATAAACTGATATTCAATGCTACCATTGTTCTTCCTTGTTAGCACAATTTCTAATGTTCAAAATCAGTGACTACTTTTTTAAATGTTAATTTTCTGTTAAGATCATCACATTAAGAGTTTGGTCAAGAATCAATGATCAATAAACATACAAACATCTGTTTAAAATGTGCTAGGGAACAGGAGACACATATGCAATCTCTGTATCTCCCACTGGCCACTCTATGTAACTGTACCCCTCCTCAACCTCACTACGAAGGCAGGCCCCAACTCAATTACAAGGAAACCCCAACACACCAAAAGCCCACGGACATCTCAAAACCTACTTTCCTATTTACATAAATCTTCAAACACGTGAATTCTCAGGGACATGAGCAATGAACATGTCTTCCTGGAGCCTCTGCCTAAGCACTACCGTTCCGGTACTGCCTTCCCCTTTTTCTGGAACTGGGCCCTGCAAAGGTTATCCTCCACTTTTGTGATTATTTCCTTTTTTGCCAAAGCATTAAACTTAACAAGTTGTCATTATTTCTGAAATTACTTCTTAAAATTTTAATTAGAAAATCCACACAAATATTTTCAATTGTCTATAATAACTTACCTAGTAAGCCAGTAGGCAGAATTTAAAAGCACATATAATGGAATACTATTCAGCTATTAAAAAGATAACACTGGAGGGCTGGAGGCAGCTCAGCAATGAAGAGCACATTCTGTTCTTGCAGAGGACTAGTCTGGTTCTCAGTCAACTCACAACAATGTGCAACTCCAGAGCCACAGGACTTGATGCCTTCACCTCAACTCGCCAGTAAATGTTCACAACCCACACAGACACACATCCACACAATTTAAAAAGCCAAAATCTGCAGGATGGCTCAGTGAATAAGGGTATGTGATCAGGACCTTCCCTCTGGAGCTCCATTCCTGGAACCTGCATGGTGGAAGGAGAAAACCAACCAAAAGCTGTGTCTGACTATCATATGTGCTCTCTGGCAGTGCATATCCACACATATACAAATATAGGGTCAAATAATTTTTAATGTAATAAAAATTAAAAACAAAATAAATCTTAAGGGCTGGGTATAGTATTACACACCTTTATTCCTGGCACTTGGGAGGCAAAGGTAGGCAGATCTCTGAGTCTGGGGCCAGTCTGGACTACATAGTGATTTCCAGGCCAGCCAGGGTTACATAATAATATCTTGGAGGGGGTTGAGGGGTAAAACAGGCCCATATGTGGCTCTATAGTTGTGTGCACGCAAAAGATTGTGAATTTGCCGGGCGGTGGTGGCGCACGCCTTTAATCCCAGCACTTGGGAGGCAGAGGCAGGCGGATCTTTGTGAGTTCGAGGCCAGCCTGGTCTACAAAGCGAGTCCAGGACAGCCAGAGATATTCAGAGAAACCCTGTCTCGAAAAACCAAAAAAAAAAAAAAAAAAAGATTGTGAATTCAATCCCCAACAACCAACACACACACATACATGGTAGCACTTGCCTGTACTTTAATCTCTGGAGGCTAAGGCAGAAAAATCATCTAGGCCAATCTGGCTGCCATAGCAAGACCCTGTTTCTTTTTCTTTTTTCCTTTTCTCTTTCTTTCTTTTTTTTTTTTTTAGCAGGGTTTCTCTATGCAACAGTACTGGCTGTCCTGGGATTCAATTTGTAGACCAGGCTGGCCTTGAACTCACAAAGATCCACCTGCCTATGCCTCCTGAGTGCTGGGATTAAAGGTGTGTGCCACCACACCTGGCTTCAAAACCCTGTTTCAATAAAACAAAAACCAATATTAAAAGATGCAAATATGTCTTTTGTAGCAATACTGAGAACATCATGGTTGCCAATACCCCTGGCAATGGTTCCCTCTTACTCTCCTGGCTTCTGCAGTTACTCCAGGTTATGTACTCACATCGGAAGATCTAGAGATGGGAACCTCTAGAATGTAAGGGTTTTTTTGTTTTGTTTTGTTTTTTTGGTTTTTTTAGTCATTAAAGTTGAAGGGAGACCAATATACAGGACTATCCTCAGAGCCAAACTGCTACCATCTTTAAGAATTTGTCTGGGCCTACTCACCAAAGATCACAGGGCTTGCTGACAGAGTTCTGTCCTGGAAGGAGGGATCAGAGTCATGGGATCCTTACCTAAGTATCTGCCACCCTTCCAACCAATTGTATGTATGCAATTCCGCCCTAAAGCACATGGCCTGGGATTCTCTGGGAAGGACTGGAGGATACAGATACTAAAGGAAATGGAGAAGAGTCTCTATCTATATCATCTATGTTGAGTGTAACTACTTTAAAGTCACCCATGCTCTTGCCTATAACCCCTCACTAACTGCTGTGAAAGGAAGCTCACTGGTTCCCCAGAGTGAACTCTGGTAGAATTACACCTTGGCTTGTTGTTGGGACTGTTTACATGTTTACATCTCCCCAAGGGAAGGGAGAAAGAGAAAGAGAAAATAAGAGTGAATGTGATCAACATATATGTGTCAACTTGACACAAGCTAGAGTTATCTATAAAGAGGAAACCTCAATTAAGAAAATGCCTCCTGCCAGGCAGTGGTGGCGCATGCCTTTAATCCCAGCACTTGGGAGGCAGAGGCAGGTAGATCTTTGTGAGTTCGAGGCCAGCCTGGTCTACAAAGTGAGTCCAGGAGAGCCAGGGCTACACAGAGAAATCCTGTCTCGAAAAAACAAAAAAACAACAAAAAAGGAAAATGCCTCCAGCAGACATGGTGGCACATACCTTTAATCCCAGCACTCGGGAGGCAGAGCCAGGTGGGTCTCTGTGAGTTCAAGGCTAGCCTGGTCTACAAAGTGAATCCAGGACAGCCAGAGCTACACAAAGAAAACTTGTCTCAAAAAAAAACAAAAACAAAAACAAAAACAAAAACAAAACACACACACATCAAAAAGAAAAAAGAAAGAAAGAAAGAGAGAGAGAGAGAGAGAGAGAGAGAGAGAAAGAAAGAAAGAAAGAAAGAAAGAAAGAAAGAAAGAAAGAAAGAAAGAAAGAAAGAACATGCCTCCATAAGATCCGGCTGCAGGGCATCTTCTTAATTAGTGATTGATGGTGGAGGGCCTGGGTGGTGCCATCCCTGGGCTGGTGACCCTGGGTTTCTATAAGAAAGCAGGCTGAGCAAGCCATAGGGAACAAGTCAGTAAGCAGCACCTCTCCATGGCCTCTGCATCAGCTCCTGCCTCCAGGTTCCTGAACTGTTTGAGTTCCTGTCCTGACTTCCTTCAATGATGAGCAGTGCTGTGGAAGTATAAACCAAATAAACCCTTTCCTCCCCAACTTGCTTTTGTTCATGGTGTTGTTATCAGACCAACAGTAACCCCAACTAAGACAATACATTATATACATGTGTGAGAAGCCCATTAGTCTGTCTAATTAACATAGGCTAATACAACTTTTTTTTTCATGAGATAGTGTCTCTTTGTATAGCTCTGGATGATCCAGAATCCACTTTGTAGACCAAGCTAGTCTTGGATTATGAAATCCACCTGCCTCTGGCTAGCATTCCAGGTACAAAACAACTCTTAGTACCAAAATTTACATCATGTATATGCTGCATTTACCATCAAAATATCCCTGTTTTGGGGGGCTTGAGAGACAGGTCAGTGGATAAGAGCATCAACTGCTCTTCCAGAGGACCCAAGTTCAATTCCCAGCACCCACATGGAAACTCACAACTGTCTGTAACTCCAAGATCTGACACCCTCACACAGACATACATGTAGGCAATACACCAATGCACATAAAATAAAAATAAATAGGTTATTAAAAACAAACAAACAAAAATCCCTGTTTTGAAAAAAATAAATGGAGCCAGGGTTATATTTAACATTAAAATAAAAGTAAACTACTACTACTACTACTACTACTACTACTACTACTATTTTGAGAAGAGAATCTTGCTATGTGGCCCTAGCAACAAAGGCCAGGCTGGCCTCAATCTTGCCGCAATCATCTTGCCTCTGTCTTCCAAGTGCTGGGATTACAGGCATGGGATACCACATCTAGTATTTATTCTTGTTATTGTTCTTCTATATTGGAGAATGAACCCAGACAAGAACTCTATCACTGAGTTATACCGCTAACTCAACACAATGCTTTTAAAGCTGATATCTATTAGTCAAGGGAAGAGAAACTGTATTTTCAACAGCTTCCCAGATAAAAGGATGAAAATGCTTCCCGTTGCTGTTGTTAAGAGTATAGAACTGTCAAGTTTGTGAATTGGGAATCTTAGCTTATGCTTCTTTGTGCTGTACATAAAGCTAGGTATCTTCATCCTCATGTTAAATGTAAACAAGGAACATTTATCAGCCAAAAAGCTCACAGTTTCCATGTGAGGCACAGCCACCTGACTGTTAGGCCTGGGGTAGAGCTAGAGAATCTGTATGTCTAACAAGTTCCCAGGTGGCCTGATGCTGCTGGCCCAGAGACCACACAGGAGAACAACTGGGCAAAAGCACAAACTCAGGTTGCTTCAACAGCGATAGTGCAAGGAGATAAATCTGCAACTTGGAACATCTCAAAATGTCTTTATTCTATTGTCACACTTAAGAATTTGGCTAAAGAATTCTAGGCTGGAGGGCTACAGAGATGGCTCAGAAGGCAAGGGTGCTTGCTGCCACATCTGATGACCTGAGTTGATCCCCAGAACCCACATGGTGGAAGGAGAGACTGGACTCCAGAAAATTGTCCTGTGATGTCTAAATGTATGCTGTGGCACACCTGAACCCCTTCTACACACAAAAATAAATAAAAAGTGATGATAATAATAAAGTAAATTTTGGGGAGCTAGTTCAGTGGTTAAGAGCATATGCTGCTCTCTCTAGTCGGGGACCAGAGTTAGATTCCCTACATCCATGTTGGGCAGCTTACAACCACCTGTAACTCCAACTTCAGTGGATCTGATGCCTCTGACCTGTGCCAACGCCTGCATTCATAGACACAGACACACAGACACACACACACACACACACACACACACACACACACACACACACACACAATTTTCTCTTAAAATTTAAACTTTAAAAAGTTTTTAAAGATCTGTCCACAACTTCGGCAGAAGACTTCTGCTTTGTCAGAGGCCACCCTGGCAACAGGGACCCAAGAGAAGATACTGCCCACTGGCCCCAACAGCATCCCTTCCCCTGGGATCCATATTCCAGCCAGCCTATAACTCACTCCTGCATTACCAGAAGCTAGGCCAGTCCTAAGAACCTCAGATGACTAGAGACCAGCCTAAGAACACAATCATCAACAGCGAGGGCAATATGGCACCACCAGAACCCAGATATCCTACCACATTAAGCCCTGGATATTCCAACATAGCTGAAGCATAAGAAAAGGACCTTAAATCCAATCTTATGAAGATGATAGAGGCCCTTAAAGAGGAAATGAATAAATCCTTGAAAGAAATACAGGAAAATAAAAACAAACAGGTGAAAGAAATGAGTAAACTGTTAAAGACCTGAAAATGGAAATAGAAGCAAAAAAAAAACAAAAGAAAACAAACAATAAACAAACAAACCAAAAACCCACAAACTGAGAGAATCCTGGAGATGGAAATTCTAGGTAAGCGAACAGGAACTATAGATACGAGCATCACCAACAGAATGCATGAGGTGAAAGAGAATCTCAGGTGTAGAAGATATGATAGAAGAAACCGGTACATCAGTCAAAGAAAATGTTAAATCTAAAAAGTTTTTGATACAAAACATCCAGGAAATCTGGAACACCATGAAAAGACCAAACCTAAGAATAACAGGAATAGAAGAAGATTCCCAGCTCAAAGGCCCAGAAAATATTTTCAACAAAATCATAGAAGAAAAATTTCCTAACCTAAAGATGCCTATAAACATACAAGAAGCTTACATAACACCACAGATAAACCAAAAAAGTCTCCCCACCAAATAATAATTAAAACACTACATGCACAGAACAACAACAACAAAAATATTAAAAGGTACAAGAGAAAAAGGCCAAATAACATATAAAGGCATACCTAGTGGAATTACACCCAACTTCTCAGCAGAGACCTAAAAGCCAGAAGGGCCTGGACAGATATCTTGCAGACTTGAAGAGACCACAGATGCCAACCAAGACTACTGTTGAAAAACTTAGAATCACCATAGAAAAAACAAGATATTCTGTGACAAAGTCAATTTTAAACAGAATCTGTCCACAAATCCAGCCCTACAGAGGGTACTGAAAGGAAAACTCCAGCCCAACAAGGTTAGTTACACCCAAGAAAACACAGGAAATAAATAATTTCATACCAGCAAAACCAAAAGAAAGGAAGCATGAGCACACACAGGCACACACACACCCCAACCACCAACAACAAAATAACAGGAATTAACAATCATTGGTCATTAATATCTCTCAATATCAGTGGACTCACTGATTCCAATTCCCCAATAACACGACACAGGTTAACAGAATAGATGTGAAAACAGGATCCATCATTCTGCTGCATACAAGAAACAAACCTCAACAACAAAGACAGACATTATCTCAGAGTAAAGGGCTAGAAAAAGGTAAAGGTTTCCAAGCAAATGGACCCAAGAAGCAAGCTGGAGTAGCCATTCTAATATCTAATAAAATAGATTTTCAACCAAAATTAATCAAAAGGGATGAGAAAGAACACTTCATCCTCATCAAAAGAAAAACCCACCAAGATGATGTCTCAATTCTGAACATATATGCCCCAAATGCAAGGACACCTACACTGGTAAAAGAAACACCACTAAAGCTTAAATCATACACATTAATACTGGAAGACTTCAACACCCCACTCTTACCAACAGACGGGTCATCCAGACAGAAACTAAACAGAGAAATAATGAAACTATCAGACATTATGAATAAAATGGACCTAACAGATATCTACAGAACATTTCACCCAAATACAAAAGAATATACCTTCTCAGCACCTCACAGAACTTTCTCCAAAATTGACCACATATACTCAGCCATAAAGTAAGCCTCAACAGATACAAGAAAACTGAAATAACCCCCTGTATCTTATCAGACTACTATGAATTAAAGCTGAACTTCAACAACAGAAAGAACAGAAAATGTACAGACTCATGGAAACTGAACAACTCTCTACTGAATGACCTCTGAGTCAAGGGAGAAATTAGAAAGAAATTAAAGACTTCCTAGAATTCAATGAAAATGAATGCACAACATACTCAAACTTATGCGACACAATGAAAACAGTAGTAAGAGGAAAGTTCATTGCACTAAGTGCCTTCAAAGAGAAATTACAAAGATCTCATACTAGCAACTTAATAGTACACCTGAAAGTTCTGAAACAAAAAGGAAGCACACCTAAGAGGAATAGATGGCAGGGAATAACCAAACTCAGGGAATAACCAAAATCAATATAATAGAAACAAAGAGAATATACAAAGAGTTTGTTCTTTGAGAAAAATCAACAAGATAGACAAACTCTTATCCAAACTAACTAAAAGGCAGAGAGAGAATATCCACATTAACAAAATCAAAAACAAAAAGGGGGACATAACAACAGACACCAAGGGAATTTAATGAATCATTTGGTCATACTTCAAAAACCTGTACTCTACAAAATTGAAAAATCTAAAACAAATGGACAAAAGTCTTGATAGATACCACTTACCAAAGTTAAATCAAGATCAGATAGCAATTTAAATAGACCTATACCCCTAAGAAAATAGAACCAGTTATTAAAAGTCTCCAAAAAAAAAAAAAAAAAAAAAAAGCTCAGGGCTTCTGAGATCTCAGAATTCTATCAGATTTTCAAAGAAGAGCTAATACCAATACTCTTCAAATGTTTCACAAAATAGAAGCAGAAGGAACACTGCTAAATTCATTTTATGAGGTTAGTCACAGTCCCCCTGATACCCAAACCACACAAAGACTCTGCAAAGAAAGAGAATTACAGACCAATTTTGATGTAAAAAAATATTCAAAAATCCAATAAAAAAAACACATCAAAAAGATCATCCACCATGATCAAGGAGGCTTCATCCCAGAGATGCAGGGATGGTTCAACAAAGAAAAATCTGTCAGTGTAACTAACCATATAAACAAACTGAAAGAAAAAAAATTACATCATCTCATTAGGTGCTGAAAAAGCCTTTGACAAAATCCAACACCCCTTTATGATAAAAGTCTTGGAGAGGGGCTGGAGAGATGGCTCAGAGGTTAAGAACACTGGCTGTTCTTCCAAAGGTCCTGAGTTCAATTCCCAGCAACCACATGGTGGCTCACAACCATCTATGATGAGATCTGGTACCCTCTTCTGGAGTGAATGTGTACATGCAGGCAGAACACTGTATACACAATAAATAATCTTTAAAAAAAAAAAAAAAAGTCTTGGAGAGATCAGGGATACAAAGGACATACCTAAACATAATGAAGGCAATATACAGCAAGCCTACAGCCAACATCAAATTAAATGGAGAGAAACTGAATGCAATTCCTCTAAAATAAAAAAAGACAAAGCTGTCCACTCTCTACATATCTCTTCAATACAGTACTTGAAGTTCTAGCTAGAGCAATAAGACAACTAAAGGAGATCAACAGGATACAAATTAGAAAGGAAGATGTCAAATACATGTTATTTGTTGATATGATAGTATACATTAACAACACCAAAAATTCTACCAGGGAACTACTACAGCTGATAAACACCTTCAGATAAGTGGTTGGATACTAGATTGACTCAAAAAAACATTTAGTAGGCCTCTTATATACAAATGATAAAAGGGCTAAGAAAGAAATTAGAGAAACAACACCCTTCACAATAGCCACAAATAATACAAAATATCTTGGTATAACTGTGACCAAGCAAGTGAAAGACCTATATGACAAGAACTTCAAGTCTTTGAAGAAGGAAACTGGAGAAAATATCAGAAGATGGAAAGATATATGGATCAGTAGAATTAACATAGTAAAAATGACCGTGTTACCAAAAGCAATCTACAGTTTCAACACAATTACCATCAAAATTCCAACATATTCTTTACAGATCTTGAAAGAATAATAAACTTCATATGGACAAACAAAAAACCCAGGATAGTTAAAACAACCCTGTACAAAAGAAGAACTTCCAGAGGTATCACCATCCCTGATTTCAATATGTATTACAGAGCTATCATAATAAAAACCACAAGGTATTGGCATTAAAACAGACAGGTTGATCAATGGAATCAACTCATACATAAATCCACACACTTATGGACACCTGATTTTTGATAAAGAAGCCAAACTTATACAATGGAAAAAGGGAAAGCATCTTCAACAAACAGTGCTGGTCTAACTGGATGTCAGTATATAGAAGACTACAAATAGATCCATATTTATCGTCCTGCATAAAACTTAAGTCCAAGTGGATCAAAGATCTCAACATAAAACCACATACACTGAACCTGACAGATGAGAAAGTGGGGAATAGCATTAAACCCATTGGCACAGGCGACAACTTCCTAAACAGAACACCAACAGTGCAGGTGCTAAGATCAACAATTAATAGGACCTCATGAAACTGAATAGCTTCTATAAGGCAAAGTACATCATCAATAGGACAAAATTGCAGCCTACAGAATGGGAAAGGATCTTCACCAATCCCACATCTAACAGAGGGGTAATTTCCAAAACATATAAAGAACTCAAGTAACTATCAACAAACCAAATAATCCAATTAAAAAATGGGGTACAGAGCTAAAAAGAGAACTCTCAACAGAGGAATATCAAATGGCTGAGAAGAACTTAAAAAAAATGTTCAACACCCTTAGCTGTCAAGGAAATGAAAATCAAAACAACTCAGATTCCATCTTATACTTGTCAGAATGGCTAAGATCAAAACATATGACAGCTATGCTGGCAAGAATGTGGAGCAAGAGGAGCACTCTTCCATTCCTGGCGGTGATACAAACTTGTACAGCCATTTGGAAATCAATATGGTGGTTTCCTCAGAAAACCAGGAATTGACCTATCTCAAGACCTACCTATACTACTCCTGGGCATATACCCAAAGGACACTCCACCATACCACAAGGACACTTGCTCAATTATGTTTATAGCAGCTTTATTTGTAATAGCCAGGAATTGGAAACAATTTAGATGTCCATCAACCAAAGAATGGATAAAGAAAATGTGGTACAATCATACAATGGAGTATTAGTTAAAAACAATGACATCATGGAATTTGCAGGCAAATGAATGGACCTAGGTAAGATGATCCTGAGTGAAGTAACCCAGACTAAAAAAGATAAATATGGTGGATATTAGCTGTAAAGGATAAACATGGTGCAATCCCCAGACCCAGAGAAACTAAGTAACAAGGAGAGCTCAAGGTGTGGGGCCACATGAATCTCCCTGTGAAGGTGAAATTAAAGTAGACATTGTAGGTGGACTGGGGTGGGGTTGGCACTCTGGGGATGTACGAGAACAGGAGGGATCAGACTGGGGAGGAATGAAAGGAGAGACTACTGGGAGAGATGACTGGAATCAGGGGGGCATCTCTGGAACAAGAACTAGAAACCTAGTGCAATGGAAACTCCTAGGAATCTACAAGGGTAACCCTAGCTAAGACTCCCAACAACAGGGAAACAGAACTTAAGCTGGTCATCTCTTGTAACCAGGCAAGACTTTCAATGGATTGGGACACCATACCAGCCACAGAACCTTTGAGCTACACCACAAATACTTTTACCTACAATTTGTCCTGCCTACAAGATGTTCTGGGGTAAAGGTAGAGCAGAAACTGTGGGAGTGGCCAAAAAATGACTAGTTCAGCTTGAGACCCATGCCATGAGAGGAAGCCCACCCCTGACACTGCTTAAAGGGCCAAGACCCAGAGGGTGGATAGCCCTGAGACCTAGGATAGAAAATGATTCCTAGTGATATTCTGCTATACTCATAGATGGGTTATCAGAGAGGCTTCACCCAGAAACTGATGAAAACAGATGCAGGGACTCACAGCTGAACATTTAGGCAGAGCTCAGGGAATCCTACAGAAGAGATGGAAGGATTGAGAAGCCAGAGAGGCCAAGGACACAAGAAAACCCACTGAATCAACCAACCTGGGCTCATGGGGCCTTAAAGAGACTGAGCCAACAACCAGGGAGCCTGCATGGGACTGGCCTAGGCCCTCTGCACATATGTTACAGTTGTGTCGCTTGGTCTTCCTGTGCGACTCCTACAGTGGGAGCAAGGGTGTCTCTGCCTCTTTTGCCTGATTTGGGGATCCTTTTCCTCCTACCGGGTTACACACACACACACACACACACACACACACACACACACACACACACAATATGTTTTAAACAAAAGGAATTCCAAGACAGAAAACAGTAACTCAAAATCATAAAGCTACTGTTGAGGCGGCTAAGGTCATTCTGATTCTGTCTTCTGTCATGCAACTTGTTTGTTTCTATCTGTTTTGATCTTGTCCCACTGTTCTAATCACACTGCTGGATTCTGCGCTGAGTTTATTTTCATCCACTATGATAACTAACTGCTGGGATCCTCCTTCCTTTTTATGGGGGCACAGGAGGCTTTAACCTCAGAAGTCATCTTCAGCCCTGGGAAGTTGTCTTGAATGAACTGATTTTTCTTCTGGAATTCTCACTGGATATTTTATCTTGGATTTGTCATCCAGATTTCTTCACTTTCCTCTCCCATTCTCTGTATCTGTTTTTTGCTCTACTTTAACAAAAGTTTTCTTGGGGATGCTCAGCAGCAGAAAGAACACTTCATGAGCAAGTGCAGGGTTTTGGGTTCAGTCACTACCACCAAAAGGTAGCCCAAGAGAGAGAAATTGGGGGGGAGGCATTTAACTTCATCTCCTCTTCTATTTCTTTTTTTTTTTTTTTTTTTTTGGTTTTTCGAGACAGGGTTTCTCTGTATAACAGCTCTGGCTGTCCTAGACTCACTTTGTAGACCAGGCTGGCCTCGAACTCACAGAGATCCGCCTACCTCTGCCTCCCAAGTGCTGGGATTAAAGGCGTGCGCCACCAACGCCCGGCCCTCTTCTATTTCTTAGATTTTTTTTTCTGCTGTATTCTACATTTCTGAGTTTTAGAAAACTCTGTTCTCAGGAATACAACTCCCTCTTCTGACCTCCACAAGCACCAGGCATTCATGTGGTGTGCACACACACATATTATAGGTAAAATATACATACACATAAAAAGAAATAAAAAATTTTAAGAACCCTATTCTCAGAATGATATATCCTCATTTTCCTGAGATTACTGATAGCTTTGGAAACTGTCTTTACTTTGAATAGTTCTATTTCCTCCAAATTTTGTTTTACGTTTCTCTTAACTGTCTTTTTCAACTGAGGCCTTACTTGGAGTTCTGGCCATTCATGCTCACCCACTCATTCAGCTTTAAGAACAGAGAACCCCAAGGCTGAAGTGCTTCTGCTGCCTGAGCAGCTCCCTATCTGTCAAGTCTGTGTCTCCTCCTCTCTGTGCTTCCTAAACTTGAAAACTTTGTTGCTTCCTCTTCATGTTAAAGAATAGTCCTTTCAATGAATGTCCTTGTTAGAGGAGGCGATAAAGAAGGACGTGAGCACTCTGACTCCCCTCTGGAACTAGAAGCCTGTGTGTCTGCCCCGCCTCCCTCCCAATGCTTTATCTTTCTTTGAAGCTACTGACACTTGATTATTTCATTCATTTGTTCTCCAAGGAAATCTTTTTTTTTTTTGAGACAAAGTTTCTCTGAGTACCTCTGGCTGTCCTGGAACTTGTTCTGTACACCAGACTTGCCTTGAACTCAGAGATTCGCCTGCCTCTGCCTCCTGAGTGCTGGAATTACAGGCACACACCACCACCAGAGGCAACACCACCTGTTGTGTGCTAGCATCCCAGTAGAGGAGGTGCTAGGCAGCAGAATCCAGGTGCTTTGGTGTGCTAGGCCACAATCTACCTACAGAACTGATCTGGATCAATATAGTCTAAAGAAGAGAGAATGCATTACAAAGCATATTAAGTGTGCACACACACAACTGCATATACATAAGTACAAAGATGTATGAAGATATACTTCTATAGAATAAAAAAATTTAAATCATTTTTATTATTGTAGTTTTACAAAACAAGTATGAATCACTATATAAAAATACATTGGAGAAAAAATACACCAGAAACAGAAAAATAAGCCATCCTTTTAAACAGTCACAGAATTGCAAATTCAAAGCCAGCTGGGCTACATAGCAAAATTCAGCCTCAAAACAACAACAAAAACAAACATACAAACAAACAAAAAACAAACCAAACAAACAAAAACAGTAACGACAAAAAATGTAGTAGGTAGTGCATACCTATAGCCCAGCACTTGGGAGGTAGAAACAGGACTACAGGTTCAGGGCTGGCCTGGGCTGCACAGCAAGGCTCATGGCAGGCTAGGCTATATAGTGAGACATGTCTCAAAAAATGAAACAGTCCTAGTGAGGTTAAGCAACTTGCTCAGGGTCATACAGCTATAAAGAGGAAGTTGGGGTCAAAACCCAGGGAATATGACTCTTCTATGAAGTACAATCTTCCTCATCCCACAGAGCCATGAAGAGCTATGGCCATGTTTTCCAAAAGCATTCCTATCAGATAAGAAGCATGAAAGTCCCAACCCCACTCCTAGACACAAAGACAGCTGTCACTAAAACCATCAAGCATGAGATGCCAGTGTGACTGGACTGTAACCTGGGGGTGGCTGGTGTCAGTTAAAGTGTAGAGAGAGGACCACCACTATGCCTGTCTCACCATGATGTTTCCTGAGAAGTGGAACATCTAAACCCCACTCCCCTCCTTGCTAGTATGATACACAGATGGTAGCCAGCTGTGGCTGGAAAACAGGTCCTAGAATATGCAGAGTAGAACTGAAAAGAACCCTGCTCTAGCTGACTGTTCAGGGTAGCAACTTAGTATTTGTGACACCATGCCCCATCACTAGTGTGAGCTCATGAGGAGGGAGGCATGGGATAGAGAGGTTTAGAAGAAGAACCAAGTGGTTGTGTTTCCCGCCCTTGGACTCTGGCTGCAGCTCATTATCCACAGGAATGTTCTAGCAGAGGGATGGTCACAGTGATGCACCCCAGCTGAAGGGCAGCCCACACAGTCCTTTTCTCTGTGGCTCACACGAACAGGCTGGTGAGGCTCTGGCTAGGATAGTTCACCTTGATTGCTAAGACCTTGTGGCTCTCCTGCAAGACCTTCTCTAGGAAATAAAGCCACCCTGTCCTCAAGCTGGACACAGAAACCCAACTGCTCTTAGAGATGGGAGAGGCAAGGCTCTCCAGAAGTGAAGAGCAGCTGCTGCCACTCACTGCCAAGGCTAGCTTAGCCAAATCCCCAGGAAAATGCTGCAGCACATCAACATGAAAACGCAAACCACAGACAGTCTGCTTTTCTTCCTATACACATGTTCAAACAAGGCTGCTTCCCCAGCCAAGCCCAGGACTTCAGCAGGATGAGGTCATTTCAATGGCTCTAAATGTGGCTTTTGCTTTCCCTTCATTCTGATGAGCCAGTTTCCACTGATTTCACCCAGATGTGGCCCTAGGAGAACAGAGAAGCTAGAACAGAACATGACTGGAGTGTGACACTTACCACTTCAAGAGCCTCCCAGAGCTAGCCAGGTGAGGGAATGCACAGCCCAGCAGGCCCAGCAAGGCACTGGGTCATAGGACTCCCATAGGAAGCCTTCAGGAGAGGCAGGTGGGAGGGCCACCTGTTGGACCTACATTCACATTCCTCCTCTATAGATGTCCCCTGAGTCAGAGGGCAGAGTGGAGGCTGGCTGTTGGTCGTAGGCTTGGGTGAGCTATCACTGTCCTGTACTTTGGGCTGCTGGAAGTACTCAGTGGAGACCTGAAGAGACCTCCACGTGAAAGATTAATGTGCCTGAGGGTGGGTCTGGATCCTGCTGCAAGCTTCAGCTGCTAATTACCTGTCTCTATGAAACACAGGGGTGCGGCTGGATACAAGATGGAAGGCGGATGCTGACTTTAGCAAGACCATTGGCAAAAATGTAGCCAACTGCTCTGTGTATTAAGTCCAGAAGAGAGCACATGACAGCACCTGATAACAAAACCCCTAGTCCCCAGGCAAATCCGGCCACTGTGAATGTAGCCAGCTGGGGAGAAAGTCTTGGGGGACAGGAGATGCTGCAGTGGGGCAAACAGCTCTCTGAAAAGCTCCACTTTAGAAGTCGGAGAGCTGATACACAGTGAGACTATAGAACTGCTGGATGACAGCCCTGGCCTTAGAGCTGAGAGCTCACCCGCTTCCCCACATGTAAGAAGAAACTATTTTTGGTGCTGAATGCACCAGACCATGAGAGCCAAACACTCCAAAATACAGCACTTCTTTTAGCTTTCCTATTCAAAGTATTTCTTTGATTCACTCAGAGGAATATGGGTGCCAGTTCTAAAGGTAGCACCCCCTGGACACTATGATATGGGAAAGAAAGCCAAGGCACAGGATAAATCCCCAAGACAGGAGCTGGGAATTCTCGATTGTTACCTACTCAGATGTATGAGGAATGGAAACAGAACCAGCTGCTGTCACAAGCTGTGAGAAGCCATGTGGTGGGACTGGCTGTGGGTAATCAGTTTTCACCCATTGGCAAGTGGGTGAGCCGACTCAGTCTTGGGACCTTGCCCTATCTGAGGAAGGCAGAGAAAGAAAACATGGTTCTTGCTATGGTGGCCACTTCTCAGTACCCCAGATCTAACCACTCCAATACAATGGTTCCTCTAGCCGTTAAAGAGAATACTGAAGAGAGGGGCCTCTGCTGTCAAGATGGCTCATGGAAAGGACATGACTCAAACAATCAAGAGAAGGTACACAGAATTTGAGTTGAGTATCAGGGACTTTTCCACCTTGGAATCATTCTGCTTACTATATTTCACTGTCCCTCTAAAGCAAGAAGACCCTGTAGCACTCAGGTCAGAAGCTCTGAAAACACCAATAAAAAGCAGAAGAGAAACCTGTCATCTTTAAGTGTGTGATTCCATGATCTTGAACTCATTCCCAGTCAGTCCTGTTAATAAAGTGGTATTGCACAAAGTGAGTTCCAGGACAGCCAGGGCTGTTGTTGAATCTCTTGTGTACTGTATGGAAGCATCACCTGTCAATAAAAAGGTGATGGCCTATTAGCCTAGGCAGGAAATAGAAGGTGGGACGTCCAGCAGAAAGAATGGAACTCTGGGACAGAGTCAGTCACTCAGGAGATTGGCCCTGAACTCTGAGGAAGATGGTTGCATAAAACTGAGGAGAGGTAACTAGCCATGTGGTTCTCATAGAATAGAATAAATAGGATAATTAAGTTGCAAGCTAGTAAGAGTACAAGCCAAAGCTTATGACTTAATGATTTATTCAAAATAATAAAGTTTCAGAGTTGTTATTCTGGGAGTTCGAGCATGGGTGGAAAAACATGCAGTTACAGATGGTACCAACTATAGGCTGTTACACAAAGAAAACCTGTCTCAGAAAAGCCAAAAGTGGGAGGGGAACAGCACTGTTACCTTGTCTACCTCCAGCCCTCCACATCATTAAACAGAATCCATCTGGGAGAGGCTACACACACATATTCCCAGGGTAGGAATCTCCCCAGCACACTCCAACCCAAGGGCTCTCCAGGGCTGCCCACTCTGCAGTCACCTCACTTGAGTTAGCACTTGACTGATATATATCCTAAAGCAGCAATTCTCAAACTGTGAGCTGTAACCTCTTTGGGGATCAAACAACCCTTTCACAGGGGTGATATATCAGATATCCTGCATATCACACATTTACATTAAGATTCGTAACAGTAGCAGGCTGGGCAGTGGTGGCACATACCTTTAATCCCAGTGCTCGGAAAGCAGACGTAGGTGGATCTATTTGAGTTTGAGGCCAGTCTGGTTTACAGTGTTCCAGGACAACCAAGGCTACACAGAGAAACCCTGTCTTGAAAAAACAAAAAACAAACAAAAACCTAAATGATTCATAACTGTAGCAAAATTACAGTTATAAAGTAGCAACAAAAATAACTTTATGGTTGGGGGTCATCACAACACGAGGAACTGTATTAAAGGATGCAGAGCTAGGGAAGTTGAGAACCGGTGCCCTAGAGGTAGGTGCGGCGGGTCGCCATGGCTGGGACACACATGGTTTGGGGTGATGAAGTACTTAGTGATCAACTGATAGGTTCCACCTGACCTGAGTCAAAGGCATGCTGCAAAGGAAGTGACAGAGGCCTCAGACAGCCCTTTTTTTTTTTTTTCTTTGCTCCCTGTCTCCTCTGATGAGTTAGCAACCTAAAAGCTGTCTATGTGTTCAAGCATCACATGACTAGTCTTAAAGAACTCACTAGTCTAGCCCCACTCCTTTTTTCTCTTGTTTATTTTTAGACAGTCTATTATTTATTATTTATTTATTTATTTTTAGGCAGGGTCTCCCCATGTATCCTAAGCTGGCCTGGAATTATAAACCAAGCTTGCCTCAAACTCACAGAAATCCACTCACTCTCCAGGTGCTAGAATCAAAGGCACACCCAGCCTGCCTCAGTCCTTGCAATACTAATATTCATCATATTCCTCATCTCTGCCTTTCTTTTTATGAGTTTATATTCAGTTCTCTTTCAGTATAAGTGATCACCTGAGTTCTCCAGGGTCCACATGGATCCTCCTGTTCTCTGCATTACTGTGAAGTAGCCCATTATTTGCACACATCATGCTTTACTGACCTCACAGGGTCATTTAAGTTGTTTTTCTTCTTCTTTTGTTCTATCACAAATGATGTTGCAATTTTCTACCCCTTTATGCATATGTATGAGCATGTATCTAAGCCAGATATCAAGAAGTAGAAATGCTGGCTCAACGGGATGCATTTTTTACAAAACAATGGGTCTAGTCATGTCTAATGTTCATCTGTACCCACTGCACAGGAGCACTTGAGAATCTCCATAGGAGTTAGGGGGATGCTAGCTAGGGTCTTGATTCTCTCTGATGTGCTCTCAATGAAGTAGCGTTCTGTGTGCAAGGCTACAGATATCTACAGGGCCCTCAGACATCAAATGTAGACATATATGGGAGACACTCAACTCATATTTAATGGTGACTCTCTAATCATTAGAAAGGCCCACCACATAGGCCAGGGGTGGTGGCGCACACCTTTAATCCCAGCACTGAGGAGGCAGAGGCAGGCGGATCTATGAGTTCCAAGCCAACCAGGGCTACATAGTGAAACACTGTCTCTAAAAATAAAAAAAGTCCACTGCAAGGGCAGTAAAATGAATTAAAGCCACAATATGGTAAGAACAAGGGTGGAAGTCAGGAGGAATGGGACCAATTCATTTCTTGAAATAGAAGCAGAGTGCAAACCTACAAGACAGCACAGAAGGAAGCTGCCACATAGGCAGTCAGCAGGCTACATGGAGGTGATCATCAGATCTGCCCAGGGAGTACAGGAAGGAAGTTAGGTCCTGAGAAACAGTGAAGGAAGTTAGGTCCTGAGAAACAGTGAAGGAAGTTAGGTCCTGAGAAACAGGTACTGAGGACAGGCAGGGAAATGAAGCTGAAAATGGAGATCAACCTGAGGGCCGTCTGCAGGACAGGTGCACTAATTGGCTCTATCATTGTCACATCCCCGGGGAAGCAGCTAATGCCAGGTGAAAATAGAAGAGCTTGCCTCCTAAATATTAACCTAATGGATTAGAGCAGAAGTTGACAAACTTCTAGAAAGAGCCAGCTAGTAAATACCTCAGGCTTTGTAGGCCAGATAGGGTCTCTAGCTCATATAATTTTTCATTTGGGAGCATGGGCTAACAATACCAGTCAGTACAACTCAAGCCCAATCTGGCAGCCAATAAATCCCTCTCCCAAACATATTGTACCAAGTAGCTTCCCATTCAGGGCAGAGGGCTCTGTGGAAAGAGATCAACTACTATGCTAGCAGCCAAAACATCAGCTCTCAAGGATATGCACCCAGTGCTTCATTTTTAAGTATGAATGAACAAACTACTGTGCATCACCAGACAGACACTGAAGGAAAACAGAAGCTTGAAGAAGAATGACCAAGATAAACAAGGGAACCAGATCCCAGAGGAATGAAATAGTTTCAGGGTCAGGAGATAATTTAAAAACAACAACTCTAATTAGTGTGTCAGAGAAACCCAACACAATTTAGCTTTGGAAAAGCAAGAGCAAGATACTTTGAGTCTGAAACTGGAGAACCAGAGGCAAGAGAATTTAAAGTATCAATGCAAAATTAATACCTACACTAGAACACCTGGAAGACAAAGTGAAGACAATGTATCAAACTATAGCAAGAAAAAACATGGAGAAGGTAAGACAACTGAAAAGCTCAATCTTGGAAGCTTATTCATTAATAGCACACACACAAGACCCAAGAGTTTGAGTCTAAAATGGAGGTGGGGGCCAGGTGGTGGTGGAGCACACCTTTAATCCTAGCACTCAGGAGGCAGAGGCAGGTGGATCTCTGTGAGTTCAAGGCCAGCCTAGTTACAAAGCAAGTCCAGGACAGTCAGGGCTGTTACACAGAGAAACCCTGTCTCGAAAAACCAACCAACCAACCAACCAACCAACCAACCAACCAACCAACCAACCAACCAAATAAATAAATAAATAAAATGGAGGTGGGGAATGTCAAGCAAAAAGAAACAGGTGAAAAGAAATCATCTAAGAAGTAGTGAGAAAAAAAATGTATACAGAGCAGAAGAATGCCCAAAGACTTCAAACTGAATGGCCTGAGATTACTCAGAGCAATAGATAAGAAAGTTCAATGTAGACACAGACCAAAAACCAAACCAAACCAAACAAACAAAGGAAAACTTCAGAATCAAACATCAATAGAATATATTTACCCAGTGAAGGAAACAAAGTGAAAAAAACTCACCCCAAGATACTTTTGAATCAATGAGAAATCAGGCTAGCATTGGCTATGTTGTGTTCTTGGTTTTGAGACTATCCTTGAACGACCAAGCCACCTCTCCAGCCTGCCGTCAGATCTTAATAGTCATACAGATAGATGACTTGAAGTCAACAGATCAATGTTTTTAATGTTTTGAGGGAACATAAACTCAGACTAAATCAACCAAAAGCAACAACAAAACAAAGGCTTCAGAATTTACCTTCCACATATTCTGAGAAATTATTTTATAAATGCTTCAGCTAATCAAGAAAGGGAAACAAAGCCGGGCGATGGTGGCGCACGCCTTTAATCCCAGCACTTGGGAGGCAGAGGCAGGCGGATCTTTGTGAGTTCGAGGCCAGCCTGGTCTACAAAGTGAGTCCAGGACAGCCAACGATACACAGAGAAACTCTGTCTCGAAAAACCAAAATAAATAAATAAATAAAAGTTCGAGGCCAGCCTGGTCTACAAAGTGAGTCCAGTACAGCCAACGATACACAGAGAAACTCTGTCTCGAAAAACCTAAATAAATAAATAAATAAATAAATAAATAAATAAATAAATAAATAA
>CAJQZJ010003694.1:8431927-8512511 GCA_907164525.1 Lophiomys imhausi | reverse complement strand
TAAATAAATAAATAAATAAATAAATAAATAAATAAATAAATAAATAAATGAAAGAAAGAAAGGGAAACAAGAAAGAAAAAGATACTGAATTTAGAAGACACAGCCTGACCTAGGGAAGTTGTGAAAAGAAGTTTCTGGTTGAAAACTACATGTATGTCCACAGCATTAGCTGTCAGACTGGAGGAGTAGGAAAGGGCTTTCTGCAAACAGAAAGGTGATGCCTGTGGGGTTTCAGACCCAGGACAAGTGACTGAGGTGTATACCAAAGTGGACCTGGCCTCCAGGTTCTCCCAACATCCCTCAGTCCCTACCTGTTAGAGGGCATAGCTCATATAGTCCACCCTTTACCCTGAACTTTCCTGCCTAGGGGCTGGGCTTCCCCTCTCCTAGAAGCTCTTTCCTATATAATCCAGATATTTTGGTCTCCCTCTCTCCCTCCCCTTCTCTGCATTTTCTCTCTCCCTGCGTGCATAAGCTTTCTTTTTCTCTTCCCCCTCCCCAATAAACACTCCTTTATATACTTTAATCTGGGGTGAATTGATTCATTTCATTGTCAGAGAATAACTTAGCAATGCCATGTAATAAATTACCAAACTAAAAACAAATGTGTGGATCACTTCAAGAGCAGGGAGGAAAGGCATAGCATTCTTTTAAACACAGTGAAGAGAGGCACCCCGAAACACCAAGAGAAAAGCAAAAGCTGATAAAAACCAGTGGTTCAAATGTTACTCAGACTAAAGAGCAGTATGTTCCAGAGGAACTGCTGGGACCCAGGAAATAAGACACTGAGCTGGATACCACAAGCACTACACATAGCATGGTGATATTCACTATGAAGGTGGGAAAGAAGATACAATACTAGCACTCTGCTTGGTCATGCAACAAATATTAATATGCCAAAATAAGACAAGTTCTGTTCTGTTCAGTGATTTTTCATCTTAGAACCAACACTGAGACAAAGCATAAAAGATTGCCTAACCTGGCTGGAGCTATAGCTTAGTGGTAGAGCACTTGCCTAGCATGCTCAAGGCCCCAGGTTCAATATCTGATGCTACAAAAACAACAAAAGATCATGTAACAGAACACACTAAAAATGTAAAATTAATAAAGATGAAAGACCGCAGGGCGTGGTGGCGCACGACTTTAATCTCAGCACTTGGGAGACAGAGGCAGGTGGATCTCTGACAGTTTGAGGTTAGCCTGGTCTATAAAGCCAGTCCAGGACAGCCAGGGCTCTGTTAAACAGAGATACCCTGTCTCGAAACAAACAAACAAAATAACAACAACAACAAAAAAAAAAAACAGGCTAGGTTTAAAGACACTTAGGGTTCCAAAGTCAGATACATAAAAACGGGGAGTGCAGGGAATGAGGAACAAGAAAAGGAGTTGATTCCTTCTTTTTTACTTATTTTCCTTCTTTTTTTTTTTTTTTTTTTAATGACAGAGTTTCTCTGTGTAGCCCTAGCTGTCCTGTAACTTACTCAATGGATCAGGCTGGCCTCAAACTCAGAGATCCACCTTTGTCTGCTTCCCAAGTGCTGGGATTAAAGGTTTGTGCCACTAAGCCCAGCGATATTTTACTTTCTTAATGAATCAAGAACGAACTGAATAACTGAACATTTAGAGTCACTGTTTAGAGGAAACCACCAGAAGCATGAACCCCAGGAACTGTTGTGTTTATTTGGTTGGTTAAGTTGGTTTTTGGCTTTTTGTTTTGATGTTGGTAGTAGTTTATTTTCTTTTTCAGTCAGTGTCTCATTAGCACTGGTAATGTGTTTGGTTGCTTCTGAGAAGTGGGGTGGGAAGGGAGCACAACAATAATAGTCTGTTCGCGCCCATTATAAGCCTCCTGGTGCTATGTGATTATATGACCAGGTAATTCCACATCGGACTCTGACAAAGGCCTGCCCTCCCCAGAGACTTAAAGAATTCTGCTAAACAGTTCAAGTTAAGAGCTATTTACTAATAAAGCCTGACATTTTATTTTATCTCCATTCAACTTGAGATTCTATGATCTCATATGGTAAAGAAACCATCTTAGATGGGCAAGCTAGCTTTCTATTTCCCCACTTACCAAGTCTCCATAATTCAGTGACTTTTTCTGGTCTGCTGGCTGTAAATCTACAGTATTTCTCATGTTAGATGATCGTGGCATGCTGGCAGTGTTTTGGCTGAGACTTGCCTGGCAAGGCAGTCCTTGCTGGCCACTTTTCAGATAACTCTTGTCCCTCGGCTCAGCAGCAGCAGAAGGGCTGCTGAGGACATTACAGCAGATGGGTTGAGAGGCTTGTGCCGGTCTGTGCTGGAGAGGCACCAACAGACCCTGGTACCAAGGCTTCTTCCAGTGGAGGATCTGTCACACTGCTTTATTCTGTCAGGGCTGGCATCATCTTGGGGTGCCTTCCAGAACACCACAGGGCTTCCTTATCTTCAGTAGAGGAAATAATCTGGCCTGGACACTCCCCTGCCCCAGAGAAGAGGAGTCATGCAGAAACAGAAGCCTGATAATGCCCCAAATCTAGAATGCTGAAACTCAACACTTTCACTGTCAACAACAGTGACACAGAAAAACAACCAAGAACGAGGATGGAGCCATTCAAATGTGTGGGAAAATATTTTAAATCCATCTAGGAAAGGGTCAGTTTTTCTTAACTATTAACTAGAAAAACTATTATATTCATACCCATAAAAAGTGTCTGTCTGACTCCAGCTGTGTCTCTTCTCTCTCTCTCTCTCTCTCTCTCTCTCTCTCTCTCTCTGTGTGTGTGTGTGTGTGTGTGTGTGTGTGTGTGTGTGCGCGCGTGTGCGTGTGCGTGTGTGGTATAATAGAGAGGCTAAAATAAAAAGAATATCCATAACCCAAAACACATGGTTCAAGAGACAAAATGTTAACTGAACTTCTTGGCCCTGCCCCACCATTCTGATTTCAGGTTTAAACATGTTGTCCTCATAGCATTATCACAAATGCATACATGTCTAAGCAGTATACTGTTTAAATCTGCTTGTTCATATTGTCAGAATCACCTCATGTGTATTTCTTGCTTTCTTGGCCTACCTAGTGATTTAACTTCCATGGATACATGCAGCTATAGTTCATTTCCACTGCCAGAGAGACGTAGTCCACTTTGGGACTATACCTTGGCTATTGATCTTCTTTACTGTTTTTTTTTTTTTTTGACTAATTCTTGTTTTTTCTATCATGATCAGCTCCACCAGGGAAACACTTCTGAGAATAGTTAATCTTTTAAAATGCTCCTCCCAAACCAAGCCTCCCTCCTCCTTCTAGAGTTTGAGTTTTGCCTCTGAAAAGAGGAAAAAGTAGAAAAACTTGGCCTGTTGCTAAAGTACCGAGTGTTCTAAGCAACCAATAGAGTGATTCCCAAGATCTCCTCCCTCTGCTCCCCATCCAAGCCTCTCACAGACCAGACTCCTGTCTCCTTCAGTAAACCTGAGATTCCACACCCTGCTTTATAGCAGGTAAACAATTGGCCTTTTTAAAGACAGTCTGTATTTCTGAGCCACACCTCTCGCCTACTATCAACCTCTTCTTCACCGAGTGAAAGGAAACACAGACCTCAAAGAAAGGCTCCTAACAGGCTGTACGAGCCAAGGCAGTAGGAGGAGTGAACACAGGCTCTGCCCTACCAGGATGGCACAAGAAGACCAACCATTTGAGATGCCAACAGGCTGGCCCACAGGCCCTTCATGTTTGCCACCCACCATGGTTGGGGCCAGCCACATTTCCTGTGTGATCAATCAAGAATCAGATAACTGGAAAGCTGTAAAAACAGTAAGAGACAACATGATAGTGACGCTCTTTGATCTGTATCATATGCCTGCTGTAGTGTTAACAGCTTTGTACACCTTACTTATCTCAGTAGATTGGAACCCATGACATCACTTCAGGAGATTAACCCAGCATTTCAAAAAGGAAGCAAAGAAGACTTGAAATGAGTAGAAAACTACTGGTGATAATATCATAAAGTCATTTTGTTTTGTGAGACTTCTGGTCTGCTTATATTCACGTACATTTATTTACATGTATGAAATCATAAAATAAAATGTACCTCTTACTGAGGTCAGAGACTAAAAGCTGTTGCAAAATACTTCCTTATCTATATCATAACTTTCACTTCAAGATGTATTCAGTTACCAGTCCAGTTTAACAAAGAGAAAAGCTAAAGCCATTTCACCAACTTCCTCTGTGTCCATGTCTCGGCCACTGTTCTTACCTGCATTTCCAACGCAACAGCCTCCTTTCTGTTCCTCTTTCTTTTCCAGACTGCATGCTGTTCTCAGAACCTAGAACATTCTCCCCAATCTTTCTTAGGCTGGTTCCTTCTCCACCATCAGGTCTCTGCTTGTGTATGGCCTCCATGTGTAGAGCCTCGTGGGTCCCCACAGTCTGGGCAGCTCTCTGCCCATGGCCACTGAGATACTGTCTGCTTGTTTGTGGTCTGCCTTCCTTCCAAAACCCCAATGAGAACTGACCCATGTTGTTTGTACTCACAACCTAACCCTGGCATCTGGACAGAGCAGCACCTCACAGTTGTTAAGTGAACAAAGAATGCCCTGGGCCTTTCAATGGCTAATGTCAGAGCCAGGACCCCAGCCCTAGTATGGCTGGCCAAATACTTACTCCTTACCCTGTACCATTAGGGAAGTGTTAACACTGGGATAGAACTCGAGTCAGCCTAGTTCCCAACCCATGCTCCCTCCATGGCGTCACTGGTGTAAGGAACTATGAGTGGTTCTCAGAGGCTGAGAATCTAAAGGGAATAAATGAGGGGGAGACTACACACTCTCACATTTGCACAAAAGGAAAACATTACCAGTCACTGAAGTAATACCAGAAGAAATCAGTCAAATTCATGATTTATGCTGAGTCCAGGACAGCAGACACCTCACAAAGAAGGGGAGGGGCTCTCCTAGTCAAGTGCTACTATGGAAAGGAAGGCTAGAGAATCAGCCAGAGAGCAGCAAGACCTTCAAGGATACAACTGTGTACTGCGCACATAGAGAATCAGCCAGAGAATAGCAAGACCTTCAAGGATACAACTGTGTACTGGGAACAGAGTCAGTCAGAGAGCAGCAAGACCTTCAAGGATACAACTGTGTACTGGCACAGAGAACTAAGGTTGCAGGAACTTCACTTTAAGGCACAAGGGATAGGACACGGTGAGTAATAATTCTGAAACTGAGAACATGGAGGCGGGGTGCACAGGTTCTAGGTAGGGCCTGACTAGACTGCCTGGAGCTTGAGAACTAACAGTCAGAATACTGTGGTAACATTGCCACCTTGTGGCTTGTCCCACAGAAAAAGGAATCTATAGATAGATCAGAGTTACTCTTGTACTGCTGAAATCTGTTAAAACTGATTATACGACTTGCAAAAAAAAAAATCTAGCTAACACATGAGCTCCAGTTCTGTAGTGTGCAGTGCTAATAATAATATTGGTAAGTCCTTATAGTAAACATTACTTTTGATGTTCATTTTTCTGTAAATAAGTCCAGCCACTGGGTATCAGGGCAACCTGACTCCATAACTGTGACTCTCAGTTGCCTTAAGCAGAGGGGTGTCAGTCAAACAGCCAGCCCAGCACTGACCATCTTAAATGCTCCGTGGATAACATGAAGAAACTATACAACAATTACAGCTAATTGTTTGGGTTCCTGATGTGCAGCTTCAGGTAGCTTTGGCTGTTTTACATAGCTTATAACAGACTTTTTGGTATTCTAAGCTTTGCTGAACTCTAGAGGACTCTGCAACTATTTACCCATAGGCCAGAGAAGGAGTTCTTATTCTACTGACCTAGCAAAAGGAATAGTTGTGGCTGGCACAACACAAACCTTCGCAGCACATGAGGTGTGCTGTGACTTTCCACTCCCTCTGTGGCTATGAGCAGCAATTCAGTTCACTCAAGTAAACTGAGAGATAATCACCAGCTCCTGAAGGCACAGTCCCAGGCACAGCCATTTCAAATGTCTGCACCTGACTTTTTGGCATCACAACTTTCAGTGGGTGTGACATGGTACAGATACCAGGTCTATCCAGGCCAGAAAAGGGGCATTTATCCTGATGGGCTTGCAGAGTGACTGCTGTGACTGGTACAAAAGGGACAGTGCCAGGATTCATGGGAACACATACCTTCATTTGCATGACTGAGGTACCATTCCCCCCTTCAGCTCTATGAGCAGACAGGGTAAGAGACACTCTTCTGCCCAATTAGCCACAATAAATGTCTTCTCATAAGTGGTCTATTCTGGCCCACATTTGTTAATGCAGCTGAGCTGGCAACACAAAGAAAGGAGCAACAGACATAGCAGACTGGCAGCAGCCACAGGGGGGTGGAATGGCAATGGCAGTGACGGCTGAACAGTCCACAGGCGGAGCAGCAAAAACAGGAAGGCACCTGGCTGCATGACAGCAGAAGAAGCAGCTGGATACTTCAAAGGTGGACAGAGCAAAAAAAAGAAGGGTAAAAGGAAAAAGAGGTAGAGAGAGAAGGGGACTGGTTAAGAACACTGGCTGCTCTTCAGAGGATTGGGTGTTGTTCCCACCTCCCACTTGATCCCTACAATCATCTGTGGTTCCACTTCCAAGGAATCTGATACCCTCTTCTGGCCTCCAAGGGCACTGACCACACATGGTGCACAGTCATATATGCAAGCAAAAACCCACATACATAAAAAAAAATTTTTTTAAGTAGAGAAAAGGCAAGAAATGAAAGGCAGAGGTGAAAAAGGATAAAAGACTCTAAGGGGTCAGAGAAGAGAAACTACGGGCTCTGATCACTAAAGAGTTCCAGAAAACTGTCAATTCATTGAAACCAACATTCTCGGACATCCTAAGCCAGAATCTGTAACACTGGCTGGTATAAGATGCTATGGAATTCTGACTTACGCGAGAATTCTGACACTTGTTGAACTGCCAGGGTCCTGAGGCCTGAGGCCTGAACAAGGACTGGACACTACATCTGCATGCCCGCATGCCTGCTGCCACAGCTTACGGCTGTCATGCCCTGGGAGATAGAAAAGCCTCCAAAGAGCAGCGCAGGAAGAGCTTCTCCTCAAATGTCCATGACTTGATTTCTTCTCTTTCTTTTTGTAGTAAAGAGGATTAAACCTAGGGCTCCACACTTGTCAAGTGCTCTACCATTAAGTCACAACCTCAGTGTTCTTCTACTTTTTACGATAGGTGTAAATTGTCCAGGCCAGTCTTTAACTCACTCTGTGGCCCACACAGGCCTTAAACTTTTAAGCCTTCTGCTTCAGCTTTCCAGGAGCTTGGAGTACAGGCCTATGCCCAAAGCTGGACTCTTACTCACAGTTTCCATCCAGGTAGAAAGAATCACAGTATTTGTCTCTTTATTACTTCACAATAACTTGTGGTCCTAATACCACTGCCCTAAATAGGCTTAAGGTCAGAGATGGCATCTTACTTAGCACTGGGCCCAGCACATCAAAATAGTAACAGTAGCTACAATTAAACTTGTGCTGACTGCTTCTGAATAAATTACACACTATACTCTTGAATTTCACCTATGCAGTACCTATGAGAACTTCAAATACAAACTACAAGTAAATGTGTATTTCAGTACCAGCTGAGAGTTCTTTGAGAGGCCAAGGATTGAGAAATAATGGCAGACGCTCCCAGCAAATGCTGTCTAATTTTAAAGACTAATATCTTTCTAATGATGATGTGCATACGACCTGTAGGACAATCTAGCTAGCACATGGGCTCCCGTTCTGTAGTCTGCAGTAGGGTCTGGGCTTCTGTGCCTGAGAAGCTCCCAGACAGTGCTCACAGTGCTGCTTCACAAACCACATTCAGAATGGCAGAACCCTGGGAAATGGACCGGGAAACTATGGTCAGTGGGTCCTACTTGACCCACTACCTGAGTGAACACCTAGGAAGCTGAAAGTGACACATTAATTTTCAGAGAGGTGGAGGAAGAGGAGGAATGAGGAGTGGACCATCTGTGCTTCCCAAAGCCTAGAACATTTACTCGGTCCTTCACAAAAAGGGTCTGCCAACTTACTTTATAAAGTTACCCAGGGGGCTGGAGAGATGGCTCAGCGGTTAAGAGCACTGGCTGCTCTTCCAGAGGTCATGAGTTCAATTCCCAGCAACCACATGGTGGCTCACAACCATCCATAATGAAACCTGGTGCCCTCTTCTGGCCTGCAGATATACCTGTAGACAGAACCCTGTATACATAATAAATAAATCTTTAAAAATAAAATAAAATAAAGTCACCCAGGGACAGGATAAATAGTCAAACAAGGGTGAAACACAGATCAGACCCTGAAGCCAACTGTTGTGACTTCCAAATATCCAAGTTAGGAGTAAATAGGGAAGGCAAGCCCACAAAACACAGCACATGTGCTAAAGGGGCAGGGAAGAAGAGCTCCCATCCCAGGCTCCCAGGGAGGGATGGGTGATCATGGTGAAAGGGTTATGGAGACATGTGGGGCTGGGTAGGGAGGAGCTCTCACCAAATGCCACTATCAATACTAATCTTGGGAGAAAAACAGAGGACAGTGGTCACTACTACTTATATGCAGGGTCACAGAAGTACTAGGGGCAGGCGGAAGAAGGAAACTATGTGAATGCTCAGGGTTGATCCCAGCAGCAGAACCTTCTGATTTCTGGCTAGGGGTGGGGATGGTGGTGGAAGAACTGGAGAAGGAGGGAATGGCAGTAGGTAAAGTGTCTGTAGTCTGGTGGCCTCTGTAAGCCAGGCCTAGCCTTCTGTAATGCTTCTGCTCCCCAGTGTTAATGAATACACTTACTTAAAGGTCAACACTTAAGAAACAAATACAGCTGATCATTTCCATCAACTTAAACCAAGGAATCTGGCCCTCTTTCAGTGAAAAACAGGATCTTGTGATGTCTGCTCTGAAAGGTTTGCTTGTCTCATATCACATGATCACATGTATTTTCAAAGCGCAATAAAAGACCTCAGTTACAGAGCTGTGGAAAATACTATAAGAAAGACATTGGGACAGGATATCTGAAAAGCCAAATTGTTCTTAAATGTCGAGGGGCAAATAAGAATACACTACACAACGATGTGAACAAATCACCATGTGCACAAACATATTCTAGAATTTCCTGGTTGGAAACCATTAAGGTCAACCCATTTCTCTCATGTGCTGCCTTCAAAATCTTGATAGATCATGTCTTTCTTGGGGTATGGAATGTTTATCATTTTGGTAAAGTAAAAAAAATGTTTTCAGGGATGGGGTGATGGTTCAGTATTTAAGCACTGACTGTTCTTCCAGAAGACTCAGGTTCAATTCCTAGCACCCACATAGCATCTCTTAAGTCGCTGTAACTCCTGTCCCAGGGGACTCAACACTCTCTTCTGGCATCTGTGGGCAATGCATACACATGGTGTACAGACATACATGCACATACCCATACACACCCATACACACCCACATGCGTGCATGCACACAAATACATGTTTTCAGTCAAAAACAAATTTCTGTTACCCATATGTTCCTGCCCTACTCAAATTCCTCTTGCTTAATCATACTATTTGTCTCTTCTACCAGAAAGTGGGACTCTTCAGGGAAGTGACGGCCCTTACAGCATCCAGCAAGTGGTGTAGGAGTGTGGTGAGATCACAGTCTACTGAAATACTTTGTTTTCCTGCCACGTATTATGTGAGATTTTTAACTGGTTACTTAGCTTTTCAAGCCTCAGTTTCCTCATCCTCTCACACTAGTGTTGCTCTATAAATTAAATGTGTTAAATGTTACATCCTGAGTTACACTAATAGTAAGGGTCTTAAAAAGTGCTGGAAATTATCAGTTATGTACATTAATAAGTGACTTCATTATTCCATCCCATGAATCACACTCACTCCCCCCCAAATATACTGGACCAGGAGGATTTCTCAGCCTTAGCACTCATGGCAGTTCTCTGCTGTGGCAGCCCATCCTGTACATTGTGGGATGTTTCCCAGCAAGCCTATCCTCTATATGCTAGATGTCAGTAGCATACACACATGCAGTTCCAACAACCAAAACTGTCTTGAGAGATTGCCAAGTTCTCTGGAGGGAAACACTCTCCCGCTCTCATTTAGAAGTACTGCATTACAACTTTCAAATTTGAGAGTCTATCCTCCACAGCCCTTAGTTTCTCACTACCCCATTCTCCCCACATGCAACCACTACAGCCACCCTTTGCTCACCACTCAGATGTCTTGGAGGAAACAGGTTATAGGTGCTGTAGATATCATTGGAGAATTGCAGTTTGAGTTCAGGGCTCCCCGTTAAGAGCTGTGCCACGTGTTCTACCTGGAATGGTGTCTTCTCCAGGATCACTACAGCATCATCTCCATGTGTATCCCCAGAGTTCTCATTCACCTGCAGGCAGAGATATCACCAGTGGGTCCAAGGACAGTGCCACTAGAAAAGCTATAGAGCACGCACAGCTGTCAAAGCCTTTGAAATCCCAGCACTTGGGGCTAGGGAAATAGTTTTGTTGATAAAATGCATTCCATGTAAACATAAGGACCTGAGTGTCCATTTACAGAACCTATGTTTAAAAAAGCTGGGAGTGAGAGAGAGAAATCCTGTCTGGAAAAAACAGGAAGGGGGGGGGGGAGATGGGTGCCATGATGCTACTTAAAATCCCAGAACTAAGCTGGGTATGGTGGTGCACACCTTTAATCCCAGCACTCGGGAGGCAGAGGCAGGCGGATTTCTGTGAATTCAAGGCCAGCCTGGTCTACAAAGTGAGTCCAGGACAGTCAAGGATACACAGAGAAACCTTGTCTCGAAAAACCTAAAATAAGTAAATAAATAAAATAAAATAAAATCCAAGAATTGGGAAAGCAAAGATAAGTGGACCCATGGGGCCTGCTGGCTAACCATCCTAGCCTAATTGGTAAGTTCTTCATCAGCGAGAAACCTTGCACCAAAAAGCAATACAAACAAGCAAAAAGCAAGACAGAAACAATACTTGGGGTAGACTTCTGGCCTCCACACAGATACAAACATATGGACAAAAATACACACAAAATAAGATAAAGATAAATAAATAAAAAGAAATCCCAGGACTTGGGATTCCAGGTCTCATTAACCACAGCACATGTGTTTCATTCTCTGAGGGCTCCCTTCTGAGGAAAGACAGCACTCACTTTTCTTCTCCCAGAAAAGGCATCCCCCCACCCCAAGACAGGGTTTCTTTGTTTCTTTGTGTAGCTGTCCTGGATTCACTCTGTAGACCAGGCTGGCCTCGAACTCACAGAGATCAACCTGCCTCTGCCTCCTCTAGCCTTCACAGACGTGCCTTGGTGCACAGTCCATCCCATCCCCACTCCCAGTAAAAAAATAAAGTACTGTTTGAATTACTGAGCTGAGTTTCATTTTTAAAAATCGTTAAATGAGTATGGCTTGGGATTAGGAGAGAAGTTCCAGTAATTTCTGAAATGTAACTTGTTAGACCTCAAACCTGGACAAATGGCTAACTGTACGAAACATAATTCTGCCACTTTGCACTGCATATTAATGCAAAGTAGTATTCTCAGCACTATTATTAAGTCAAAATATTGATCAGCTCTGAAAAATGCTCAAAGTGCTCTATATCCTGCAGCATTAAATATTCGGCCAAGATCTCATTCTTTATAAGCAAGCATACCATGTCATTAGCATGCAAATTTGTTTACATCTTTAATAAAAATTGTAAGTATACCAAGAATTGTTTAAAAATCAATTTGCTTATGATTCATTACCAATAAATGCTTGATTGGTGTACATATTTTATATGTCTATATGCTCAGGATTGTGTAAAACTTTCTCAGCATAATGAGGTCACAAGTGGAAGTTTTAAGCAGCCCATTCTAGAGAAACTTTGGTATCTGCCTTGACTAGGCCTCCTCAGTAGTGTGGGATGGTCTCCAACTCTCCTCCGCTCCTACTAGACAGCTAAGCACATGGTGTTCGAGCTAGCAACAGATCTGCCTCCACAGACATGCTTTGCAGTCCAGGAGACCAAGAACAGGAACTATCGTCTCGACATGCCTAGGTTCCTGTCATACCTGAAAGCACACAACATGTGGAATGGGTTAACAAGTCATTCTGAAATCACGTAAAGCAGGGACAACATCTCATAGTTATCTCTTGTCATTTCCAGGGACAGGGCCCAGGGCAAACATCCGCTGAGTTCCTGGCGTCTTTATACGTATATGATGATGAATGGCTTGAGGAATTTAACACGTAGTTTAAACACTGGCAGATATTTCTAGGAAAGGAGAAATTAGGGCAATTAGCCCTAAACCTGTGCACTGCTTTAATTCCATAGTAATCTTGTCGCTCCAAGCATCCTAGTGGTGGCAGACTCCACCTTCCCCGAATAACGTGATTGGTAGTTCCCGGAATGGGAAAAAACAAAAAACAAAAAAACCCTCGGCTTCTGACGAGATTTGTTCCCTCCTTCCCGCGTCCCCCGGGATGGTTAATGGTACCTTCCCATGCAAGAAAATAATCTTGTCCCGCGCAGATTCCCTCAGCACTTTTTGCACTCTAAAGCCGGAGAACGGTAAGCGGACAGGGGCAGAGGTACCATTGCCAACGCCTGCTTCCTTCTCCTCTGTGCTGGGAGTTTCTGCCTCCTCTGCCTCCGGTGCGCGCTTTCTCTTGAGCTGAGGGGCAGTGTCCGCCATGCCGCCTGGGAAGAGCGGTGCCCGCCTGCGCGCTTGAGCCCACACGCCTTGCGGCCCTTCCTCACAGCCTGTGAGAGGCTGGACTTCAACTCCCGGCATGCTCCGCGCAGGCAAGACTGCTACTCCATTTCCCGGCGTGCTTCGCGTCGCAGTCCGATTCTGCAGGTTTTTCACCTGTTTGGGTGGAGGGTCTTCCAAAGACATTAGCGGAGGGGCTAATTTAGTGGAACTCGCTGAGCTCATGGTCCTGCTGGCAGCAGTGAGGAAGGGAAAGGCAGCGAGGTCCTAACGAGGCCGGGTAGAAGTGTGTGGCGGTGAAGAGGCCCACCTCACCCCAGCGCCTAGGGTGGGAAACCAAAAACATCTTTGGACTCTGTATGATGGACACACAGGGTTAAATAGTGACATTAACATACCTACTCACGAGTGGGCATGGAAAGAATGTTTGAAAAAAAATCTACAAGCCATTTTATTTCGTTGTTGTTTTGAGACAAGAGTTTCTCTGTGTAGCCATAGCTGTCCTGGGAACTTGCTTTGTGGACCAGGCTGGCATCGAACTCACAGAGATCCGCCTGCCTCTGCCTCCAGTGCTGTTATTTAAAGGCTTGCGCCATCACCACCGGGCTTAGTTGTTATTTTTTAACACTAGGAATTTAAACTATTTTCCATTTTTCTCCTACTTTGTTATTTTACATCAGGTTTTTTTTTTCCTTTATATGTAGACTTAGCCTTTTTTGGAGAGAAGAAAAAGTAAGCTAAGAGGATGGGTCATACATGTCTTTCCATCAATTCTTACCCTTCTTCCCTGGATGCTTGGTCCTCTAAATCCAGTTTGCCGGTAATTCTGCGCTGTTACTCTCAGATGTGGTTTGTATGATTCCTTTATTGTAGCTGGAGGAGTGATAATAAAATTCAGAGCTTCTGCCAGGCATGGTGGTGCATGCCTTTAGTCCTGGCACTCGGGAGGTATAGGGTGATCCACTGTGAGTTCAAGGCCAGCCTGGTCTAAAAGTGAGTCCAAGACACTCAAGGATACACAGATATACCCAGTCTCGAAAAACCTAAAATAAATAAATAAATAAAAACTTAGAGCTTGTGGATTTTGTAGGTGTCTAGTATGGCCATTCGTTCTTGCTAGCTCATTTTTCCTTCCCTTTAATTTGGCAACTCCAACTATTGTCAGTAACTGATAGTCTGCCAAACTTTATTTTTGTCAATGAGTCTTAATTTTTCAGACAAATGTAATGGATATGGCACAACTTTTTTTTTTTAGTTTTTAATATTAACAAGACAATTTTTTTCTGTCTGTTTTTTAGTTAGTAACAAAGTGTACCGTGTTTTACTAACAGATTGAGTTTTGGATAGGAACATGAGTTGGGTATAACTAATTGTTTTAGAATTAGGGGAACTTATCCTTGGGTCCTAGATGCTGCAAAACTATTTACAAGTTGTTACTTGTCCACAAGTTTCCTTGCCTTCTAGGAATATACAATATGAGGTTATGTGCAAGACCAGAAAGAAATGTCCTACAAGGCCAATGGCAGTACAAAACCTGCTCAGTTCCAAGACCTTGTTCTAAGACCTCTTATGAAAATTTCTGACCATTTTCTCCAACTCAGAAAAAATGAAAGAAAATGGCAGAGCATAACATATGTGTTCACTCCCAGCACTCCACAGGCAGAGACAGATAGATTGCCGATTGCTGAGTTCCCATCAGAACTTCCTAATGAGACCCTGTTTCTTGAAACATTAGTGTGGATATGTGTAGCCCAATGAGGGAAGAAACTATAAATTCCAACTTGAAGGTACATAATGTCAGAAACAATGAGTTAGTGAGTTAGCACTTTAGTAATAGATATAGTGAGTTCTCTCTCTCTCTCTCTCTCTCTCTCTCTCTCTCTCTCTCTCTCACTCTCTCTCTGTTTTTTTGAGACAAGGTTTCCTTGTGTAGCCCTGGCTCTCCTGGACTCAGTTTGTAGACCAGGCTGGCCTTGAACTCAAAGAGATCGGCCTCCCTCTGCTTCCCGAGTGCTCGACTAAGCCCGGCTTTTCTCTCTTGAGACCTTTCTCATTAGTAGCCCTGGCCTGGCCTAGAATTCACTATGTGTACTAGGTTGGCCTTGAATTCAGAGATCCTCCTGCCTCTGCCTCCTGAGTTCTGTGATTAAAGGTATGTGCCACCACTCCCAGCTCCAACATGTTTTAAAATAAGTTTATTCTTGATAAACTTAGAATGATAATATTATATAACCTCAAGAATAGTAATTAGTTATATAGATTTCTCTCCTTCTAAATATACTTTGCTGGAATCTCTGTTGAGGGATTTTGTGTTAGATGTGTGTGTACATGTGTTCAATAGGGATTGAACTTTGAGCAGTTAAGCATGTGCTCTGCCACAGAAATACATCCCAAGTTCTTGAGTAGGCTTCTAACTTCTGGAGACAAAAAGCAAGTCCAAGCGCTTATCAAACTTCACCAGTAGTGCCTGGAAGAATTCCTGACTTGATACCCCTGGTCCAGGCATATAGCAACATTGTTTACTTACCATAGCAATATTGTTTACTTACCACAGTCCCAGGTGTTACACATCAGCTGGCTGGAGTAGAAATCATAACTAAAGGGGCTTTTAAAAAAATTACTTTAATCTCCTGTAAAGATAAGAACAGAGGCCTGCCCTAATCCTAACTCTGGAACCCTACTTTTTTGGGGGGGAGGCAGGTAATATTTTTCCTGGAGCAAATTCAGTTTTTTGACAATATACAAAGTATTATCTTTCAATTGAGATTTAAAAAGAAATTATATTGATATTTTGGAATTAAACAAAACTTTAAGTGTATATATTTTGAAATCTCAAAGCATCCATCTAGGGAATCCAGGGACAACTGGACAACTGAAACCTCAGAAGAAAACAGATCAGACACCAAAGAAGACAAGTAGCCCAGATGATCCAGCCTTGCAGACTTCCTCAATAGCTGTTTCCTCAAAATCCTACAACCACAACAACTCAAAATCGCTAAGATTGTTCAGCCCCACAGACTGCTCCAGCCAGAACTTCAGTAAAGGCCTGAAGTTCAGCTGCTAACTACAAACTTCTTAGGATATTTAAATAGCTGAGCACAAAATGACTGAACATCAAATGATTCTATTAACATGTTTAACCATTTTTCCATTCTTATTTGGGCCCCAAACAGGTTTACTGTGTCCAAATCAGCAGGAAGTCATTTTAAGAGAGCAACATCCCATCTCCAGAAGGTGAGGTGGATAATTTTCCCCCCTTTGGTCATTTGATGGGTTATAGATACTTGTTGTTATTTAGGGGGAAAGATTACAAGCTGTTAAATGATCTTGTTAAATAGGTTTGGGAGGTTAGACTAGGGATTTCTCTCTTTTTCTGTTCTGTATCCTTTCCTATGTAGGGATGGAAAGACTTGAGAAAAAAATGGGATATAGACATAATATAAGATTATAAAGAAAAAAGGACAGATTATTGAATATGCTCTTATATCTTTGTATATTGATACAAAATTAAGATTATATTGGGCTACATGGTATTGATCTTTGTATATTGATACAAAATTAAGATTATATTTGGCTACATCGGTTTTTATCTTTGTATAGTAATAAATATTAAGATTATATTTGGCCACATTGGTATTGATCTTTGTATATTGATATAAAATTAAGGTTAACTCTTTTTAAGATATTGTACCTAGGTAATGCTTAAAAATGAAATGTGAAGTTTTGGCCTTTTGTTAGCAACTGTCATAAATTGTTTAGGATAATTAAGAAATGCAAATTAATAGTCATTCAAGCATGTCATTTTGTTAGGTACTAGGGCAGTCTATCACAGTTATTTTCTAAGGTAATCAGAAATCAAGTTGCTAAGAGACAAGCAACATTTGTCTATCCAAATATAAGGAGATAGATAGGTGGTCTTCAAAAACCTCAAGAGATCTGCAGAATATGGCATTCAAAGATGTTTTCTTAACAAGATTTTTTGATATTGAGACATGTCAGCTCCTGACAGCACCCCCTATTCTACTCCAAGTAGAAGATGAGCATCAAAGAATCTCCAATTGGAGATGGTTGAATTAGTGGCAAGCCTATCTCTTGGCAAGAAAAAACCCTTGCTTCAACTGTAGACAGAATGCTGTCCAAAAAGGACAAAACTTGGAAGCAGGTAAGTTGACAGCCTAGCTCTGCCAAGACAGGGTAGGTAAGTCCTTCATAATTCCTGCTTTACAATTAATGTCTGTCAGAGAAACAGGGGCTAAACAGCTGAAGATTGATGCTGTAATGTATGGAGAGAAATTGGGAACTGTCCAGGCAGCCACTGGCATGTCATTTCTTAGTTTTGGAAGCTGCTGGCCCTGTACTTCCTTTATATTCAGATATATTTGTCCCTCTCAGGTCTCTGATGTGGTTGGAGACTAGATAGCTAGAGTCGCATAGTTAAATTTTGAGTTGTTTAGGAATCAAGAGGGTGTTCTGGATCTAAGAAGATGTTTTTAAAATTGTGATGCAAGTTAGGATGGAAGCTGAGTGGAATATAGAACTTTAAACTCATGGAGATGGTTGGATAGTAGAATGTTAAAGTCAGTTGTCAAATACATATGGACTGGACATTGGGAATGTATGCTAAGCATTATAATTCTCATAATTGTGGCCTAATTATTTGTTGTATTGTATTGTGTTTGTTGTTATAAGAGAAAGAGCCATTTGTTGGACTGAAAGGGGGAGCTGTTGGGGAGAAAAAGATATACATTAAACCTAAAAAAAAAAAGGAAGTGGATGGGGGGGTGGGGGAAGAGGGTGGGAGGGTGGGACCAGAGGGGTGAGTAGGGAGGGGATTGTGATGTAACTTGAAGAAATAAAAAATAAATTAATTAATTTTTAAAAATTACTTTAGACACTGCTGCTGCAGATGTCTGTGGACATCCTCCTCACTGCCTTTCATCATGGACTTCCAGGGGCCACTCTGCAGGGAACCTCCCTCCAGTCCTCCAGGCCCGGACTGTGGCTGCTCTCTTGCTTCCTTTTGATGTGAGGCCCCCAGCTAGGACTACCCAGTCTTTAGCTGTCACGCTGGTACTCTCTTCCAACATCCCAACTGAAATGAAGGGGAAAGGGGCAAAACGAAATTACCACAGTAACCAGAACTAAGAACAAAGAGAAAAGGAGAACAGTGCGATGGCTCCGCAGGTAAAGGCGCCTGCCTGCTGCCAAGTGTGAAGACTGGAGTTTGAACCTTGGGACCCAGATGGCAATAGAAGAGAACTGGCATTAAGTGTTGTCCTCTTATGTCCACATGTGTGCTATGGCATGTGCAGGCCTACCAACATTCTCAAGGCCTGACTGTCCTGGACTCACTTTGTACACCAGGCTGGCCTCCAGCTCATGGAGATCCCCTGCCTCTGTGTCCCCAGTGCTAGGATTAAAAGCATGTACCACCATGCATGCCTTTAATTATGCTCTCTAAAGAGTTATAAATGTATTCTTATAAGAATAACAGTTAGTACATTTAATATAGCTGCTTCATGGAATAAAACCTACCTCTAATCAAGCTGAAGTATGAGAATTCAATTTCAGCAGGGCAGTGGTGGCACACAGTGGAGGCACACTGGAGGCAGAGACAGGGGATCTCTGTGAGTTCAAGGCTAGCCTGGTCTACAGAGGTGAGTCCAGGACAGCCAGGGATACACAGAGAAACCCTGTCTCAAAAAAAAATGTGCTTGGGGCTGGACTGATAGTTCAGCAGCTCAGCAGTTAACAGCACTGTCTGCTCTTATGGGGACCCAGGCTCAATTCGCAGCACCCACATGGTGACTCACAACCATCTGAAACTCCTGTTGCAGGGTATCTAGATCCCTCTTCTAACTTCCTTGGGTACCAGGCAAAACATTTGTACACATAAAACAAAATAAATAATTTTAAAGTTTCTCTGTTTAAAAAAAAAAATTAAGTGCATTGGTGTTTTGGCAGCATGTATGTCTGTGTAAGGGTGTCAGATCTCCCAGAACTGGAATTATAGGCAGTTGTGAGCTGCCATGTGGGTGCTGGGAATTGAACCCAGGTCTTCTGGAAGAGCAGGCAGTTCCCTTAAATGAGCCATCTCTCCAATCCAGGTAAAGAGGCTTTTTTAAGTGCTGGGAGCCAGTTTTGTTTCCTGCTGTTTGAGCAGCAAGCAGTGACAGTGCCCTCTAGAGAATTTAGCTGTTTTAGATTGCTTCTCCTAAACTAACATGGAGTGATATACTCAGAAAAAAAAACCTCTGTTTCTTAAATTATTTCAGAGACAATTGTAAGTCTAGAACAATTATCAATGTGGGGTTTTGTTTTTTTGTGGTTTGGTTCTTTGAGACAGGTTCTTTGGGACTCAGGGCTTCAAACTGAACCCAAAAGGAACACAGGCATGGCACTAAAATACTTAAATTGTGTTTGGAGTATTCATTCATTCATTTATTCATTAATTGTGTGTGTGCAGGTGTGCAAAAATAATGATAAAACATTCTTTTAAAACTCTCAATGGAGGGCTGGAGAGGTGGCTCAGAGGTTAAGAGCACTGGGTGTTCTTCCAAAGGTCCTGAGATCAATTCCCAGCAACCACATGGTGGCTCACAACCATCTACATTGAGGTCTGTTGCCCGGGCATATATGTAGAGCAAATAATGTATACATAACAAACAAACAAACAAATAAATAAATGTTTTTTAAAAAAAAAACTCTCAATGGAGACAACTTTGTGAAAAACATGATTTGGTCCATAGGATGAAATATTATACACTCAATTTAGAGATAAAGATTAGCTCTGCGGGGCTGAAGAGATGTCTCAGCTGTTAAAGACTAGGCTTACAACCAAAAATATAAGATTAGCTCTACCACCCATCTCTATATTTTTTTATTACTTTGCAGTAAGAACCAAATTTTATGGATATAGACTCAAGCCAAAAATAAAAGAGAGCTGGGGGCTGGAGAGATGGCTCAGCGGTTAAGAGCACTGGCTATTCTTCCAAAGGACCTGGGTTCAAATCCCAGCACCCACATGGCAGTTCACAGCTGTCTGTAATGGTCGGGCATGGTTGCATAAGCCTTTAATGCCAGCAGTTGGGAGGCAGAGGCAGGATCTCTGTGAGTTCCAAGCCAGCCTAGTCTACAAAGTGAGTCCAAGACAGCCAGGGCTACACAGAGAAACCCTGTCTTGAAAAACCAAAGAGAGAGAGAGAGAGAGATGTGCTATCCAATAGTAGGTATAACCCACATTATTGGCCACAGTCCTAAGGGTTATAACCCATTGGTTGGCCACCTACATACCAGGGCCTCAGATACTATGTGTCCCTCCACTAGACAGAAGATTGAAGGAGAACATCAAATAAGACAGTACAGGGAACAGAAGCTGCCCAATGAGTTCCCCAAAAGTGAAGCCAGAGTTTATAAATAATTCAAACAAGCTGTTAATCCTAGAACTCAGGAGGCATAGGTAAGTAGACCTCTTGAGTTTGAGGCCAGCCTGGTCTACATAGAGTTCCAGGACGGTCAGGGCTTCAGTAGAGAGATCCTGGGGAGGAAAGAGGGAAAAAAAGGGGATGGGGGAGAAGGATCGTACCAGGGCTTGGACTAGTAGAAACTATCCTTACTGTTCTGCAAATGGTGAGAAATTCCAATTTCTGATAATGACTTTCAAAGAGAAGTCACCAGATTTGCTGCCATCATTCCTGACAGTCATAACACAGGAACTTGGGCACATCAGGTTTTCGCATTCTTGTCCTATGATGCCGTGAGCCTGGAGAGTTACGTCGGAATTCTGACCCTCAGGCAGCCTCTTACACACTGTGACTTTGAAGCAGGTGCTCACCCTGCCATCCTGGTCAAGCTGTCTATGTATTTATTGTGCAGATCCTGGAGTGGGCTCAGGAGAAGCAGAAGCTAAGTGTGTTACACATCCATGGGGTCTATACCAATCCTAGTGGGATTGTCCTCCACCCAGCTGGGTATCAGAACGTGCTCAGGAACACTGAAGTTATGATAAGTAGTACTGCTCTATCTGGGCTCTGGAAGTCACTCCCAAAGACATTTTTAACATACTCTAAATAGTAAGAGGGGAACATTTATTTTTCAAAACAACTAGAAAGTCAGACCTTACTCCCTTGTCTCTAAGCACTTGGATGTGCATGCCGTCCTGGGGAATGCAGACACTTTATTAGAATTAAGGGATCAGATCATAGGGTGGGTATTTACCTGAACTTGGTGAAGAGCCAGCAGATGGCACTCTCTTGTTGGCATCGCTGCCTTCACATACCAAGAATAAATAAGCCTCCTTCATCATTTGGTTTCTTAATAAGTCTATATCCAAAATAATTTAGGCAGCCTTTTAAAAATCAGTTACAATTGGTGCATAGATTATAAAAAGACTGTTTATTACTCACACCTATTTACTTGGAAAAATTGAAAAACAAATTGATTAGGATGACAAAATGGAGGTTTTCTTCTTTGGATTTGTTGATCATTGGGGTTCAAGTTCTGGACTTGTTCACATACATACATGTACATGTTTAAACCAGAAACACTTCTTGGATCCAGCACAGTGCTAGAAGTTTTCAAGACAGGGTCACATGGAGTATTTACAGGGCAGGTCCAGAAAGACCAGGAAATGTGATGCTTTCTGAAGCATAAGGGCTTTATCCTTCCCTGATATCCCATTGGTATTGAGAGAACCCATTTCTCATGTTTTTATGTGTCTGTATACTATATGCACAGATAACACACAAATTTATGTACACAAGCACAGTGATGTTTTAAGTAGTCAGACTTCCTTTGACCATATCTAATGATGGATAATTATGTTTTCTGATGATCATTGACTCAGTTTTAAGCCAATAAAAATTTTTTGAGGGTTGGCAAGATTGCTCAGTGGGTAAAGCATTTGCCCCACAATGTGAGGAGCTTAGTTCTAGCCCTACCACTGACCAGCCTGATCTACAGAGCAAGTTCCAAGATAGCTGGGACTACACAGAGACATCCTGTCTTGAAAAACAAAGGTAAACAAGCAAAAAAAAATCATTTCACAATTAAATTGATAAGCCTAAATAAGACCACCAGAGGGCTATGCATAGTGGCACACACTGTTTTCTCAGCACTCGGGAGACAGAGACAGGAGAATTGCTGCAAGTTTGAGGTCTAATCTACACAGCAAAATACCAGGCAAGTCAGGGCTATATAGTGTCTCAAAAAACAATCAATAAAAATAAAATAAAATCTGAAGCCTACATAAGAACAACTTCACATATATGCTTTCTTCTGCCTCTAAGAATATGGAAAAGAAGAAATGCAGTTTTTTTTTTCATCTGCTATGACTGGGATATTATTTTAGTGTGCTCGAGGTCCAAAGCTTGGTACAAGTGTGATGAGACTGGGGCAGTAGAAGCTTTAAGAGGTAGAGCTGATTGTCTTGGGGTTTCTATTGCTATGATAAAACACGATGACCAAAAGCAATGTGGAGAGAAAAGTATTTATTTCATCTGGTAGTTCCAGGTAAATCTATCCCTGAGGGAAGCCAGGACAGGAACTCAAGCAGGGCAGGAACCTGGAGACAGGAGCTGATGCAGAGGCCATGGAGGAGTGCTGCTTACTGGCTTGCTTTCCATGGCTTGCTTAGCATGCTTTCTTATAGCACCCAGAACCACCAGCCTAGGGGTGGCACCATTCATAATGGGCTTAAGTCCTTTCACATCAATCATCCATCAAGAAAATGTACCATAGGGTTCCCCACAGCCAATATAGTGAGGATACTGTAGTAAGAATATTATTATTCTGTATATATGAATTAATGCTGGAAATTAATATGGTGGCAGTTATTCCTTAACCAGCTGTTTTCTAAACAAAAGACACAGAGACCTGTTAGATTTATAGCAAGCCTTAAAGCCCTGGAGCTGAGTAGAAATTAACCCTCTAAGCTATCTTGTCTGCTTCCTAGCCAAAATCCCTATAATACTTGCATATTATGTCTCTGCTCCATCAGCCAGTCAGTGCTCTTGGCAAGCTGCTCTTGGGCATGTGCTCACAATCCATGCTACCCCATGGTGACCTCCTGTTCTCTCTGTGTCTTTGTCCTGCTCTTCATCTCCTCGTGGTCCTTCTCTTACCCCAAGCCCTCAAACCTCTGCCCCACCTGCCTCTCTCCTGCCCAGCTCAGAGACTTGAGGATTGGAAAGATTGCTCAGTGGGTAAAGCATTTGCCCCACAATGTGAGGAGCTTAGTTCTAGCCCTACCAATAGTCAGCAATTTTATTAACCAATCAGGGATAATTGGGGGGAGGCAAGGTTTATACAACATTTATGGTTCAGGAGAAACTGCTCATAAGACAGTAAGCAGATCTTGGTGGCAAATAATTAACATCTGATACATAGTGGCTCCAGACCAACCCCAACAGGATATTATCTCAATTAAAGTTCTCTCTTCCAAAATAACTCTAGTTTATGTCAAGTTGATACAAAACTAGCCAACACACTACTTGTTACTTTCTATTCCTCTGATGAGGGCTGGAGAGATGGCTCAGCCGTTAAAGGCTAGACTCACAACCAAAAATATACCTGTGATAAGATACCATAACCAAACAAACTCATAGAAGATAGAGTTTATTTTGGACTTATAGTTTAAAAAAATTAAAATCTGTGACTATTACAGCAGGGAACATGGCGGCAGGCAGGCATGGTGCTGTAGCTGTAGCTGAAAGTTCACATCTTCAGACCTATGAGGCAGAGTGAGAAAGAAAGAGATACTGGGAATGATGCAAATTTTTTAAACCTCAAAACTCAATCCCAGTGACACACCTCCTAATCTTTTCAAACAGTTCCATCAACTGGGGACCAAGTTCTAAAATATATGAGCCTATGGGGGCCATTCTCATTCAAACAATCACACTCCCGGAAGGTTGTTAGGTTGTCATGGAAGGTCCTATTCTTGGAAGGACTTAATTTTTTTTTCCTTTGTGAGGTTGGGGTTAGAACAGAGGAGTCAGTACACTCAGAAAACACTCTACTACACCTTCCTACAGTTTAGTGCTTGCTGTTAGTTTCTATGAGAACAAGTTATTATAAACAGATTGAGCCTGGGGGCTGGAGAAATGGCTCAGTGGTTAAGAGTACTAGCTACTCTTTCCAAGGTCCTGGGTTCAAATCCCAGCACCCACATGGCAGTTCACAGCTGTCTGTAATTGCCAGGCCTGGTGGTGCACACCTTTAATCCCAGCACTCTGGGGGACTTCTAGGCAAGCAGAGGCACAGGCAGAGAGGGAGACTCAAAAGGACTCTGAAGAGCAGAAAGGATAAAATGGAGCTGTAATCAGGTAGTGAGAACTATGTGGGGAGAGGAGATGGCGGAGAAGCTAAGTTTAGATGAGCTAGCTGGGAGTCTGCCTCAGCTAAAGGCCAACAGCTTTAAATTCTATAGAAGTTTCATGTCTTATTTAAACTGCAAGTGGGTCTATGAAAGCTGTCCAATAAACCTGCTCCAGCTGTCTGCTTGCCAGCAGCTTTTGTACTGTGATGGAGCCTCTGGAACCATAAGCCCAAATAAACCCTTCAAGTTACTTTGGTCGTGGTGTTTTATCACAGCAATAGAAAGCAACCAATAAAAAGCAATACAATACAATACAACTAATACTAATAGAATCTCATAAGTTCATAATTTGGAATATTTTTGTAAGAAATAACAGATTAAATTGGGTATGCTGGTTCATACCTATAATTCCGGCATTTGAAATCTGAGGTAGGAGAACTTACCATGTGTTTGAGTTCAAAAGTCTCTGAATTGTGCATCTCATGCAGCAGGAATTAAATCCAATCAGATATTGATTGGTTACTCCCACAAGCTTTGTGCCACTCTTGCAGAACTATTCTACTTTAAACCTCACCTTAGGTAATTTTGGAGTTACCAGCATCAAAGTCTGTGAGAATTTTCTCTCATGAAGTTTTGATTCCCCAGAATAGTCCTCTAGTCTTCTGCTTGGAGACAGAAGCACCTAGCTGCCAGTCAAATGTGAAACAGCTCTATAGGGCCAGGAAGGGCAGTTGCTCTTAGGTAGGGAGGAGCCAAGGAAGGTAAACATTTTGTGCAGTTGGAGCACTTACGCCTGCCCTAAGAAGAGCAGTGGGGAAACAGGTGGCCCCACTCACTTAACCCTTCCCTCATGACTTTAAATTATAGACACTCAGAATCGGAAGGGTCCTTGTCCACTCATGATTTAGCTACCACTTGATTTCAAATCAATAGTTATTCAATAAAAAGGTAGTTGGGTCGATTTTTTTTAATGCTTTTAATAATAGAGAAAGAATTCACAGCCCAGATTGTTCTAATTTTTGTCAAACAACCTATAAAATCTTTAGAGTAAATAAAAAGCACAAAATAAAAAGAAGTCTGAACTATGGAGTGAGACCCTGTCTCCGAAAACAAAAAATAGGGCTGGAACCATGGCTTAGAGGTTCAGAGTGCTTTCTGCTCTTTCTAAGGACCCAAGTTCAGTTCCCATCACACACATGGCAAAATCCATGGGATCCAGTGAATCTTTTCTGGATTCCAAGGGTATTTGCACTCATGTATACATTCTACACACACACACACACACACACACACACACACACACACACGCGCGCACGCACGCACGCACGCACGCACGCACACGCACACACGCACGCAAGCACGCATGCACATGTAAAAAAACCTATGGCAGGTACATTTTAATGGTGTAATATTGAAGTATTCCCTTTAAGCAATGTGACATCAATGCCTGAATGGCTGCTGTTGTCAGTTCTTTCACAATTGCACTGGAGGTCCTAGGAAGCACAGAAACTCAATAAAACAGTCATTCACAATAAATAACTCAGCACACTACTTAATGTTAGACCAACATATTATATATAATCCTTTCTGCCACCAATAGGAGTGTGTATATAATTTTAAAACACTCTTTATAGTAGCAGCAGAAATATGAAGAATAAATCTAATAAAAGATGAGATTAATATGAAAAATATACAAATTTATTGAAATACATTTAAGGACATAAGTGATGATGCTCCCTCATGGATAGGAAGGCTTTATCATAAAAGTACCTGTTATTTTTAGTCAAATCCATAAACCGAATGTAACTCTAATAAAAATACAAGGGGTTTCTCTTTGTAGCCCTGGCTGTCATGGAACTTGCTCTGTAGACTAGGCTGGCCTCAAACTCACAGAGATCCACCTGCCTCTGATCCTGAGTGCTGGGATTAAAGGCGTGTGCCACTACTTCCTGGAACATTAAGGCTTTTTAAAAGATTCTGTGGCACTACACAAATGACAGTATGAACAACAGTAGCTGAGTAGGATGGACTACACCTTTAACCCAGCACTGCAGTGAGGAGGCAGAGGCAAGCAGATCTCTGTGTTTGCAGCCAGTCTGGTCTACATAGTGAATTCTTGGCCAGCCAGGGATACATAGTGAGATCCTACCTCAAACAAACTGAAAAATAACAAACAGCTATCAGTAGGGACGGGATGGATTACCGAGTAACTGATAGAAACTGAGAGAAAGGGATTGGATTTCTGACATGAAAAACAAGAACAAGCCAAGCATGATAGTTTAAAAAAAATTGCATGCAATCTCAGCAGCTGGGAGGTTGACCGAAGAGGATCTCATGTCTGTGGTTATTCTGGGTTACATACCCTGTTTCAAAAAGCCAAAAACAAAACAAATAACTGACAGACAAAAACAACTCCAAGCGAAGTAAAGCTCTAAATGTGAGCAGAAATACTTTGTGGAAGAAAATAAAATCAACTTTCTTTCAAGATTGAATGTAGAAGTAAATGTAGGAATAACACAAGAAGAACTTTGTAATACAGATACAGAAAGCACCGACTGCAGCTTTATGTACAGTATTTTATATTATGATAAAAATGTAACTTTAAAAGATACTATGGTCTGGGCCAGAGAGGGGGCTCAGCAGTTAAGAGCACTGGTTGTTCTTCTAAAGGACCTGGGTTTAAACCCAACACCCACATGGCAGTTCATAGCTGTCTGCAATTGCAGGGCATGGTGGTGCATGCCTTTAATCCCAGCACTAAGGAGGCAGAGGCAGGTGGGTCTCTGTGAGTTCAAAGCTAGTCTGGTCTACAAAGTGAGTCCAGGACAGCCAGGTATACACAGAGAAACAAACAAACAAACAAAATATACTATGGTCTGCTTTTATAAAAGCCCTTATGAGTTAAAGGTGTGTAACTAAAAACTTAGGGAGAATGTAACTGGAAATTGCTTTAAAATGATTTTAGGGCAGCGGCTCTCAACCTTCCTAATGCTGCGACTCTTAATAGAGTTCCTCATGTGGTGCCCCCCTGCCATAAAATTATTTTTGTTGGTTCTTCACAACTGTAATTTTGCTACTTTATGAATTGTAATGTAAATATCTGGCATGCAGAATGTCTAATATGCAACCCTTGTGAGAAGGTCATATTGCAGAAAGCCAGAGAAAAGGAGAAGCCAGGAGAGAGGAGAAGAAGAAGAGCAAGGACAGACACCATGGGTTAGGTGGATCAGAATTCCATGTGACCTTGAGGATTCCAATGGCATGGAGAGATACAGCCCACATGGAACATGCTCAAGTATTTATGGCAGTCTGGGCTGGGAAGTAGAAAACTTAGAGGGTTAAGATCTACCTAGACCAGCCGGGCAGTGGTGGCGCACGCCTTTAATCCCAGCACTTGAGAGGCAGAGGCAGGCGGATCTTTGTGAGTTCGAGGCCAGCCTGGTCTACAAAGTGAGTCCAGGACAGCCGGGGCTACACAGAGAGACCCTGTCTCGAAAAAACAAACAAACAAACAAACAAACAAAAAAGATCTACCTAGACCAAGTGCTTAATGTTATATTAAAATCCAACAGGTTGCTGGGTGTGGTGGTTGTGGTGGTGCCCGCCTTTAATCCCAGCACTTGTGAGGCAAAGGCAGGAGGATCTCTGTGAGTTCAAGGCCAGACTAGTCTACAATGTGAGTCCAGGACAGTCAAGGATACACAGAGAAACCCTGTCTCAAAAAACCTGAAAAAAAATCCAACAGGTCTTCGTATGATTATAAATAGCAGGTAAAGATATAACTCTGCCACCCTAGCAGCCTATGTATCAATTATAAATACTAATAATTCACAATACAGAGTCATTCAACCCCAAAGGGGTCACGACCCACAGGTTGAGAACTGTTGACCTAAAAGAACAAAAGGAAACTCATGTGTGACAGACACATCGACATGGACATGTTTCAGAAACATGTCAAACAAAAGAAACATACATTGTGATGCAATTTGTATAACAGATAAAGCCATAAACTTGAACATGTTGTTGGGGTGCACACATCGGTAGAATCTTCATTCAGAAAAGCTCAAAACAATTAAAAATTCAGAGTGGTTATTTTTGTTAGGAAACATGAAGGGGCTGGAATTCAGAACACAAAGGAAACAAGCATGTTGGGGATAAAGTTTTTCTTAAACTATGTGGTAGGTGCATGAGTGTGGCATAGTATCCTTTAGATATTTTGTATGAAACAAAAAAAATCATAATTTAAAAGTTTTTTTTTTTCAGTAAAGGGATGTGTCAAAAGGAAGAGAAGGGGCTCAAAGTACACACAGGGCAGACAATGACATTCAGTTGACCATGTTTCTGTTCTTATTGAGAATATAGGTGATACCTTGCCTCTCCCTGGGAATACACTTCAATGCTAGACTGAGAACACTGGTTCCTCTCCGTTCAGCATAAAGACAGGTGATGTGAAGGAAGCATGTGCTCCAGCAGGTGTCTGAGGAGGCCCCACCCATCAAAGGATCAGTGGGTTTGGATCCAGGGGAAGGAGCTGAGCCCTGCACCCTGGCTTTCCCTCTCCCTACTTGCTCATGTATTCAGTATGGCTTCCAGGTTTGTTTCCTGTTTCATTTCAGTAGTGCTGGAGGTCGAACCAAAGCCCTTAGGCATGCCAAGCAAGTATTGTTCTACCATGGACTCCATCTATAGTCCTAGGTTTGCATTTCTACCTTGTTTTTGTTTGTTTTTGGGTTTTTTTTAAACAGAATTCTTTATGTGTATGATTGTTTTGCCTGCACGTATATCAGTGTTCCATGTGCATGCCTGGTGCCCAAGGAGGTACTGGTCAGAGGAGGCATCAGATCCCCTGGCAGTAGAGTTATAGATAAGGTTATGAGCCACCATGTGGATCCTGGGAATTGAACCCAGATCTTCTGCAAAAGCAACAAGAGTTCTTAACCACTGGGCCATCCTTCCAGTCCCTGGGTTTGCTTTTTTGTTTTTGTTTTTGTTTTGTTTTTTGAGACAGGGTTTCTCTATGTAACAGCCCTGGCTGTCCTGGCCTCACTTTTGTAGACCAGGCTGGCCTTGAACTCACAGAGATCACCTGCCTCTACCTCCCAACTGCTGGGATTAAAGGTATGCACCATCACTGCCCCGCAACTACAGACAGCTGTGACTGCCATGTGGGTGCTGGCATTTGAACCCTGGTCCTTTGGAAGAGCAGCCAGTGCTCTTAACCGCTGAGCCATCCCTCCAGCCCCAGGTTTGCAATTTTTATGGCATTTGTTCAGTGTGGGGCTGAGTGTGTCTGTCATTCAGCTTTGTGCAGTGAGGTGATGTCCCTGTGGTAGTGTGAGTGTGAAGGAGTTGCTACGCGCCACCTCTCCCCAGCTTCCCTAGGCAACTGGGAAGAGCACTGACTTGCAGTTCATCAGTCAGGCTCATCCCTCGTGAGCAGTGGTACCTATTTACCCCGTGCCTGACACAGGGGAAGAAGACAGCTGGGTGCCAGTTTCCTGTCCGGTTAAGCAGCCGATGAGACACTGCTGACCTTCCTGGTATCAGTCTCTTGACAACTCCAATTTCTGACTTCCTCGTTGCCTTCCTGGGGGAGTCCCTGGTTTCCTCCTGCCCTTCTTGGGGAGTCCCCATCTTCTTCCTCCTGGTCTTCTTGAGAGGACCTGGCTGTCTTGTAGAGCACAGTAATGGAAGCTGGGGGTAATCTGATCATGTGTCATGCACAGAGTGCAGATGGCTCCGGCTCCTGCCATGTCTACTGGAATCCAATGCCCGGTGGGAGTTATTTCCAGTTTTTCTTATGGAAACTTAAGTGTCAACTTAGTGTATCCAGATCTGAAAGAGACCAAACAGAATTACAAGGCTTGTTACTCTACCCATACCCACCACTTCTGTTTTCATCATATTTTTGCCCCACCCACTTCAGTATGTCCCTGATGCATTCACAGGGTGCAAGTGGTCTCTATGAGCTTTTATCACTCTGCATTGCTAAGGTGATTTCACTCCTGGCATCGCCTCGCCTCGCTCTTGGAACACACCTCTAATCCAGTTTCAGGGAGAAATCTATTACTATCCCTAATACTACTTGTTAATTAATGTCAGTTCAGGGGTCAGTTGGTATTACATCAAGAATACTTGACAAGTGCTCATTCTACAGTAATGACTTCCTAATGAACAATGAAGAACTCAAGGTTCAGTGGGGCTAAGTAACTTGTCAAGTGCTAATGGGTGAGGGTGCCAGGGTACAAATCCAGTCAGAATTCTCCAGAAGCTCTTTCAATCACTAAAGCTACAGAGACTATCTCCTAAAGTCCTTATATAGACACCCACTGACTTCCCACCCCCCTTCCCGGCCCTCCTGTATCTTACAGCGTAGGACAGCCTCCTTGACTTGGTAAAAGCCACCGTCCTGGCCTCTGCCATCCACATAGTACATGAACCGGAGTTCCGGAGGGTAGGCGGCTCTGGTCAGGCCGGAGAGCAGGGGTATGGTGCAACCCTCCGCCCCCGGGGCCTCCGTCAGAGCCTGCAGCATCTGGTACTTGCACCAGGGGTCCCGAAGGAAGCCTGCGGTGATGAGTAGCACACGACAGTGACTGCTACTGAGTGCCTGGCATAGCTCAGAAACAATGGCGCCACCAGGGGTTGCATCCCGAAGTTGCAGGAAGCAGCGTAGGCTGGCCTCACAACCCTCTAAGTAGGAGACCAGCTCCTGGGCAGCCTGTAAGTCCTCCTCACTGTGGCACACGCAGACGTCGTAGTCTTTGCTCCAGCGGCCACTGCTGCTGGTGTCCACATGTAATGGAGGAGCAGAAGACATTCCTGAACTGCAGCTCGAGGGTGAGCTGCAGCTTGAAAGTGGGAGACCATCCTGAGAGGCTGTCTGTGAACCATCATTCAGGTGACATTCCTGGGAGACCGGCATCTTCTTGGGCTTCTTCAACAGAGTCTGCCTGAACCAGTCTACAGGGAAGAAACACTCCAGCTGAGACTTGAAGCCTACTAGCTGAAGTCCCTCCTTCAAGAGAATGTGCGGGACTCTGACAGCTTCATCACACCCTCAGAGGCCTACTGCCCTGCTGTTCCGCATACACCCCAAGTCTTGCCTAAGAAGAGTTCCTGTGCTATCTTTTTAAAAAAATTATTTATTTTTATACATTGGTGTTTTGACTGCATGTATGTCTGTGTGAGGGTGTCAGATCCTCTGGAACTGGAGTTACAGACAGTTGTGAGCTGCCATGTGGGTGCTGGGAATTGAACCCAGGTCCTCTGGAAGAGCAGCCAGTGCTCTTAACTGCTGAGCCATCCCTCCAGCCCCAGTTCCCTATCTTTAAAGGTTTTCCAGTATGGAGAGAATTCAAATCCTACCCAAGTGTTTTATCAGCCCAATTAAGAAAGGGAGCCTTACTAGAGTAAGGTGATCTTAGGCAGGTAGTGTTTGTTATAGTCTAGCTATCCAGAAGGCTGAGACAGTGAGGGGTAGTAGCTCAAGGCCAGGCTGGACAACACAGAGAAATCTTCTTAAAAATAAAATAAAATTTGCTGTGTATGGTAGTCCAGGCCTTTAATTCTAGCACCTGGGAGACAGAGGTGGGCAGATCTCTGTTCAGACCAACCTGGTCTCACTATGTAGTGAGTTCCAGGCCAGCTAGAGCTACATAGTGAGACCCTGCCTGAAAAATAAAACTTTAAATTATAATAAGATGATTTGTTTAATTATATATTAATAATTTAATTATAAAATAAAATATAGATGACGTTGTCCTGTTTTAGATCATTTGATATCTGCTACCCAGAGCCCACCTAAATCAGGAGGCTTTACAACCAGAGTAGTCAACTGCCTGAGTGACTGGGCAAAGAACTACCGATACAAATGAGGATTAATCAGGCCCAAAGCCTAGTTGCAGTCCTAAGAGGAGGTAAACTTAGATGAAGGTAAGAGTGAAAAGGGCCAGCGAAGATAGGTTTAGTGATATGTGCCTGTAATCTCGGCACTTGGGAGATGGAAACAGGACCAGAAGTTCAGGGTCAGCCTCAACTACAATGGCAAGTTCAAGGCAGCCTGGGCTAAAACAAATGGCTGAAGAAGAAGGGGCAAGGGACTGGGATGTTCTTTTGCTCAGAGGCCAGGGCTATGGGTCAGGGCTCCAGGGAAGGCAGAGCTTGGTACTTCAGAAGCCACACTTTGGTCAGGCACTAGATCTCACTGCAGACCTGTCATACTGCTTGCTGTGTGGCCTGAAGCAAACTGGCTCAGATATCCACTTCCTCATCTATAAAATGGGGTTGGTTTGTTCTTGAAGGTAAATTGAGATAATACAGTGCTTTGTAAATTGTTAAGCACTCTATAATATGAAAACTCAGCTGTTCTGGGGATTTTTTTTTTCAGTTTTTCTTTCCTTGCTCCCTTCCTCTGAATGGTTCTGGAAAAATATTCAGGTGACAAGATATGCCATGTTAACTACTTAGGACAATGGTTTTCAGGCCAAGCAGGCCAGCGTTTAAAAAAAAAAAAAAAAAAAAAACAGAAACAAAGCCTGCAGAATCCATCACGCATGCCTTATTCCTCCCCCTCCATGAAGCTTTGGGTGGTCCCACCAGCAGCTTTTCCTGATCACCAACCTTTCTGCATCTTTTCCCTGAAGTCAGTCCTCATACCTTACCAGCAGACAGGGGATTATTCTCTTAGGATCTAGTGCATAAGTAGGACACAGGCTCCACTCACCAGCTATCTTGTCTCGAGGCTTCTTGGACTGAGAGAATGGGATGGAGGAGGATGAAGCCATAGTGCAGGCCTCCAAACTAACCCTGGGAGAGCTGGCATTGGGGGAGCAGCATGAGGGAAGAGAGCCAATCGTAACTTCATGGAAAAGCCATCCTGCAAGGGACAGAGAATCACAAAAGCTACAGCTACCCACCCGGAAGTTCTGCTTTTCTCCTAGTCCCTAAAGGCTCAGTCTCTTAACAGGTTCCTGGAACCAGGGAAACAACCCAGATCTGTGCAGTATGACCAGACCTACAAGGTATGAACTTGTTAAAATGACTGTTCTCTGCTTCACCTGGCCATGAGTACATTTGGGATCTGGGGAAACACAGAGGACAGGCAGCTCCTTAGGACTTCCTGTGTCAATGCTGAAATGGGAGGACTGGCCATTTGGACAGGTAGACAGTGCTCAGCAGTAGGAACACTTGGAGCAAATCTTGTAACATTTCCTGTCTGTCTTCCCCTAACCCATCCATTTACTCACCTAGCCCTTTCTTACCTCTCCTCTAGGGAAACGATGGCACAAAATGGCAAGGACCAGTGACTACGGTAGACTGCACGGACTTGCACCTCATTCTGATCATGGCCGTCAGTAGACTTTCTCGGCTTCAGTGTCCCCATCTGTGAAATGGAAATACCTTAATGCTAGAAACTGCAACTCAGCATTACCGTGTGAATGACATGAAGTAATTTATGTAATATGCTTATAGTACCTCGTGTATAAAGACCTGTTAAAATATTGTGATCTTGCCCAAACTGATCTTCAGTTCAGTGCTACCTCTCATTCCAGAAGGCTTTTGGTGTTTCATTTTGGAGTAGAGGCTATCAAATTGCTTCAGAAGTTGCATGAAAATGCTAAGGGCCAAGAGTGCTTAGATGGGTGACTTGCTGTGTTCTCTTCACACTGCAAGGATGGAGTGGTCCTGATGCTGGATGCTCTTCTAACTTTGGTCTTTGCAAGTACACTATGTGAGGTACAGCCCTTTCCAAGGCAAGGGAGCACTAACATTCTAGAGGCAGTTCTCCACCACCTGGAGGACTGGCAGGGAGCTGCATTTGTTCGGGAACTAGGAGTAAGAAACACTGAGTACTTTCTGTCTGTTTGCTGGACCTGTAGAAGTCATAACAAAAGTTCCTTCTGGGAATTCATAGAGAAACAAATCTGATGATTAGACACACTGTAATCAGAGGCTTCAAAATTTTAAAACTGAGAGTCTGTTAGACACTAATGATCAAGGACTACAGTTCAAAAAACCTTATGGTGCTGCAGCAACGGAGGCATGTTGTAACTGATCTTAATTGTTAGCCTGATTAAAATGAGGAATGTCAGGAGACCAGTAAGGCACTCCCCTGGGGATATTTGTGAGGGGGCTCCCAGAGGTGACTAGAACACACAGTACTGATGTAATGAATTCTTCCATCCCCTGATGGATTCATAATTTGATGACATGGCTCAGAGTGTGAAGGCTGGAAGTGTAAGTCACTGGAGGTATGTCCTTGCAGGTTAGATCTTGCCTCCCTTCCTGTATTCCCTCTCTTCTTCATAGCCACCATGACCTGAACTGCTCTGCTCCACCACACCTTCCAGCTATCATGAGTCAAACCCTCAGAAACCATGAGCTTTATGTAGCTTTCCTCCTTTAAGTAATTCTTGAAGGCATCTGTCTGACGAACACAGAGAAAAAGAAGAGGGCTGGAGTCAGAGGAGATACTTGAAAGAGAAAAGCAGGTAGGCCACACAGGGGTCTCCTAGAGTGGACTGTCCATGTCTACAGAGCTTATTTTCTTCCTTGTGCCCTCTGGGTTTCTGACAACCTAAGTGAGAGGTGGCAGCTCTGCAGTACTTCAGGCCATTGGTAGGCTTTGAGAGCCTTTTCCTGGCCAGAAGCTGCTATTGCCTTACACCTCAGGAAACTATTCAAGAAATCTCTTCCAGGGGCTGGAGAGATGGCTCAGTGCTTAAGAGAGCTTCCTTTAAGAGAGCCCCAATCTGGTTTCCATCTCCCACATGCGTCACAACTGCACACAATTCCACCTGTCTTCCAAGGACACCCCCCCCCCACACACACACGGCATACACATAGACATATGCACACAAATAAAAATAAAATAAATCTTTAAAATAATAAAAAGATGTCTTTCGCCCTGGCAGTAGACATAAGATCATTTAACTATGATAGTCTCTAAAGATTTTCTTGATTTTTCTGTTTTTTTTTTTGGTTTTTCGAGACAGGGTTTCTCTGTGTAGCCCTGGCTGTCCTGGACTCACTTTGTAGACCAGGCTGGCCTTGAACTCGCAAAGATCCGCCTGCCTCTGCCTCCCAAGTGCTGGGATTAAAGGCGTGCGCCACCACTGCCCGGCTGATTTTTCTGTTTTTGTATTTTGTTTTTTGAGACAGGGTTTCTCTGTTTAACAGCCCTGGCTGCTCTGGACTCACTCTATAGACCAGGCTTGAACTCACAGAGCTCAGCCTGTCTCTGCCTCCCAAGTGCAAGGATTAAAGGTGTGCACCACCATACCGGGCAGCAACTGCCTTTTAAAAAAATTTATAATATTTATTTATTATAGCAAGGTACATCTCCATCACAGTGCCCTCTTTCCACCCCTCCCGGTTCTACCCTCCCACCTTCTCCTCCCTCTCCCACCCATCCCACTCCTCCAATGTGGAGTGTCCCTACAAATCAGCCCCTTTCAGTTCAACAGACAACTGCTTTTTTTATTACTTCAGAAAAAAAATCTAGGGCTGGAGATGTAGCTGGAGCGCTTGCTTAGCATGCAAAGATGAAGCCCCCTACTGTAGAGGTAAGGGAAAGAAGAGGCGGGTGGGGGTGTGGTATGTCCTTTAACTGTCACCATGGGAAAGTGTAAGCACAGGACGTAGCGGCATCTCTGACAGGGTAATTGTGCAAGATGGCACATAAGTTCCAGTAACCATGTCCTTCCTGGACAAAACCTCACTTACCTTCCCTTTTCACTGTACGTTCTTCGGCAGCCAAGGCTGGGGAGGAGTCACTTAGCCATGACTTTACTGTTCCAAGATGCAGAGTGACAGTCACCACACAGCAAGTCACACATGTCAAGCAGATAAGACAGTGAACGCAAACTTCCAGCTGGAAGGTCTAATCATTAGCTTTGTGTAATCTCTGATTCACTGGGGCTCATAGGAAGTCCCTTTTTCTTTAAAAAATTCATAAAGCAGAAGGACATGTACCTCAAATACCCACTTTATACAGGATGACAGAGAATTCACAGAAAATTAGCAAGGAGCACCTTTGAAACAGAACAGCGTGAGAGCTGGGTATGGTGGCATATGCCTAGAATCCCATGAGGATTGAGAAATCAGAGGCAGGAGAATCGTTCAAGGCCAACCTGGACTATGTAGTGAATTCCAGGCTAGCTTGGGCTATAAACTAAAACCCCTTTACAACAAAACAGGTAAAATAAACACACATATATACATCCCACTCCCCCAAACCACACACATACACCACACACCCCTACACATAACCACACTACATACACACCATACCACACACATACACACACACAGAGACACACACACACACTCTCACAAAAATGAAACAATCTGTACTAGGGAAAAGCAAAGCAAAATACAAAGAAACTCCTGGAGATTCTTATTAGGTGGTTTAGAATTAAAGCCTAAGTTTTGTGAGTTTTCTAGAAAATTCTGACACTTGGAAGCATTAGTCTAGACATTAACCCATAGACATATCTACACTTGATGTGAACTTTTCTGTGTATACATATATATAATATATATGCATATATAAACACATAAAATACACATTATAGGTATATAGATATATTTACACACATATATATTTTTTCTTTTTAGGTTTTTTCCAGACAGGATTTCTCTCTGTATCCTGGACTGTCCTGGACTCACTTTGTAGATCAGGCTGGCTTCAAACTCACAGAAATCCACCTGCTTCTGCCTCCCGAGTTCTGGGATTAAAGGCCAGCAGCTTTCCCTCTTCTCTCTTTTTAAAGTGGTGCTGGAGATGATGAAATCATCTAAGTACTCTACTACTAAGCCACACCTCAAGTCCCCAAATGAGTACTTTTGTTTGGTTTTTAGAGACAGGGTTTCTTTATTCAACACAGCCCTGGCTGTCCTGGACTCACTTTGTAGACCAGGCTGGCCTCAAACTCACAGAGATCCCCCTACCTCTGTCTCCCAAGTGCTAGGATTAAAGATGTGTGCAAAATGAGTACTTTTAATACACTTTTTAAAAAGCTTTGTGGGCAAAGGTTGGAAAGAGTACCTAAGATCTTGAAGATAGCTTCTGACCTGTGCACTACCAGAGTGTTGAGGGTTTACTGTCACACAACGGCAGTTAAGGCAGAGAGACTTATAGGAAAGGGGAAGCAGGCAACATAAAACTAGTGTCACTAAACAGACCTGCAACTGCGCAACCCTCTACCTTACGACAATGACACTGAAGTCCAGTAGACAAAGACGGTCTTCTCTCCTCTTCTTATTCCTTATTCAAAGTTAAGGTTTGTTTCACCCCAGGCTTGCCTTCAACTTGTTACACAGCTGAGGGTGACACTGAGCTTCTTCTGATCTTTCCACCTCCACCTCTGAAGGGCTGGGATTAGTAGCAAAGGCTACCAAGTCCAGTTTTAGGCCATACTGGGGCTCCAACCCCAGGTTTTGTGAACCCCAGGCTAAGTGTTCTACCTACTGAGTTATACCACCCACCGGCCCCAGAAAGGTGGTCCTTGCAATCTATAGTACTAGGTCAACTTAACGTTGTGGGGAGAATTAATCTCAATCTCCATCTCAAACCATGAAGACTAAGTTTTTAATGGATGTTAGAGATATCTGTGACTAGCAAGACAGTAAAGATCTTTTAGAGAAACATATGACATAATTTCTGACTTTGGAGTAGAAAAATAAAAAAAATTTTTTTTGAGATAGGATCTCATTCTGTAGAGGCTGGCCTAGAACTCATGTATACCTTTAATCCTAGCATTTGGGAGACTTGAGGAAGGAGGATTGTTAATTATTCAAAGGCATATAAACATTTTTTTTTCTGTATTTTAGTCATATAGAAACATTTCCTGCCAATCAAACAGGTGTCATAGCAAACTCCTGTATATGTAGGCCAGGCTGATCTTGAACTCACAGCAATCTCCCTGAGTACAGTTGAGAACCATTTTGTCTGGCAAAAAAAAAAAAAAAGTCAAGTGTGATATAGTATGTATTAAGGGGAAAAATGTTGAACTGGAAAAGATGAATGAACATAAAGACTTTTTCTTCAAAGATATCATTAGGAGACTGAGGAGGCAATCAACAGAGACAGAGACAATGTTTAATAAGTATGTATCTAACAACTGCCTTAAATCCAAAATATTTCAAGAACTCATATAAACTGCTAAGAGACATAAATGGGGAAAAGACCTGAACAGTCATTTCACAGCAAGGATATTCAAATGACCAACAGACCAAAAGATGCTCCTTTCACCAGTCCTCAGAGAAATGCAAATTGAAACCTCAGGGCATCAAAGCTGTGCAGTCAGCAGAACAGCTACAGGGAGAAGGGCACTGGCTGGAGCTTGATAAGACATGGAGAAGGGAGCACATACCGAGTTGGGAGCAACTGGCAGACCTTTTGCTTGCTTGCTTTGTTTTGAGGTAGGTTCTCACATCCCAGGCTGGCCTTGAACTTACTCCTTGATCTCCACCAGAGTGCTGATATCACAGGTGTTTGCTACCGTAGTCAGCAAGCACAACCCTTTTTTTTTTTTTTTTTTTTGCTTAAGACATGTTAGTTTAGCTGGGTTTGGTGTCATATGCTTTAATCCCAGCACTCTGGAAGCAGAGGCAGGTGGATCTCTGTGAATTCAAGGCCAGCCTGATCTACATAGTGAGTTCCAGGATAGCCAAGGCTACACAGAGAAACCCTGTCTTGAAAAACCAAAACCAAAAAAAAAAACAAAAACAAAAACAAAAAACCCCAAAAAACAAAATAAAACAAAACAAAACAAAAACCATGTTAGTTTATGGGTATAGATGTTTTGCCTGTGTGTAAGTACCATGTACCATTTTCATGTCATGTGCCTGTAGAAGTCAGAGAGGGCATGAGATCATCTGGAACTGGAGGTAAAGATGTTTGTGAGCCATTATGTGGGTGGAGAGAGTGAACCAGGGTCTTCTAGAAGAGCAGTCAGTGCTCTTATCCTCTGAGCCTTTGCTCTAGCCTCAAGCTGAACTACTTTGGAAAGGTGTTGCATACTATACAATCAAACTGAGCAACCACACAAAAGTCACACTACTCAAAATAGGCCAAAGCTAAAAACAACCATGTCCATTGATTGGGCTTTGTACAGTAAAATGGATAAACATTATGCAGTCCATCTTTTTGATTGAATATTATTATATATCAACAAACATACATAAACTTACTGTTCTGGATGCAGGTTACACAAGAAAGCCTGTGAAAAGTGGATTGTTGGGACTCAGGATCGGTGTACTTTTCCATGTTTGTTATGTATTATTTCTTAAAGCCTGAAAACAAAGCAGGCAAGGGTTCCTCTGAGTCATTCCTGGGTAGGTCTGTCAGAGGGAGTACTCCCTACTTCTCCCTCTAGTAGCACTTCTCAGGTTTCTAGTTTACCTGCCACCTAGTGGACCTAAGGACCCGAACTGTTTCTATTCCCCCGTGTCACTTTGGTACTTGACACAATAGTAGTTCCTGGTGGATGACCATTAAATGACTGTGGTAGCAACAACGGCCAGCAGGTTCTTAGCCCTCAATAAAGTGACATTCTTGCAACACTGCCACAGAGTCAAGCCAAAGAGCAGAGGCCAGGTTGTGACCAGGGCAGAGACTGAAGGGAACCAGAGAGAGCCACCTGATGCAGCCAGGCTGCTGAAGCCCAGCCAAGCAAACAGCCTCGCGCCCGCGACCCTGCCACAGAATGTGGCGGCTTTCGGAGAAGTGCTGGACTCCGGGTTGGAAGGGGCGGGGCAGGGGACCAGGTGTCACCGGAGGGGAAAGGGCTGACTCCGCAGGGCCCGGCCGCCCACCGCCCCGCGCCCCCGCCGCCCGCTCACCTGCGCGGCCCAGCGCTGCGGGCTGCAGGCTCGGCCGGGAAGTGTCCGCGCCCCGGCTCCCGGAAGCTCCCGGGCCGCCGCGGTCCCGCCCGCCCGCACCAGCCGACCTCCTGCCCACGCCCGCCGCACCGACACTAGAGGGCGCTCGCCTGTCCGCGTTGCTTAGGATTCCCGGCTGCCTGGCCACCGACCCTCAGCTGAACCCATACACCAGAGCTCCCCAAGGCCGCCGTGGAGCCCTTAGCCCAGGTTTGTCCAGTGCGGCAAGGGATCGTGGAGAGAATAGCAAGGAGGCCAGGCCTTACTTTCTTTCACACGGTGGGGGAAAACGACGCTTCCCCCCACACCCCACAAAGTCGCTCAAGGTAGGTTAAACGGTTCAAAGACAAAGGGCCAGCCCCTGGGGAGGTCCGTACCTTTATGGGAGGTGGGTCTCATTGATGTTGACGCCCACAGGCTAGAATCAGTCTGGCCAAAAGCGCTTGCTTGCCCTCAAGGCAGGGATTTCCGGGTGGAATTTCAACTACAGTTCTGAGAGTACCAAAATAATTGCAAAAAGGGTGGCTAGGCAAGATGTTGGCTAGTCCTGATGAAATACTTAAGTCCTTTGCCCCCACTTCCTAGAGTTCTTGCTGTGAGCTTTGTTAAACTCCAAGGAAATAATGCACTCAGCATTTCCTGGTGTAGAAGTGTTATTATAATACCAACCTAAAAACTGTGCACATGAAATGCTGCAGGTGGAAGGAGTTTAATGGGTTGGTGTTAAGCTTTATTAGCTCTCTACTTTGATTTCTTTTTCCCTCCAGCCAACCAAAACGGATAACTTGTTCTGAGGAGGCAGTTTGTGCTGTGGGACTGTTTATACATGATCTTTCTAGGTTTACGCATCAAAATTACATTCTCTGGTTGCTGGTGTTGTAAGAGACAAACAGTCACATTGAAGGCAGTGTCAGTAAGAATTCCTGGAAAGAAGCTGTGACTGCAAAGACCGACTGACTGCTTAAAGCTGCAGTTATGGGGAAGAAGTTGGAATATTGCTTGTCTAGAGGCTAATCACTTTATCTCAGCTAGCTTTAGCCTCCGGATTAACCAGCCACTCCTTGAGCAGACCCCTAGCTGCCCAAGCCAAAAGCTAAAGAGGTCATCATTAATGATGACCTCCGAGTCCGATAACATCCAAGTCCTATAGGAAAGCTTCCTATAGGTGCGGTAACTGCCTCTCTGACGTACCCACCAATGTATTTTAAAGTTGGCTTAATTTATGACTTTGTTCTGTAAAACTTTACAACTTTGTCAAACTACCTACACATGGAACATGTAATTTGGAGTAAAAAAAAAAAATCTGTGTTCCTAGGCCATGGTCACTCACATATGGCTCAAGAATAAAACTATCTCTTATTCCCTTTAGGGAAAGAGCTGTCCCATCCCTGTCCTGTGTCCTGTCCCACCTACAGCAGCTGGACACTTAGCAGTTGTCCACACTTGGTGAAAGCATTTGCTCCTTGAGTGAGGACATCTCTGCTTTCCCTTCTGCCTCTGCCCAGCCATGTTTATAAAAAATGCCTCTTGTAAAATATAGGCAGGCTCATTTCTGTATTGTTAGGAAAGCCTTTCCTCTTCCTTTTTTTTTTTTTTTTTTAAAGATAGGGTCTCCAATAGTCTAGGCTAACCTCAAATTTGTAATTAAAATGACCTTGAACTTTTCTGATCTTCCTGCCTCCAAGTTCTGTGATCACAGGCTTGGGCCACTCTTCCCAGGCAGGAAAGCCTTCTGAAAAAGAAATTGAGGCTGAAGAGTGGATGAGAGCATCTCCTGCTCTTCCAGAGGACCTGAAGTGATTCCCAACAGCCCTATCAGGTGACTCACAACTGCCTGGAACTCCAGTTTGGGGGAAAGGGAGATCCAACTCCCTCTTCTGGCCTCCACTCCACTCCCTCCCCCAGTCTACATGCACAAACAAAATACAAAATTTAAACATTATTATTGCATGTGTCTAGGTCAGAGGACATCTTCTGGGAGTTGGTTCTCTTCATCTACCTTGTTGAGGCAGGATCTCTCGTTTCCACAACACTGTATACTCCAAATTGGCTGGCTCTTCAGCTTCCAGGCAATTCTTGCCTCCACTTCCCCTGACATACTGAACTCTGGGATTGCAGACGTATGCAACCATACCATGCCTGTTTACTTGGGCTCTAAGGATTGAAACTAAGTTGTCACCTGAACGGCCCCTCAGATGAGCACTCAAAGTATAGGATGACTTCTGGGTTTACTGGGTTTGAGGACAAAGATGAGGGCTTGCTCCAGCCTCTCACATAATTTAAAGGGCAAGACAGATGCAATCGCTTGCCCATAAAGGCTCTCCCATGAGATAAAATTAAAGTCTTGCAGGAGTAGAGGATTCTTTAAGCATTAATTATAGCATCTATTTCTTTGGACCCTTAGACTAATGGCTGTGCTGACATCACTATGGGGTAACTGAAGAGCTACCATCCAGGGTTAACCAATTCTCTGGCCTGTCTCTTTAGTGGCCAAAGCCTATGTTCCTGACAAGTCCCTTCTAATCTTTCAGCACTACCTTCTGGTGACTTATCTGTTGCATACCGCCTCAGGCCTGGCTCTCCCCAAGCCACACTCAGGCTTTAAACTTCCAACTGGCCCATCCCCTCTCCTGTCCCCTCCCTTATATATCTTCCATCCTCTTTTACTTTTCATTTGCTCCAAAGGACTTTTGATGAGTGAGCCATTTTCCCTGGGACCTCTACTCTAGCTCACTCTCTTCTGTAACCATCTCTGCCTTAAATTACATTCCCTGGTCACCACTGACTTGCTAGGTGCTGAGCCCAGCTGGCACGTGGCATTTCATTCTGGAGCCTACTTCTTGGTTTTCATGATTCCACACCACTGGATTTTCTCCTGCCTCTCAGGTCACTTCTTCAGCATTTATCCATTTTCTCTAAATGTCAGTGGGTCCCTCCAGCTTCTCTATGTTGTCCCTCACACTCCGCTCTCCTTTGATGATGCTGTTCTATCACCTGTCTACAACCCAGACTGTCCACCCATTAGTCCAATCACCCTTTACACCTCCCACTGACACTTCCCTTTCAGCTTGTACCACACCGGACCACTCATTTTCCTGTTCTTTGTGTCATTTCTGAAAGCAGCATAGTACTCATCTGGCTGTTTAGCCAGAAACCCGGAAAACACTGACTCCATTTCATGTCAGTTGTCACACTGCTCCATGTTTCCCACCGTGACTGTTACCTGCTGAATGGACTGAACCCGGCTTTATCTAGAGCTTGTTTCCTGCCTTCCTATCTGAATCTGTTCTCTACAAGGGAACCAGTGATTTCCTCCAGATCCCCTTGTGTTGGTGCTGAGGATCAAACCCAGGACTATCCACATGCTAAGCAAGCATTCTTATGGTTTTGGTTGTGAGCCATCTCTCTAGCCCGCTAAGCAAGCATTCTATCATGGGGCTGTACTGTTAGTCAGAGGGAGACTTTTAAAAGGAAAATCTGATCATGTTGCTTTCCTGTTTAAAACTCTTCTGCTGGGCTTCTGCAGAGATAAAATCCAAGCTTCTCAGCATGTCTCTTCAAACCCTAGCTTCTCTTCTTTCCAAAGCTCCAAGATCCAGTCAGAATGCCACTTTGAATCCTGCTATAGAACAGTAGCCAAAGCTGGGGCTTTATAAAAGTTAACTAGATGAAGGATCCCATTTCTCCCCCCCTCTAGAACCACTGTTCCTGTAGAACTCAGGAACAGGGGATACTAGCTTGCAAACAAGATGCCTCCCACAGAGGACCTAAGAAACACTCCCAAGAGAATGAGGGTGTCTTTTCAATACCATGATGCTTCAAAAACTTCTACCATGAGAACATAAGACCAGGAGTGGGTTAATCACATATCTTGAATGAAGAATAGGTTAACAGACAAGTCAATACATTTGGGTCAGGCTACCTTAGAATGTTCTGTGCCTTGGATCTGGCCAGAGGGTCAGAGACTCATTTCTCTGCATCAGCAGCAGGAAGGAGGCCAGTCCTGGGTCCCATGCCCAGGATTCCAGCTGAACTGTTCTGAATACTGGCATGAGCCTAGGCTACAGTCAGTCCTAGGGTCCCACTTCATCACTTTCCATTGGCCAGGGTCTCTGTGCCTATGCTCACTCCATCTCCAGAGACACGGCGGAAGAGTGGCCTGGCTTATAGGATGGTGAGGAAAGGGATGTAGCCCTGGCATAGTCCTGGAGAGACTTGGGTAGTGACTATAGCCAATGTGAGACACGGTGATGCCTGGGCTAGTGATGCCCAGAGAAGAGTTGTCACATTCAGTGGATATTATACTCCTGTAACTTCTCTTCTAAGTAAAAGCGAGTGAAGAGAAAGGGGCTCATGTCGATGGTCTTGAAGTTACCCTCTAGTATCATTTCTGCCACAGCTCGACCGATGCCAGGTGCATGCTGAAGCCCACGACCACTGAAGCCCGTAGCAAAGTACATGTTGACAACTAGTGGGTGGGGGCCCACCACACCATTCTGGTCAAAAGTGTTGTAGTCATAATAGCCAGCCCAGGCACTCTGTACCTGCAGGTGTAAAAGATGCTGAGGTTCTTGGCAAAGCTACAGGCATGCTCAACCCACACCCTTGGGTTCATCTGCTAAAGGGTTTATGGGATTGGATAGATCCAACAGACTTCTTATCAATTGTTAGGTGGAGGGAACACAACAGGTCAAAGGGACTAAGATAAGATGCTTTAGTATCATCCATCCAGTTTGATACTCAAAGCCTAACAGGAAAAATTATTCCCTGTTAGTTACCTTTAGAGTCTTAAAAGATGGCACCCTCTGGACCAAATGAGGCCACACTTTGTTTTGGAAGAAATTACAGTCCACTTCTAGATTTGTTGGGTCTGGTTCTTCGTCCTAAGTGAGAGATGGAAGGAAGGTTCATATATTGCTTGGAATATGAGGGCAAACCAAGATCTAATTTCTATAATCAATCTCTCAGTGGATTTCAATTCTAACCCCAATTCTAACGTAGCCCCTCCATGCCAAAAGGCTTATGTCTTTAATGGGCATCTTGTCTACATCTCCTTCCAACTTAATTTACCTCAGTGGGGCTACAGCCACCTAGGTAGTTGCTCCCCAATCCTTCCCGTCGAAAATAGACTCCACTGGTGTCTGCAACCAACGGTGTCTCCAGACCTGGTCCCTGTGGGCAGTGCCATAAGTGCACATACCTGTCATGATCAGGAGAGTTATGACATTGCAGGAATAACACTCACCAACCCTCTGCCCAGACACCCACGACACAAGTATATCCTAAACTTTTGTATCATTTCTTTCTCATCCTTAGCTGCCCTGAGGATAACTACCTTTTCCTTGGCTCCACAGGTAACTTGGTGCCTTGGAGGGTGCCAGGAAGTCCCTTCCCAACACCGGCTAGCTCGGCAACTTTCGCAGACCAGGCTCCTGCAGCATTGATCACTATAGCACATTCCACTGGCTGATACTCCAGGCTCATGTCCGTTTTCACCTGTAAGCACCAGAGTGTAAGAGGAAGGAGGCTGTGGGCCAGAGGGCAGGAGATGGAGGGCACACAATGGACTGAGAGAGGTTTATTTCCTTCTAAGCCCAACTTTATCAGTACTGCGAAGCAGGCAGTACACCTACATCTGGGCCAATTAATACCCTTCTTATCCTCCATGGTAGTAAGGAGCACACTGGGACTTGGGACTTACATGGACGTCGTGGATCCTTCTCACGAGAACCTGTTCCCCATGTGTAGTCTCCATTTGGTTAAATGAAGTGATGAAACCTGCAGGAAAGACATAAAAAAATAAGCCCTTCAGGAAGGTTAGTTCAGTGATAGAGTATATGCTTAGCATACATGAGACCCAGGGTTCCCATCAACACACGCACACTTGCACGCAGGCACGCAATGGTAGTTTGAATGAGAATCGCCCTGTATGCTCATATTTGCATGCTTAGTTCCCAGTTGATGAACTGTTTGGGAAGGATTGGGAGGTATGTCCTTGCTGGAGGAGGTGTGTCATTGGGGATGAGTTTTGAGGTTTCAAAAGCCCACACTAGGCCCAGTGTCTATATGTTTGTTTCTTTCTCTCTCTCTCCCCTGCTGCCTGTAGATCAGGATATATCACTCAGCTCCTTCTCCAACACCATGCCTGCCTGCCTGCCACCATGCTCCCCACCATGAGGATGATGGATTAACCTTCTGAAACTGTAAGCAAGCCCCTAATTAAATTATTACTTTTATAAGAGTTGCCTTGGTCATGGTGTCTCTTCAAAGGAATAAAACAGTAATACACACACACACACACACACACACACACACACACACACACACACACACACACACAAAAAGTCCTTGAGGGAAATGGGTATCACACTGGTCTCTTTTGAGAAAGGGTCTCATGTATCACAGACTTGCCTCAGACTTGCCATGTAGTGGAAGATGACCCTGAACTTCTGATTCTCCTGCCAGATTTTTTGGGAATACAGGTATGTAGCACTATGCCCAGTTTATGTGATTCTGGGGATATAACCTAGGGGGATGGATCTTAGGGCTTCACGCATACTAGGCAAAAGCCACTCTACTAACAGCTACATTCCTGGCTCCCCAGCCACCACTGGTTTCTCAAGGAAAGAACATGGGAATGATGTGTGCTTTCCCAAAAACCCTCAAGTGAAGAGACACCAAGAAACCAAAATCAACTTGGCTACCCAGGAACAGGGTGGTATAGTGAGAAGAACAGAGCTGCTTAGCAGAAAATGGCCTCTCACAGCAACCTTGGGTGAGCCTGTGAGTAAAAAGGCAGAGCCTGGTCTAAGTCTTGTTCTGGGTGCAAGATATAAACAGAGGAAACGAGGCTTTGGACTCACGTGTCACTTCTCCTTGGCAGAAAAAGACTCCCATTGACTGGACCTTTCGACGAAGAGCATGGAGCAGAGACCAGGCATCAAACCAACCTTCATCCTCCAACCCTGATATAAGGAAAAAGAACAATCATGAAGCACTGGGACCCTCCTTTTCCTACGGTATACCTCACACACTTTTTTAGGGCTTTAGAAGCAGTGAAGGTCATCGTGACCAACTGGTGTCAGTCATGCTGAAGGCCAGAGCAGTAGCATGGTCTGGGAAGGCCCCTGTTGCTCAGGAGGAAAGTGGTTCTCCTTCAGTGAGAAGATGGCAGAGACTTCCAACCCAAGGAGCTCTTCAGTCCCCATCTTCAGGGGAAAGAAAGCCGCATGCTCTGCAGGTGAGCCTCACCGTAAGATGCCAGAGCCACTCCTTCCACATTTATCCAGGGAAACTTGTTCTGCAGCTGCTCAGGAGACATCAGACAGACTTTGGCTCCTTCCTGCCTAAGAGAAACAAGTGCACCTCAGCTAATGTTTAGGGAGATAATTCAGAGGGGAGAACATAGACCCTGACTCCATGAGAGGGAAGTCCAGTTCACTCACAGCTCTACTGTGCCCCAAAATGGCCCCATTTCCACTGACTGCTGAATGTGAAGGCTGATTTTTTCCTTCTCTACGTTCCTGTCTCCCTTCAGTACTCGCAACTCTTTCTTGCCACAACCTACTCCATCTATGTTCACAACCATGTTCCACTGATTCCTGCAAAACACTTTCTTCTCTGTGGCCTATACAACCCTATCCCTCAGAATGAGTGTCTCCTCTGGAACACTTACTGGCCAGGGAATGAAAGTGTCAAGAAACACTCCTATGGGCCTGGGTCTACTTTATACTGAGTCACAATGCCAGCTTTACTAGATCTTCTTAACTCAGTTTCTCCACATGTAAAATGGGATGTTCTGATTAAACAAGTTATCATCTGCAAACATTTATCTCGTGCCACTAGTGAGATTTGCAGCATATCAGAAGAGAGCCTGTGCATAACATCAGAAAGATGCCCAACCCTTAACTGATGTGAGGCTCACATACTAAAGTCAACCTGCTGCCTGTACTTTTATATATGGATCACACTCAATTATCTCTATATTTTGTCTGGCTATTTTTGTGCTATAATGGCAGAACACACAGGTTGTAACAGAGACAAAATGACAAGCAAATCCTAAAATATTTACTGTTAGGCCCTTTAGAGAAAGAACTTTGCTGATCCCTAAATTAAAATTCTTGTTAGAAGCTCAGTCCCCTGGCCATTCCCTAGAGACTCTGGTTTGTTAGGTTTGGGAAGTATCTTACATGGGTGTTATGATCTGCTAAGGAACCACATTCTATGACTGGGTTATAGCACTCCTCATGGGGCCTTGAGGGTTTGAATAGGCCCATTTTTCCTGATAATATGAGCTACTGAAGAGAAAATTCCTGTGACATCACATTCAGCTTCCCCATTCCTAACTTAGTATAGAGCCCACCAAGTTTGTGAAGCCAAGAAGGAGCTCAGGACAGTGCTGGTCACCTACCTTTGCATTTTCACATTATTTTCCAAGGTGGCAGCATCCTTTTCTGAAGCTAGCAAGAGACAGCCTGAGGGGTTGAAGCGGATGTCCACAGGAGGATCATCCACCACAGCCAGGTACTCCTGTGTGCAAGGAAAAGCAGTTCTCCAAAGAGGCTGTCATGAAGGGGAGCCTCCCTGGTCTTCTCACTATAGCTCCTGGGGTCAGTTGCCCAGATAAGGACAAACCCTTCTCTAGGCACCAACACTAGAAGACAGTCAAGGATCTCAATGCCTTGTTGCCTCTATCACACTACTTCTTGGTTCCCCTTGCCAACTAGGCTACCATTCTTTAGACTAAAGAAGGGCACCCCATCCCAGCCCATCAAATCTTACTGTACATACATTTATGTTCCGCAGAAAGTTGATTGAAAAGAGGGATAATTGGACATTCTCAGGCACAGAAAACTGCTGCCAAATCCCACCCACAGAAGGCCCTGTGGAGGAAGCCCGTGAATACTGTGAAAAGAAAAACTGAGGTAGACTGTCATGATGCTACATGTAACAGAACCCTGGAATAGAAACTGTCAGTTATACATCCAAACTTAAAGGGGAATCATTTTTCACAGAGCAAGGATGGCTAAACCTGTACCCAAGTCACCTCACGGCTCAAAGATAAACAGTGTTTAAATCATCAACGGTAGAGGAACTGAGCAGAGATCATTCGTCTTCATAGGGCTGAACATATTAGGACAAAATAGTAATGGCCTGGAAGCCCAAGGTTAGGAAGTTAACCTCTGACAACTAATTTACAAAACTGAAAGGATATAATGAAGACAGTCATGACATTTGCAGCTAACTGCCAACAGCAAAGAATAACTAAGACTTCATAAATAGTGGACTCTAAAAGAAGGCAGAGGTAGCTGTTTGCACTAATAAGTACCCCAGATACAAGCTGTCTTGGACAGACTTTCAGGCATGGAAGTACAATCACTATAGAATCTGCTTTTATAAGCAAAAGTCTAGACAAATGTGCTAGAGCAACTTGTAATCCCAGCACTTGGGAGGCTGAGACAGGAAGATGTTGAGTTCAAGGCTAGCCTTAGCTATATACTGAGACTCTGTGTCCAAAGATTAGACAACTGTAACAAAGCCTCCTCCCCTCCCCCAACAAAACAATGTTATTGCCAAGGGTCTTCTTTGAGGAAGACCCTGGGACTATTTCTCTAGTTCCAAAGTCCAAAGCACAGTCCCTGGCCTTTGGGCTTCTTACAGGCTGTGTTCTCAATAAGATGAATACCCTAGCCCCTGACCTCACCGTGTGGTCTTGCTCCACCACCAGCACCTGAATGGCTCCTTGTCTACTCTCCAGCTTCTTCAGCCAAAAGGCCACAAACAGACCAAGGATCCCACCTCCTATGATGACCACATCTGCCTGTCTTGGGAGCAGGCGGCTGGTGTGACATAGCACATCCCATTCCTTTCCAGGCAGGATGGAATCAATCTTCTTTTTAAACTCAGACACCTTTGCATCCCAGTCTGCAGGACACAGTTACATGTTAGATGGACTTAAGTTTCCTTTTCACGTGGTGTGGGGCTGGAGGATGGGCACAGGAAAAGGTAGGCTAAATAGATATTTGGGTTGGCACGTCTCCAATGTCATTCTTTCTCATAAGATCAACTCACACACAGCAGTACTGCCACAACTTTGGTCTTTGCCCCATCAGTCCCACTATCATGGATCTTCTCCAGCGCTGAAAGGTTCAACTTCCTAAAATGACACTTTCTTTTTCTTCAACAAGCTAGGGGACTCACATTTACCTCCTGAAGACCTCTCTCCCTCCTGAGCCCCATTTTAGATATTAAACCTCACAGTTATCTCCACTGAGGTATCCCAGGCTCCGGGGAACACGAGTCCCTATTATACTTCACACGCACACCTTGTAAAACCATGGACCTCTATATAGGTCCTTATCCTTAATATCCGTTACCACTAGCAAGCTTCCCACTGGGAAGTGCATCCTTAAGATCCATACACCTGCCTTGGCTCTTTAACTTCGAGCAGGCAAGTCCACCCCTTTCGCCAGCTAACTCGCTGTCCCGCCAGTATGAGGCAGGTTCTGGAACCTTGAAGGTCACATACATGGAGCTTTTGGGCACCCCAGACTCACTATGGTACACTGTCTTCTGCCCTCAGCTTTACCCAGAGTAAAGAATCCTCGGCGTGTGCGTAGCCCCCGGCTTGGGAGACTCCAGACCAAGCCAAGACGCAGCACTCTGCGAAACATAGCCTTACGGAGACCTGCTTCTCTCAGCTTGAGGTATCAACTGAGGACGTCTGTGCCTCAAGTCATAGCTCCGCGCCACGGGGGGGAATTGCAGCGAAAGCGCCAATTAGCCGGCAGAGGCCTTCAGACCCCACCCCTCCACACTATAGGAAGCTAGCTCCCGGGGAGCCCCGCCCACACCTGCTATTGGTCAGTCTTGAGTTACGTCAGTCCCGCGCGCCCTGGGCGGGGAGGGGGCGGGGACGTCGCGGGGACGTCGGCGGCTCGTAGCGGAAGTGCGGCTGACCTTGTTTCCGGGGGCTGCTGGTGTGACGTGTCCCGCGCTTGGCGCAGCAGGAAGCGGCGCCGGCCTCGGCCCCAGGTCTCCTCCCGTTACAGTCATGCTCGACTTCTTCACCATCTTCTCAAAGGGCGGTCTTGTGCTCTGGTGTTTCCAGGGCGTAAGCGACTCGTGCACCGGGCCCGTGAACGCTTTGATTCGTTCCGTACTGCTGCAGGTACCACCCCCGCGGGACAGAACTCCAGGCTTTCCCTCAAATCCAGTCTGTAACCCCCCTTCCAACAATCACCCGGCGCCTTCCGCCCTGCCCTCCTCAAACTGGCCTCTTACCGGCTACCCAGACTTGACTTCCTTGCCTGGCATCATAGTATCCCGAAACTGCGACGCCCTCCGTATCTGGGGCTCTAGCCGTATTCTGGCGTCTTATGAGACTTTATCCCTCCTTCCCTTCATCCGGGCAGCTTGGTTTCTGTTGTTTTGAGGCTGGGTAAGACTGTGGATGAGAGAACACGTTTTAGGAACACTAAATGATTCACAGCTGCTAGACGATCTGATTGTTTATATATGATTGTTTACCTTTTGGCTCCCACGTGTCATGCCTTCGCTCCCAGGTTTACCTCTTTTGCCTAATTGGTGTGTCTCTCCACCCCCCCCCCCCCCCCCGGTGACGGGATGCTAGAGAGAAATGTCTAGTTCTCCCTTGTTGAGGCCAGGATAATATCTGGTTATTTCCCAAACATAGTTCAAAGTCTGGTTTTGCTGTGGATAGCCTGAATGCTGAAACACTCTTTTTTCAGGAACGGGGAGGTAACAACTCTTTCACTCATGAGGCCCTCACACTCAAGTATAAACTGGACAACCAGTTTGAGCTGGTGTTTGTGGTAAGTGGAGGGTATGTTAGAAAGACAAGTTATATTCTCAACAGAATCCCCAATGTACTGTGTATGTGACGAAGTAATAGAAAAAAATTAGGAATGTGGAGGGGAGAAAGAAAGTTTTGGGCAAGGTGGAAAGTGTGGCTACCTCTCAGGACAGGAAACTTATCTCTGGAGGGAGGCCTGGGTTGAATTGGCTTCCTTCCAATCTGGACTGACATGTAAGGAGATCTGTTGGACCTGTTTCCTTCCATAAACAGGTTGGCTTTCAGAAGATCCTCACACTGACCTATGTAGATAAATTGATAGATGATGTGCACCGGCTGTTTCGGGATAAATACCGCACAGAGATCCAACAACAAAATGCTTTAAGTCTACTGAATGGCACTTTTGATTTCCAAAATGACTTCCTGCGGCTCCTTCGGTAAGAGGCTTTTCCTCTTCAGAATGAATTTTGGGGGGCTAGAGAAATGGCTCAGTGGTTAAGAGCAATAACTGCTCTTCTAGAGGACCTTGGTTCAATTCCCAGCACCCACGTGGCAGCTCACAACTGTCTGTAACACCAAGATCTGACATGTGGGAGCCAAACAGACATTTAGGCAAAATGCCAGTCCAGTCCACGTAAAAATAAAAAAAAGTCTTAAAAAAAAAAAAAGAATTGTTATGGTTTGATGAAAGTCCTGCCTATAGGTGGCTCAACAATATTAACTTTTGGGTTCAAACCTGTCACATGTGTATGGTTGTCCTTGGTATGTGGGACCTTTTTCTGAAATCAGATTTTTTTTTTCTCCTACGTGGGTAGTAAGACCAAACATTCTCTTTTCTCTTTAGTGAAGCAGAGGAGAGCAGTAAGATCCGTGCTCCCACTACCATGAAGAAATTTGAAGATTCTGAAAAGTCTAAGAAACCTGTGAGGTCCATGATTGAAACACGGGGGGAAAAGACCAAGGAAAAAGCAAAAAACAAAAAAAAGGGGGCCAAAAAGGAAGGTGTGTTTGAGCTTCTTGAATATGCTAGGGCATAAAAGGTGCTAAGATGGTGTTCCAAAGGTCGGTAGTGCTCCTTTGCCATTGTTGCTTGTCTCCCTTAAATGCTCACCACCCTGTCATCTCCCTGTGTGGCCTTATGGTCTCAAAGGTGTTTGGTCCAAGTTTGCTCTTAAGAATTTGGAAGACTTGTAGTCATTATCTCGGTGGTTGGGATTTGTGTTCTTTCTCCTCCCCCCGCCTCCAGTGAGGTTTCTCTTCACAGGATCTGATGGCCCTTTGGCTACCATCAAAACAGCCCCTGCAGAAAAGTCAGGACTCCCAGTGGGACCTGAGAATGGAGAACTTTCCAAAGAGGAGCTGATTCGAAGGAAGAGAGAGGAGTTCATTCAGAAGCATGGGAAGGGTCTAGACAAATCCAGGTGAATGAACAGTGTTAACTAGTCTCTCTGGTGACTGTTAGCCAACTGTGTTAGGGCCAGGGAGCCCTTTCTCTCACGTTCTTTCTACTGTAACCTTTTCTCATGTGATCCTTTGCAGCAAATCTACAAAGGCAGATATTCCCAAGGAGAAGGGCAAAAAAGCACCCCGGGTGTGGGAACTAGGTGGCTGTGCTAACAAGGAAGTCTTGGATTACAGTACTCCCACCACCAATGGAACCCCAGATACAGCCCTGTCTGAAGATATCAACTTGGTAAGAGCGTAAGATCAGAGCGTAGGTCACCATTAACCAGAAATTGGAAAGGAAACGAGTTGGAGTGAACTATATTTGGGGTTTCTCCAAGATCTCATATAATGTTGCCTGGGTACATCCTGGGCTCTTTCCCTTAGCTGTGTTCCTGATCCCATCTCTTTCCTTCACCCATGTCCTCTAGATTCGAGGAACTGGGCCTGGGGGGCAGCTTCAAGATCTGGATTGCAGCAGCTCAGATGATGAAGAGGCCACTCAAAACACCAAACCTAGGTAGAAGGATTTCAGGTGGGAGGTGGTGGATGAGAATTGATGAGCCAGACCTCCTGCCTGCTGGAAGATCGTAACTGTGATCTTCTGTGCTTATAGTGCTACTAAGGGAACGCTGGGTGGCATGTTTGGGATGCTGAAGGGCCTTGTGGGTTCCAAGAGCTTGAGTCGCGAAGACATGGAGTCTGTGCTAGACAAGATGCGTGATCATCTCATTGGTGAGTCTGGAGGACTGGACTGACTTACATGGCATAGTTCATTATGAATAGAACCATTGCTAGGCTGTAGTTTTGAGAATGATCACTGTTAACATAGAATTCAGAGCTATCCCTCTCTTCTCAGCTAAGAATGTGGCTGCAGACATTGCTGTCCAGCTCTGTGAATCTGTTGCCAACAAGTTGGAAGGAAAAGTGATGGGAACATTTAGTAGTAAGTATCTCCACAAGTCACAAAATGCACATGCATTTCAGAAGTGATATAGTCAGACAGCTTGGTTGTGTGCCTTTTGGCACACACCTTAATCTCTAAACTTATACATAGAACCACCTTTAGGACTTAACAGGACAGTTAAATGAGATAATAAAGTACTAGAACAGTATGGTCTGAGTGGTCTGCATTCCTGGGGGGAAAAACTAGCATTGTCTTAATTCCGTTAGACAGAAAGATGTAGGGTATGCAGCATGATACTGATCTTCTGACTGAATCCCTCCAACTCTCTTTGAAGCTGTGACTTCTACTGTCAAGCAAGCGCTACAGGAGTCTCTGGTGCAGATCCTGCAGCCACAGCGTCGTGTTGACATGCTTCGTGATATCATGGATGCCCAACGTCGCCAGCGCCCTTATGTTGTCACCTTTTGTGGTGTTAATGGAGTAGGGAAGTCTACTAATCTTGCCAAGGTCAGCTCAGTTCCCCAGCCTTTTACCTTTTCACTCTGTGCTTTAGAATCCTGGTTCTAAGTGACAGTTTTCTTAATTTTTTCGTAGATTTCTTTCTGGCTTTTAGAGAATGGCTTCAGTGTCCTCATTGCTGCCTGTGATACATTTCGGGCTGGGGCTGTTGAGCAGCTTCGTACACACACCCGGCGCCTGACTGCCCTCCATCCCCCTGAGAAGCATGGTGGCCGTACGATGGTGCAGTTGTTTGAAAAAGGCTATGGCAAGGATGCTGCTGGCATTGCCATGGAAGCTATTGCCTTTGGTAGTGTGTGGGCATCAAGGGGGCTTGTGGTGTCCTTCTTTGTATTCCCTGGGAATTTGCACAGACTTAGGCTACTATAAACTTACCACATGGTCACCAGAGAAGTCAGGGTTTACTTGTGTGGGTGATGCTTTTGGGTGGTAATGTGTGTAGTTTAAAGAAAAAGCTTGTATATCCTACCCATGGACCTGAATGTGGTCACCTTTATCCTACTTCTGTCCTTTCCCTGAATGGTTTTAGTGGTAGCCAAGAATAGGACAGGTTTTTCCTTACATTACCTTGTAACCAAATCCAGAGTCTGGGTAAGTAAACAGGATAGGCTTTACAAATAGCCAGACTTGGACATCTCAGGAAGCTGGCAATGAGCATGAGTGACAGTTGGGTGGCCTTTCACATAGCCAGAGTAGGAAATTTTCAAAAGTTGGCAGTATGAGTGACAGTTGTGTGCTTGGAGTTGACTGTTTTTCTCTCTTTAGCACGTAACCAAGGCTTTGATGTGGTGTTGGTGGACACAGCTGGCCGCATGCAAGACAATGCCCCCTTGATGACTGCCCTGGCCAAACTCATTACTGTCAATACACCTGACTTGGTGCTGTTTGTGGGGGAGGCCTTAGTAGGCAATGAAGCCGTGGATCAGCTGGTGAGGGTTTGGGCCTAGTTCCCTCCACAACTTAAACTTTGGCAAATTAAATGGGTTCTTATGTTACCTTTTTCCTTTTTAGGTCAAGTTCAACAGAGCCTTGGCTGACCATTCTATGGCTCAAACACCTCGGCTCATTGATGGCATTGTTCTTACCAAGTTTGACACCATTGATGACAAGGTAAAAATGGATGGCACTGGTTGAGACTTGAGACTTGGGCTTGGCATTCAGTGAAAACAGGGCTTGAATTGATTGCTCATCCTCCTTCTCTTCAGGTGGGAGCTGCTATTTCTATGACATACATCACAAGCAAACCCATCGTCTTTGTGGGCACTGGCCAGACCTACTGTGACCTACGCAGTCTCAATGCCAAGGCTGTGGTGGCTGCCCTCATGAAGGCTTAATGTGGCTCTTGCCTAATACCAAATCACCGCTTGCCCCAAGTCCCTATTCCTGTATCAAGAATGTGCTTTTGAGTATGTGAGCAACTTGTCTTCAGTGTAGTATAAAGGCAGAGTGAGGGGAGCTTTGGAGACTTACAGCTCCTTCTAACCCTTCTCCTTGTTTAGCCCTACCTCCTTCCGCAAGGAGGGCCTAATCATGTTACAATCACTGCCCGATTGACCCTCCCTATCACAAGCCTCCTCCCCCTTCCTACTCAGGCCTCCTCTTCACTCTGCCCACAGACTCTGTATCAGCTTTGACCAATGGCTAGAAAACCCAACACCTGGAGTATTGCTAACTAGTGTGATCACAGAGCAGTCTGAGGTCCCAGCTCTGAGCCTTAATGGCACCTCTCTCTAGAATACACAGTTTTTGGGTCTCTGGTGCCAGGATGATAGCCACCTCACTGTGGCAGTGATGGTGGCCCATTCTTAATTGCTGCTAATTCTAAATCTGGTGATGAACTCTACACCCGATTGTTGCCCAAAGCATCAGTTAGGCCTTGTAACAAATGAGTGAAAGGGGAGTGCCCACTCCTGTCAGAAAGGGAGCTGAGTTACCTTCCAACTTGTCCCTGCTCCCAGAATCCGGATGTAAGCTTTGCATGTTTACCTTCCTGGGAGAAAACCAGTTGTCAGAGGGGTTATCATCATCCCATAACCCACCCTCCCCAACCCATTGGCCTCCTGAGCAGGTCCTGGCTTTTCCTCATCCTCTTCTACAGTGCCTGGTAGACAAGTGCTACGTTGAAGAACACAAACCTCTTGTTGAAACTTGTCCTGTAGTTTGGTATTACAGATGTGCTACTAGTGCAATAAGGTGAAGGCTGTCTGCCCAGAGAAATACATAATTTATATAAGAAAATAAATTTCATAAAGAAATTGTCTCTTAGGTTTATATTTTATAAGATTTAAAACTAAAATGCTAACTCCTACTATATAGTTCATGGACTTTTTTTCTGGCAAGAAGGACATGATAAACGAATAGTGCTCTAAGGAATTGATTGGGTAAGTAAATAGAAGGCAAGGTTCAAGTTTGACAGTAGCTCTTCAAAGGAGAGCCAGAGCCCTGGCAAGTAAACGAACAAGCTTTTAATACAGCTCAGTTATGTAAAATACTGTACACTGTAAAAGATCTAGAAAACTAGGGCTTCAAGTCATGTTTTTAAAAAGCCATAAGCTCAATTGAAAAACCAAGTAGAGTACAAAACTGCAACAAGAGCCCACTGACTGCATGACTTCTTGCTCCCCAAGTCCTGCAGAGCTGCAGCCATATCCAGGAACCATCACATTGTCTGCTGTGTAGACCAGCATGTCCAGCCTTGGGGGTGCACTGGGTCCTGGTATCACTGGGTATTAAACTGGACCAGGCAGCATGAAGGGAAGGTGTAACACTGCTACCCCTATTCTACCCCAAAGCTTCAACTTCTGGGTATTGGTAACTCCCTGGAGCTGTGCTGAGTTCTTGTAAGTTTGCTTGTCAAACACATCCACAGGAAGGCCCCACAGCGTGGTCTCATGGTGATTTCTCCAGCTTGCTCAAGTACTACAGCCTAAGGAGAAACAAAAGGAAAAAAATGAAGTTCCACAAACCAAGTCTTCGCATGTAAATCTGCACGTGCTTAAGTCACTCAGTCTTTTCAGAAAGAGCAGATTCAGAGAAACTCAAAACAAGTAGAGGGCTATTATGATTCTCCACAATCTGGAAATTTTTCTGCTGACTGGTAAAATAGGAAGTAGCATACCTCTTAATTCACTATGTGCTGTAGATGAGCCGTTTAGCTGCCCTTCTCTTGCCATCCCTGCTAAAAAACATTGGTATAGGCATTAGGCAGAGAAGGGGAGACTTTTTAAAACATTTTAATACACACATTTTCACACACTGTAAAGACAGGACAACTTTTGGGCGTTGGTTCTCCACTATGTGGATTGCAGGAATAGAATTCAGGTCATCAAACTTGGCAGCAAATACATTTCCCACAGCCATCTTGGCAGCTCCTGAGAAAGTTAAAACTATTAATGGCAGAAATCAAAACTATGGGAAGCTAAGGGCACAGTGTATAACTAAAGATGACATTTAGGAATGACACAAGATGAGGTAGGAGTAACCTTCAGACGCCTACTAAACAGAAGCAGTAGGTTCTGTATTGCACTAACGTTGGTGTTGGTTTGAATGGATCTGTGTTGCCATGTTAGGTTATAGTCCCAGATCCTCTAAGCTCTAACCTCCCTGGTAGTTGGAATTCTAGGTGTGTACCACTTTGTCCAGCAAGACTGCTTGTAAACAAAACTTTATTTCAGTTTTTAGATTAAAGATTTTATGTGTATGAGTATTTTGCCTGCATATGTTTCTACACAATGTGCATGGTTGGTGCTTGAGGGAGGCTAGAAGAGGGTGTTAGAACTCCTGGAACTGGATGGCTGTAAACCACCATATGAATGCTGGGAGTAGCACCCAGGTCCTCTGGAGCAGTCAGTGCTTTTATCCATGGACAGCCATGAACAAAATGTGGCTGCTTACGCTATTCCTAACAAGGACACACATAGCTAATTTAATATACCTCAGTCTCACCAGCTGTATTTCATTTTAGTATATGTGCTGCCGAAGCGAGCACCAGCTGTATTTCATGTAGTCAGTATATATGTACTAATAAATACAAAGCAGGGCATGGTTGATGCATGTCTATAAACTTAGGTCTTAGGAGGATGAGGATGAAGGATCACGAGTTCAAGGCCAGCCTGGGCTACACAGCTATTTTCAGGCAAATATAGAGCATAGAGTGAAACCCTGTGTTTTATGTCTGTTTTTGTTTTCTAAGAAGGTACACAAGACTAAGCTTTGTTTACAGCTGTGAAAAAAAATGCATTGGTTAAATCAATTATTGGGTAAGTAGCAGTTATACTAAATTAGTTCCTGGTGTAGTGACATTTTACACTTTTCTATTTCCCTTGATGGCATCTTGGCAGCATGTATAGACTGAGACTTAAAGCATAATATATGGAAGACAGGCTTGACTCCTCAAAATAAACTCAAACTCTGCTAGACTGGAAGTTCCCTGACAGACTATTCCAGTAGAGAGCCCCACGGCCATATGGAAAACCCTTTATTTAAAAACAAAATTGTATCCTGACTGGCAACTGTGGAAAGCCATTCTAGAGAGCTTGACAGCTAATATCTGTACCACTCCACAACATTCAGGATGTTAACCTAAAATTGAATGCAACAGAAGTCAACATTGTCCAGATTTTGCTGTTTTACTATAGCACTTTTTCCTGGTAGAGGATCTTAATTTAGATCAAATTGAGTGTGTGTCTCTAATCAGAGTACATGCAACAGAAAAATTCAACCCGTCAGTGTTGCAAAAATCAGTCAAAAGATCGGTTACACTGAAGGACACCAGAAAAACTGTCCTCAAGAAAAAGATGACAGATCATTTTCGTGAAAGAGACAAGTTTAAACTATTGCTTTTCTAAGTGTCTTCTAATCCTTTAGAGAGAAGGGGGAAGAGTACATGAAGTCTTCAATGTTCAAGTTACAGTGACAGCGTTTTAAATAAAAAACAAGTCTACTTGTAGCTCAGAACGAATCTGCTTAAGCCTCCCAAGTGCTGGGATTACAGGGACAAGCACAACAATGCCTTTTTAAAATCTTACTCCATCAAAGCCCTACCTTGACAGAACTCAAAAGAAATTTTTACATTAGAATTTTACTTGGAGTCTTCTGATTCAGAAAAGAAATCTGGGAATGACTGGATTTAGGGACATTACATATTAGATTACTTGCATTTTAATGTGTTGTCTAAGATACATTCAAATTGTTAATAAAAAATACTCATTAAAACGTATGAAGCAGGGCTGGAGAGATGGCTCAGAAGTTAAGAGCAATGGCTGCTCTTCAGAGAACCTGGGTTCAATTCCCAGCATCTACATGGCAGCTCTCACCTATCTGTAACTCCAGTTCCAGGACTTCTGATACCCTCACACAATAGTTCATAACTGCCATATTTAGCAGACTGCAGTGACCCACTAGATCAGTGGATCAAGATTTAAGAGGGAAAGACATTACATGAAAGTTTCATTTCCTAATCTTACAATGTGATGCTTGATCTAAGATTGTACTTTTTATCTGACATTCTTCTGAAAGTTTTCTTTTTATTTTTTTTTAATTTTTTGGTTTTTTGAGACAGGGTTTCTCTGTGTAGCCCTGGCAAAACACGAGTGACCATTAAAAAAGTCTGAAGCAGGCTAAGGCATAGTGTTTATAATCACAACTTGTTGAGACGGGGATTCAAAGTTTGAGGCTAACCTCAACTTTGTTGACTAATAACTTTGTGGACTACATAGTGAATTCAAAGCCAGCATTTTGGAGGCAGAGGCAGGTAGATTTCTGAGTTTGAAGACAGCCTGGTCTACACAGCAAGTTCCAGGACAAAGTTACACAGTGAGTCCTTATCTCAAACAAAAAACTAAAACAAGAGAAAAACACCTCCCACAAAAAACCCAGGTTCTTTTTTTTTTTTTTTTTTTTTTTGGTTTTTCGAGAAAAACCCAGGTTCTTTAACAACAGTATGTAACACATTTTTTTAGCATTGGGTTTATTTATTATTTATTATATAGATCTGGCCTTATTTTCCCCCTAACTCCCCAGGTTTTGGTTTGGTTTGGTTTTTGCACAAGATGGGTCTTACTATGTTGCCCAGGCTGGCTTTGACCTTTTGACCCTCCAGCCTTAGTCTTCTCAGTGCTGAGATTATAGGTATGTACCACCAGTTGGTCTCATATCTTTAACTGTATGTGCAACCACATTTCTTTAGTAAAGTTTCTTACAGGATAAATTGTATCAGAATTTCTGAAAGAAAAAGTTTTGAAAATTTTGATATATACATGAAAAAATTTTCCTCATAAATTTAGCCAAGGCTGAATGGTCATTTAACTCCATTTTGAAATCTGAATTTTAGTTGCATCTCAGTTGAACTCAGCATCTTCAATATGTTTCTTTTTTTTTTTTTTTTTTTTAAAGATTTTGTGTGTGTGTGCATGTGCATGCCCATGGAGGCCAGAAGAGGGAGTCAGATCTTCTGGAACTGGAGTTACAGGAAGATGTGATCCCCCTGTTGGGTTGCTGGAACTGAACTTGGGTCCTCTGGAAGAACACCAAGTGGTCTTAACAAGCCATCTTTCCAGCCCCTCAATGATTTTATTATATGTGTATGTGATACATGTGTGAGTGTGGAGCATGGGGCATACATGTGCCGTACGTAGCACATGTGTGGAGGTCAAAGGACCACTTTTAGGAGTAGTTTCCTTTCCACGGTAGGTTAAGAGACTGGATTTGGGTAATCAGGCTTAAGGTGCAGCTGCTTTTTCCTGCTGAGGAAAGCTGGCCTGAAGATAAGAACCTTCACATGTTATTCTTTCCCCATTATCAAAATGGCACTTTGGCATGACCTGAAGATTGACATTTTCCCCCCATCCCAAACTGGTCAAACACTACACATTATCCATCTTGGTAGAGATTTTATTCATCACAAACAAACAAAGAGTTGTTGGTCTTTGACCTTTCCTTACCTGATCTACCTCTTGTGGAGATCTCACATGTCAGTCGCCTGAAATATTCTGGAAGATCAGCATAGTCATTTCCATAGGAGATGACCTTAATCCCCTTGTCCAGCATGTTTTCTCGGAGCTTCTTGAACTCATCTACATCTCCTCTCCGAACCAGCATGAAATGTTCTAGGTCAGATTTATGTTTGACGGCCTCTAGGAACAGGGCCTGGAAAGTGGTGTCATCCACCGTCCAGCCACAACCCAAGAAAAGAAATGACTTGTTTTCATAGAGCTTCTGAATCTCTCTCTTCAAGGAAAAGAAAACAATATATTAATGACACAGAAGACAGAGACAAGATATGGCTGAAGCAAAAAGTCAATAGTTCATAACTGCCATATTTAGCAGACTGCAGTGACCCACTGGATCAGTAGATCAAGATTTAAGAGGGAAAGACATTACATGAAAGTTTCATTTCCTAATCTTACAATGTGATGCTTGATCTAAGATTGTACTTTTTATCTGACATTCTTCTGAAAGTTCTTATTTTTTTTAATTTTCTTGTTTTTTTTTTGAGACAGGTTTCTCTGTGTATCCCTGGCTTTCCTGGACTCACTTTGTAGACCAGGCTGGCCTTGAACTCACAGAGATCCACCTGCCTCTGCATCCCGAGTGCTGGGATCAAAGACATGTGTCACCACACTCGGCAGTTACAGACAGCTGTGAACTGCCATGTGGGTGCTGGGATTTGAACTTGGGTCCTTTGGAAGAGCAGCCAGTGCTCTTAACCGCTAAGCCATCTCTCCAGCCCTTCATTCTTTTTAAACAAAGTATTATTTTGTCATTGTCACCAGTCTACTGGTCTGCAGATTTAATTTTTTATATTTATGTTCTAGGGTAATTAGACAACCAATGGGTCTTTTGATGTATCTTACCTCTTTTCCACTTTCTAGACAAAATTTGCCACTTTAAAAATTTTTATTTTTGTGTGTTACATGTAATATGTGGAGGCCAGAAGATGAAGTTGAGACTTTTTTTCCATTGCTCTCCAGTTTATATATTGAGGCAGGTCTCTTATTTGACCCCTAACTTGTAGATTCATCTAGTCTAAGACAGCTGACCTGGAGGACCCCTCCCCTATCTCTTGCGATTACAGATGCATGTCACTGTTTTTTGCATTTATGGCAGTGCTAGGGCTAGAACTAAACTCCTCACATTGTGGGGCAAGTGCTTTACCTACTCAGAAAACTTGCCAGCCCTCAAATTTGTTCTTTATTGGCCTAAAACTGAGCCACTGATCATCAGAAAACATAATTCTATCATTAGATATAGTCAAAGGAAGTCTGATTACTTAAAACATCACTGTGTATGTGTACATACATTTGTGTGTTATCTGTGCATATAGTACACACACACACACACACACACACACACGAGAAATGCCAACAAGAGAGTGCCATCTGCTGGCTCCACCAAGTTCAGGTAAATACTCACCCTATGATCTGATCCCTTAATTCTAATAAAGTGTCTGCATTCCCCAGGACGGCATGCACATCCAAGTGATTAGAGACAAGGGAGTAAGGTCCGACTTTCTAGTTGTTTTGAAAAGTAAATGTTCCCCTCTTACTATTTAGAGTATGTTAAAAATGTCTTTGGGAGTGACTTCCAGAGCCCAGCTAGAGCAGTACTACTTACCATAACTTCAGTGTTCCTGAGCACGTTCTGATACCCAGCTGGGTGGAGGACAATCCCACTAGGATTGGTATAGACCCCATGGATGTGTAGCACACTTAGCTTCCGTTTCTCCTGAGCCCACTCCAGGACCTGCACAATACATAGACAGCTTGACCAGGATGGCAGGGTGAGCACCTGCTTCAAAGTCACAGTGTGTAAGAGGCTGCCTGAGGGTCAGAATTCCGACATAACTCTCCAGGCTCACGGCATCATAGGACAAGAATGTGAAAACCTGATGTGCCCAAGTTCCTGTGTTATGACTGTCAGGAATGATGGCGGCAAATCTGGTGACTTCTCTTTGAAAGTCATTATCAGAAATTGGAATTTCTCACCATTTGCAGAACAGTAAGGATAATTTCTACTAGTCCAAGCCCTAGTATGATCCTTCTCCCCCATCCCCCTTTTTCCCTCTTTCTCTCCTCCCCAGGATCCCTCTATTGAAGCCCTGACCGTCCTGGAACTCTATGTAGACCAGGCTGGCCTCAAACTCAAGAGGTCTACTTGCCTCTGCCTCCTAAGTATTGGGATTAAAGGTATGCACTACTATGCCTGGCTGTTTTCATTCTTTTTTTTTCTTTTTTTGCATAGTTTGTCCAGGCTTGCCTTCAATGTTAAGTCTTCTCACTTCAGCATTTTGAGTACCAGGATTACAGGAATGCACCACCACACCTGGCTCTATTCCCAATCTGTAGTATTCTAGCTATTACCCTAGCAGAGACAGGCCTGTGGCACTGTCGGAATCATTTATCTCTTCAGACTACTGAGCTGGGACTAACTAAGCTCACAGAGACAGGTTCCAAGGAAACAATGAAAATCACAAAAGCACAGAGCAGGGCAAATGACCTTAAAGAAGTCATCAATAGCCGGGCGGGGCGTGGTGGCGCACGCCTTTAATCCCAGCACTTGGGAGGCAGAGGCAGGCGGATCTCTGTGAGTTCGAGGCCAGCCTGGTCTACAAATCAAGTCCAGGACAGCCAGAGATATTCAGAGAAACCCTGTCTCGAAAAAAAAAAAAAAAAAGTCATCAATATCTATCCAATTTATTTATTCCTATGCATGTGTGTGGGGGGGAGGGGTAGACATGGTGCACATGTGGAGGTCAGAGGACAACATGCAAAAGTCAGTTTTCTCCTTCTACCAGGTAGGTCCTGGGGACTGCACTGAGGTCACTGGGCTTGGTGCTAAGTGCCCGCTGAACCATCTCACAGCTCAGTCTCACTCTTCTTTCTAAATTTGAGGTAGGAGTTCTCTCTTCATCTCACTGACTTGGAACTCTCAGGGTTTGCTTAGATAGCTTACCTGGTCAGGGACTTGTGCTTGTACGGCAAGTACTTTACCCACTGAACCACTGCTCCAGTCCCTCAAACAACTAATCCTACCCTATAATCAGAAAAATTGTCAATACTAATAACTGTAAAAATCTTTGAATTTAATTGTATATTGATTTTACATCAAAAGTCAACCAACTCTAAAAGTACAAGCACAGAAAAGTGCCTTCCTTTCTCATTGTTACTGTCTTAATTGGAAATATCTCCCATAGGCTTACTGTTTAAATCCTGGTCCCCAACTCATGATGCTATTTTGGGATGTGGGGCCTTGCCAGTAAAAAGAGATCACTAGGGGAGAGATTTATGAAGGTAATAAGCTGGTCTTGATTCTGGTCCACTTTCTAGCTCTCTGTTCTGCTACGACGTGAACAGTCTCTACCACATGCTCCCACCCCCACGGAAGGGAGCCTTCTGTCTCCATTGTGCTCCTCTTGCTGTGAGGCCCAAAACTCCCTGAAATATGGAGCTCAAACAAGCCTTTCCTCCTTTTGGTTGTTTCTGTTAGGTACTCTGGTCATAGTCACATGCTGAGTAACTAAAACGCCTCTGCTACATGAATACTAACTGAGCAGAAGGCAGCTTGTCTGAGGAAGATGAAACCCACACCCTGAAGAGAGCACTACTGGTTAGCATTTTACCTTCTTCTCATCGGTAAGGTCAAGGGATTCAAGCTGTTTTCCCTGGTCGGCTGCATATAGTTCTAGGAGATTATCAAAATTTGTAGTTAATACTAGGGCTCCATTTTCCATCAGATGGAGAACAGACTGAAGGAGCTGTTTTCCAGAATCTTCCATTTTTGACTCCAGGTCATCAAATACTTCATATAAACAGTCTTTGAAAAATGTGGATCGAACATTACTGGTACGCTGCAGGTATGGGAGATTTTAAAAACAAAACAAAAATCAAAGTGCTTTGTTAATTTGTTTCAGTTGCAGAATTACAAATCTTGAATATTTAATACTTAAAACATCATCACTCTTGCTATAATAAGGAAAATAGGAAGTTACATGTCAGATACAATGCCTAGCAAACAGTATGTGATCAACGCTGCCATCGGGTGTAAATGAGCACAAGCCTTTTTTCTTTTTTTCAGTTTTTAAAGACAGTGTTTCTCTGTGTATCCCTGGCTGTCTTGGACTTGCTCTGTAGAGGAGGCTGGCCTTGAACTCACAGAGATCTGCTTGCCTCTGCCTACCGAGTGCTGGGTTTAAAGTTGTGTGCCACCACAACCAGCAAGCACAAGCCTCTAATTTTTTTAATTAATTATTTTGGTTTTTTGAGACAGGGTTTCTTTGTGTACCAAGCCCTGGTTGTCCTGACTTTGTAGACCAGCCTGGCCTTCAATTCAGAGATCTGCCTGCCTCTGCCTCCCGAGTGCTGGGATTAAAATCATGCTCCATTGCGCCCAGCAAGTACAAGCCTTTTAAATAGACAATTTAAAACAGGAGAAACAGTCTTGCTGTGGACTCCTGGCTGGCCTGAAATTCACTTTGTAGGCCAAGATGGCCTCCCTCTCTCAATAATTTTCCTGTCTGTCTTCTAAGTGCTGGGATTACATGTGTTATCATGCCTAGCTTCTAAACTGTCATTTTACAGAAGAAAGAAAATGGACAAGACTAAGAGATCAGGACTGCTAGGATGAGGGTAGAAATCAAAGTACCAATTACCCTCAAATTAGCCTCTGGTAAGAAGGCAACACTCAGACTTAATGTGGTTTAGTATTAGTCCTCTCTCGTTCTTTTTTTTTCCGAGACAGGGTTTCTCTGTGTATCCTTGACTGTCCTGGACTCACTTTGTAGACCAGGCTGGCCTTGAACTCACAGAGATCCACCTGCCTCTGCCTCCTGAGTGCTGGGATTAAAGGCGTGTGCCACCACATCAGGCAGCTCTTCCTTTATTTTTTAAGAGGGTCTGCTAGTTGGTTTTTGGCAACTTGACATAAACTAGACTTATTAGAGAAGATGGATCTCAATTGAGAAAAAGCCTCAATCAGACAGACTGTCCATAGGCAAGACCATAGGGCATTTTCTTGATAAATGACTGATATGGGAAGGGCCCAGCCCATATTATGCGGGTGGGGGGGGCAGTGATGCCCTGGGGCAGGTTAAGATCTGAGTGATATAAGACAGCAGGCTGGAGCACAATGGTGCACACCTTTAATCCTAACACTCAGGTGGTAGAGGCAGAAAAGAATGTGGATTAAACTGGGCAGTTATCAAATACAACTGAAATACAAATCTGGTGTCTGCCAGCTTTCTTATTGACAAATGAAAAAATTATCTTAAAAAAAAACCAAAAAACCTTGCATTTTGCACTTGTTTGTTTTTACAGTGCAGCGGATGAAACCTAGAGTCCTGGACATACAAGTATATCAATTATAAAAACATAAAATTCAGGGACTGGAGAGATGGCTCTAAGATTAAGCTTGTGCATTACTCTTGCAGAAGACCCAACTTTTGTTCCCAGTACCCAGGCCAGGTGTTGCATGGAATATTAATAATCATATTGATTACAAATGAAAAGGTGGCAGAGCTAATCCTTAGCCTGCTATTTATAAATATACACACAGAGACCTATTCCATTTTAATATGCCTTAAGCACTGGTGCCTTGAAGATCCTGTCCCTCTAAGCTAACCACCCTAGCGAAAGCCCCCATATGGAAACTTGCACGATTCCATCGGGGTGCCTCTCTCCATGCCATGCCGATCCTCAGAGCCAGCCCCTCATAATCACATGCGCTTCTGCTTCACCTAACCCTCCACTCCCTTCTCCTCTCCTGTGATTCTCTGCTACCACCAAGCCTGTGAACTTTCAACTTGCCTACTTCTCTTCTCCCCAATCCAGGCTGCAGGCATTTTATTAACCAATCAACTTTAAAACAGACAGAGCAAGGCTTACACAACAAAGACAGGAATATGTGAGAATGTGCTCATCTGGGCAGCAACCAGATCCTGGGGGCCAGTAATTAGCAAGAGAATACATAGCACCAGACCAATCTCAACAGTTCCCCCTTTTTGTCTAAATAAAAAAGCTCCTTTTCTTACAATAATAAACCCCATACATAAGAACAAATATGAAACAATTATGAAAACTGCAGAAAATGGCTAATTAAATTATTTACTTGTATTTATATTATTGTTAATTGGTCAACAGTGTCAATCCTTAACCCACCATTATAAATGACCACAAAGAGACCTGATGGATTTTAACAAGTCTTGGCCTGGATTGTGCAATCTTATCCCATCTAAGCTAGCTCTTAATTCTAGTTTCCAAATATGACCCCATATGTACATACGTCCCCTTGGACTGTTATTCTCCATGCTATGCTGATGTTTCAGGCCACGTGGAATGAGGTTCTTTTCTCTAGCCCATGGTGTGTGTGTCCTCCTTTCTATTCTTGGCTTCTACTTCTTCTGGAGGCTTCTACCTATCAACCTCTTTGATTCAGAAGCCTGAGCACCTTAGTCCCACCAACCTCTGTCTTTGGCCAATCTCAGGCCTCAGCATTAATTTAACCAATGGATAACAAGAAAAGTAGCACAGTTTCACTTAGTATACAGCAAGCAAGTTTCTGGGAGCAGGTTAATTAACATTTAGAATGCATAACATCACCCCATCAATCAGTGTTTTAAATTCTAAATGAAATCCTTAAGTTTATAAATATAGGATATGATAGAAAATATTTAGGTTCAGAACTTTAGACACACCAAAATAGATGATTTTTTTTCTTCAAGACTGCCTGATAACAAATAGGCCAAACATCATGTGTACAACTTTTATATATGGTTTTCTTGATTGTTTCATATTTTTTCTTACTGTTTTTACTATATGAGTTTTAAAAATTAGCCTTTTTATTAAACAAAAAGAGGGAATTGTTCTGAAAGGCTGATTTCAATGGTGAGATCTGGTTACTCCTCCCTTCTGAGGCATTCTCTGATTGGTTAATAAAAATCGCTGATGGCCAATTAGCTGGGCAGAAAGAATATAGGAAAGTGGGACTTCCTGAGATGGAAACAGGAACCCTTTGTTTTACACAGAGGAATCTCTTCCTGCCAAGAGACACGGAAGCAGACAGAGATACCTCTGAGACCTCTGTAAGGTACAGCAGGCAACATGGCTGTTTGGGATTAGGTGGTCTAGGTTAATTTAGATTACCTAGTTGTGAGTCTGCCCAGCTAAGGGCTAAGGTTGAAAGATTAAAAGGTCTTGGTGTATTTAATTAGGCTGCCAGTAAAAGCAACCCAGGCCCATTGGCCTCCTGCCAAGTCCTAGCAGCTGTCCCTCCAGGGCGCAGGCAATTCTGCTGGTCTAATATAACAGTTTATAGTTATTAATAAATATCTTGAAGCTGCCCCACCAAACTGCCCCACCAGGCCTATGGGCTTCTAAGGCAAGGCAGGCTGGCCAATCTCCTGCCAGGCCGCTGGCTACTCTGCTGACCTAATACAATTTATAGTTATTAATGAAGATATCAGTTAACAGAGTTTAGGTTACAGGTGGTGAAGGCCACCCTTGGTCCAGGGCTTTTTCCCCAGGATAAGTCAGGCTGGCAGTTAATATGAGCCAGGCCTGCCGGCCTCCTGCTAGCCTGCTAGCTGCTCCACTGGCCTAATCTTATAGTTTATACTTATTAATAAAGCAATCGATAACTTAAGTTGCAGTTTCAGGTGGCGCTCCATAAGACCATCCACTTACCCATATCTGTAACCCCATATCTGGTTGCAATCTTTGTTCTGAGAGTCTCATGTCTGAATGTTTTGTAAACATTGCTCCCCAATTGTCCCCTGATATGCCAATAAAGCAGCTTATAGCCAATCACTGAGCAGGGGAGAGAACAGAGCTTGACTTCCTGCCGTCAAGGGGAGGAGGAGTTAAAGAGAGGAAGAGGGGATTCAGCCACAGCAGAGGTGCAAGGGAGATAAGGAGAGAGCCAGTAAAAGCAGGGAAAACACAAAAGTGCAGGTATCTCTGGGATTTATTCTGAGAGGAAGCCAGATTAGTTTAGGGGGTTAGGAATAGAATAATAACTGCTCAGTTATTGTGTTGTGAAGCTTGTTTAACTAATAATATAACAGAGTCTCAATTATTTGGGTGATGGTCAGGTAAAGTGTGAAACAAACACAATTATATAAAGTTACACAAACACCAAGTGGTTCACAGGTGTCTGTAACTCTAGCTCCAAACAATTCAGCACCTTCTTCTGAACTCCACAGGCACTTACCCCCACATATACACAATTAAAAATGGAATTAACTGCGATAGAGAGATAGCTAAGTGGTTAAGGGCATTTGATGCTCTTCTAGAGGGTCTGAGTTCAGTTTCCTGAAGCCACATCAGTGACTCACAACTAACGACCTGTAGCTCTAGGAGATCCAATGCCCTCTTCTGGCCTCTGCTGACACCAGGCACACATGTGGTACACATATATATAAACAGGCAAAACACTCAAACACATAAAAAGAATATTTAAAAAAGAAAAAGAACCAGGTATAGTGGTACACACTTTCAATCCCAGAACTCAAGAGGAAGAGACAGGCAGAGTTTGAAGCCAGAATAGTCTACATAGTGAGTTCTAGGATAGCCAAGGTTACATACAGCAACACTATCTCAAAAAAGAAAAATCTACAACAATAGTAATGAATACTAACCACTAATCAATTTGAAATAAACTACTTAACATATGGGTTTAATTACCTTCTTAGCTTCATTCAGGGTATATGTAAATAAGATTTGTGCTGCATAATAATGGCACAACTGTATCATCTAAGTGATGTCATAGTAATCTTGATTTCTACAGTACATTCTACAAGTTTGTACAGCAGCAAAAAAGGCTTAATACTGTGCTTCTCAGAAGATACACCATTGTTAAGCAATGAATGAATGTGTCTCTAAAAATTGAGGAAATATAACACCAACTTCAGGTGAGAAGTTGGTTTTATAACCAAGGACACAATGATCCCTGGGACAAAAGAAATTTGAAGTAAGAAAGTAACTAGGTGAAGTGTTTTAACAAACATCTGATCCTTAGTCTATTCTTGATGTTATTCCATTAGATAAGCTCAGAGGAAGAATTGCGAGGTTGTTCAAGGTGCCCTTGAACTCCTGGACTCAAATGATCTTCCTCCCTCAGCATACAGAGGAGCTAGGGCTACTGGTGCAAGCCAGCATGTCTGGTTTCCATTGAAGCTATGAGTTACTGCATCTAGCTACCAGGGAGTAAATTTCAAGCTCCTTGGATTCGTGAGCTCCTTCTAGGTTTCCTTAGAGAGTCCCCAATACCTTCCAGGTTTCCTTGTCTATCAAGAGTGAAATGCTTAAGTTTTCACTTAAGCAGACACATGAACACATTTCAGTATTCCTTTCCTAATGTGACACAGTATTTTACAGACTAACCATTTTTTTAGTCATACTTACCAAATAAGTGCTATTTCCTCAGTGAAAACATTAGAACAGTTAAAACTATGCCTCACCCTGCTGGAAACAACCCATAGTTCACCTGGGCTTTGTCCATGATGGTTTTATGCTGCTCTGCTGCATAGCACAGGGTTCTTACTGGCCCCTGCTGTCAGCAGCTTCAAGGATTCTTTCCTAGTGTACAGTAGACAGAGCGATCTATAACTTATTTAGGTAAGAATGCAGGTCATAATCTTCAAAGTTTATCTAGTTTCATTACAAATCACAAAATTTTATCAAGCTATTGGGACACAGTCAGTCAATAGGAGACTCTAGTACTACTTAATTAGATGGATAATCTGATCAAAAACAGTGAAAAGGGGTCTGGAGAGATAGCTCAGTTATTAAGGACACTTGCTGCTCTTCCAACGGATACAGGTTAGATTTCCAGCATCCAAACGGTACCTCATAATCATCAGTAACTCTAGTTCTAAGGAATCCAATGCCCTCTTCTGGCCTCCATGGGCCCCAGGCACACACAAAGTATACATACATAAATGTAAGCAAAACTCATAATATATAAAATTAAAATAAATCTACCCCCTACCAAAACAGTGATGAGTATTAACTCCAATTACTCAGTTCACTGCACACAGGTCATCTACTACTAAATGCTAGTACCACATTTATTATTAAAGAAACATAATGTTCCCTTGCTTTATCACACTCACAACCTAACATGCAGCAGCCATTCCATTTCCTGGCTGGAATCCTGCAGATATAACTGCTAACAGATAAAATGACATATATAAGCCTATCACTGCTTTGTTATCTCCAATAGCAACAGACTACATACCCATACACAGAAAACTGGTATAGCTCAGGACCATATTCTATCATTTGGATCTTGAATGTACCCCAAAAGTTCAAAGTATTAAAGGCATGAAAACAAACGTTGTGCCATTAAGAAATGCAGAATCAAATGAGAAGTTCTTGGGTCACTGGAGACATATCCTAGAAAATGACTCTGGGGGCTTTTGCCCTTTCCTTTAGCTTTTTAAATCTATGGCTTGTAAAGTATTTGTGTTCTACTACATGCCCTTGTCATGATGTACTGCCTCACCACAAGCACAAAGCAATGAGGATAGCTAACCATGGAGTAGAACCTCTTCCCACACCTCTTCTTTCTAGAAGCCAATTAGGTATTTTTCTATAATGACAACACTGATCCACTGTACACAAGAGAACAGTATGGAAAGATCTCCACTGATGGGGTAGTGTTAAGCATTCTAAATGTTAATTGGTCCTGTTTGCTGTCTGTTATATTGACTCTGATTGGTTAAATAAAATGCTGAGGCCTGAGATTGGGCCAGGACAGAGAAAGGTGGGACTTCCTGAGATTAGAACAAGAAGCCTGCACTTTAGACAGAGGATTAATGCATTCCAGCCAGGAGCAGCAGGAAAGAGGAAACACACCATGGGTTAGAAAAAAGAACCTCATTCCACATGGCCAGGAACATCGGCATATCACGGAGAATGGCAGTCCAAGGGGACGTATGTATATATGGGGTCATATTTGGGTAATAGAATTAAGAGCTAGCTTAGATGGGCTAGGATTGCACAATTCAGGCCAAGGCTTGTTAAAATCCACCCGGTGTCTGTGTATGCTCATTTATAGTGTCTGGATAGGAATTAATGGACACCAAATCAATTAATGATAACATAAATACTGGTTAAATAATTTAATTAAATTTTTTTTTTTACACTCCACAAAATACTGTTAGGTAAAACAAACCAGAGGATAGTATGTGCTATTTTTTGATTTAGGAGATGGAAAAAGTGCAGGAAGCTAGACACATTTTTGCTTACATCTGTAAAGCTAGCGAGCTACATAAAAATATGTGAATGATGACTTAGGGCAGAAAGGAGATAAGACAAATACAACAACAGGAGCAAGATATCTCAATAGATATAAATAGCTACATATCCCTTTGATTTTTGCAATGTATACACCAATACTTACTCAAAAAAGCAGAATTAAGTTATAAAATTCATAAATATAGTGAGTGTTTGCTAAGAAGTTCTTAGTTGTGTTTTGTAACTCCATCTTGTACTTGGCTTATGCATATATACACAACCATATACACTGTATTCCTGTATCAGCTTGTTTAATATGAACACAAGTAGAAGGGCCAGGGTAGACAGATTATAAGTTAGTCATGGGTGAAAAATAGGAATTGTTTTTGTTGTTGTTTTGTTTTGTTTTTCTATGAAAAGACAAAAACCTGGAAATTCCTTGAGTTACTTGTTTTAGCGACATATCTTTTAGTACCAGTTCTGTGAGTTATCAAATCTTGTATAGCAATATTAAAAAGGAGGATGATTTTGACTAGTTTGTTCTCTTTTGAGATGTGGCCTCACTATCTAGCCCAGGACAGTACTGAACTTGTGATCCTCTCGTCTGTCAGATGCTGCAATTACAGGTGTGAACCACCACACTAGCCTTGGAAAGATGCTTTTGTCATTGTGTTCATTTCCTTAGATTTGAAATTGAAGTTTTTGTCTTAGGGCAGGTAACCGTAGAACCAAATTTCCTGCCAGTGGCCTCCTTAAGCTGAGACAAAAGAATGAAAACATAAACAGGGAGTTCAGAGGTCAAAAGGAAATGTCCGACTCCCATTTAGCCTCTAAGAATTTTGCCCCTTCACTTAAAACAGTGCAATAAATCCCATGCTATTTCATTTACTTTATCCTGTAATTAGTCTTTCTAGTCCCACATACAGCAAAAGCAAACCAAAGCATTGCTGACCCCATCTCCTTCAAGGTCATTAACATTTCTTCTGCATTTTCTTTCAGCACTAGCTTCATTCTTTCAAGTAAAACTGATGTTTGATGAAAAAGAGGTGGCTAGGCTGCTCTACCCTTCCAACTTCAATTCAAATAGTCACTCAAGCATTGCTAATGACATTTATTCTTCACAAAACCCCATGAAATAAGTAATATCACAAATTATTTGTTTTTCCCTCTTTAATGCTGGGGATCCAATTCCAAACTATGCTCGAGGCAGTGCGATGATCCCAGGAGTCCTGACCCCAGGTGTACTGTGCAAAAGCAAATGGTGAGAGGTCAGTTGATTTGCCCAGGATTCCAGAGGTAAAATTTAAATGGCAAAGTTTCACTGATTCTGACAGCCAAGCTCTCTGCCTTGAATTCACAATGTTACTTCTTTATTATATGAATTCAGATCAACAGATGGGGCCAATTAACCATCCTTGTATTACTACCGAGAAATCTAACAATTTTTTTAATTAATATTTTTCTAAAATGTTAAGTGAAGTGAAGCAAAGCACCTGCCCAACTTGTGAAAAGTTCAAGCCACAGCACTGCAATAAAACAGCAAATAAATAAATGAAAGAAAGAATTAATGAATGAATGAATGAGCACTATGCCCCACCATGTACAGGTCACTCAATTTCAGCAATCATGACACAAAGTCATTCTGGTTTAACCTACACTCATGACCTTTTCCTAACTCCACTAGCTGTGAAGTTAACTCCTCCTCCCGTGGAGGGCAAGAAGTCCAGCCCTATTCTCTCCCCTGCTCAGTGATTGGCTGTAAGCTGCTTTACTGGCATATCAGGGGCAACTGGGGAGCAGTGTTTACACAACACTGAGGCATGAGCTCCTCAGAACAAGGACTGAAACCAGATATGGGGGGTACAGAAATTAGCATTTGAGTTACACAATAACCTTATGCTTACACATTATACTGACACATATTAAATCAACTTTGCATTCCTAGAAAATTTGCTTGTGATACATAATTCTTTTTTATATGCTACATTAAGTTTAGATATATCCTTTTTGAAGATCCCTGCATTAATATTCATAAGAGATAGTAGGAGGTGTAATGTACAATATTGGTAAATTGTTACATGTTGTTGGAACTCACTGAGCAGCTCATTCTGGGAGTGGAGTTTCTCCTATTTCAGACCCAAGCACATTTGTTTCAAAGTCTCCTCCAAGGTCTGGACTAGACAGGCTAACCTCTATAACTCTGTGATAGGAAAGAGAACAGTAAAGCAACCCAAGAATAAAACACCATGCCCTTGAGAACGGCAAGGCAGTAGCCACTTCCAATGGAATTTACTGTTTATTGCATGATATAAGAGTGCCTGAAGTGGGAAAGAGCCACTGGAAGTCCAGTCACGGGAAGCTCAGCCATGGAAAGAAGCTCAACTGGGATTTTGAGTGGACTCCTTCACCTTCCTCAGTCTACTCCTTGTGGATGTCATGCATATCAGTGCCTGATCTGAAGATGCTCTCTCTCTGATGTTATTTGTTCTTTTATTTGGAAGCCTCACCTGAATTGGGATACTCTGCTCTGCCTAGGACTCTAAGATTCCATCTCACACCTGTCAGAATGGCTAAGATCAAAAGCTCAAATGACAGCACATGCTGGCGAAGGTGTGGAGAAAGGGGAAGCCTCCTCCTCCATTGCTGGTGGGAGTGCAGGCTTGTGCAACCACTATGGAGGTCAGTCTGGCGATATCTTAGAAAACTTGGAATAGCTTTGCCTCAGGACTCAGCCATACCACTTCTGGCTATATATCCAAATGACTCCACACCGAATCACAAGGAAGTTTCCTCATCTATGTTCATAGCAGCTTTATTTGTAATAGCTAGAAAATGGAAACAACCCAGATGTCCCTCAACCGAAGAATGGATTGAAAAACTGTGGTATATCTACACAATGGAATATTACTCAGCTATCAGAAACAAGGAAATCATGCAATTTGCAGCCAAATGGATGGAACTAGAGAAGCTCATCCTGAGTGAGCTAACCTAGACCCAGAAGGATGTACATGGCAACTATTCATTAATAGTCAGATTTTAGCTATATAGTACAGGATATCTATACTACAATCAATGCACCAAAGGGAACATGGACATAGACTTTTTGTTTGTTTGTATGTTTTTGTTTTTTTAGTTTTTTCTCCCTGGCAATGAGACTCTTTTCACTGGTGGTACTGCCTTGTAGGCTCCCAGTGTATGAGGAGGCTTTTGGCCCTCATATGACTTCTGAACTGGGGCGGGGGACTGTTATGTAGGGACACTCCACTCCAGAGGAGTGGGATGGAAGGGTTAGGGGGTAGAGGGTGGGAGGGAGGGGCTGGTAAGGGGGGAAAGAGGACAATATGATGGAGATGTAATCTGAAGCAACAAATAAAATAAAATAAAAAAAATTTGGAATAGCTCTACCTCAAGACCCAGCAATAACACTTCTGTGTATATATCCAAATGATTCCTCACCAAACCACAAGGACATTTCCTCATCTATGTTCATAGCAGCCTTATTTGTAATAGCTAGAAAATGGAAATAACCCTGATGTCCCTCAACCGAGGAATGGATTTTTTAAAAAACCTGTGGTATATCTACACAATGGAATACTTCTCTGCCAGCAAAAACAACGAAATCATGCAATCTGCAGACAAATGGATGGAACTAGAGAAGCTCATCCTGAGTGAGCTAATCCAGACCCAGAAGGATGAACATGGCATCTATTCACTTATAGTCGGATTTTAGCCATATAGTACAGGATAACTAATCCGTCTATTGGAAACTCCAGTTGGCTGCATTAAAAAAGGTTTCCCTCAGTCAGTTCCTTCTGGGATTATAAGCATGTACTGGATCCCTTAATAAGTGAATGGAGGTAGTATTTTTCTTGAGATTTTAATCTGATGTGCATGGGTGTTCTCTGCACGTATGCCTGTGTACCCTGTACATGCAGAGAGTGCACCTGGGGACCAAAAGAACTGGGCATCGCATCCTCTAGAGCTAGAGCCACAAATGGGGTGGGTGCTGGGCACTGAACGTGGATCCTCTGAATGCACACTCAGTGCTCTTAACTGCTGAGCCATCCCTCCAGCCCCCATGCCTGGATTCTTATCTTTGTATCTATTCTTGGGAGAAATGTCTATTCAAATCTATTGTTCTTTTAAAAGCAGATTATTCAGTTTATGGTCAACTCACTGCCAACCTCAGGTTATAAATTCTGTTTTCTTCTAAGAATTTTATAACTCTGATAATTAGGTTTGGGATCCACTTTGAATTAATTTTATTTACTGTATGAAAATCTCATGGACTGGAGAGATGGCTCTGAGGTGCTCTCCCAGAGGACCTGAGTTGGATCCCTAACAACCACATAGTGACTCACAAACATCTATAAACTCCAGTTCCAGAGGATCCTACTCTCTTCTGGTCGCCAATGGCACTAAACATACAGGGTACTCATGCATACACGTGTAGGCAAAACACCCATATAAACAAAATAATAAAGGTGTGGACTATCACACTGGGGATAGTACAGGAATGTAAAAGAATCTCATAAACTTTGTTTTGTTTTTTAAGTCAGGGCCTCACTATGTAATCCACCCTGGCCTCAAACTCTCCATTACCCCAAGCTGGCCTCAAATGTGTGGCAATTCTGCTGCCTTAGTCTTCTAGTGTGGGAACAGGCATGCACCACTTATATCTGGTTTCTTTTGGTTTTTCGAGACAGGGTTTCTCTGTGTAACAGCCCTGGCTGTCCTGGACTCGCATTGCAAACCAGGCTGGCCTCGAACTCACAGAGATCCACCTGCCTCTGCCTCCCAAGTGCTGGGATTAAAGGCGTGAGCCACCACGCCCGGCAGTATCTGGTTTCTTATGACTTCTTTAAAACCCATTAATTCCTTATGTGGTTTTAAGTTAGTAACAATGTGTTCCATTTAAGGACAAGGAATTGAAAAGAGGAAGTAAGGAACCGTAAGGTCTACTTTAGGGGCATTTCTTTCTATAATTTTGGGAGAGGAACGAAATATAGATAGACTAACTATATTACTGATAGTTAACTTTTGTTTTTTTCAAGGTAGGATTTCTCTATGTAGCGTTGGCTGTTCTGAAACTTGCTCTGTAGACCAGACTGGCCTCGAACTCACAGAGATCTGCTTGCCTCTGCTGCCCAAGTGCTGGGATTAAGGCATGCATCACCACCACCTGGCTCCTGATAACTAACTTTTAAGGAATAAGAGTCCCTTCCCCACCCCAAGGTGCATTTAAATTATTAAAATGCAGAACATGTGGGCTCAGGTATAGGCATGTGGTTCCATTCCTAGCAACAAATAGCCTGTAATTCTAAAACGTCAGAGGTGGCAACTGGAGGATCAGGCATTCTAGGTCAGATCATCCTTGGCTTCATAGTGAGCTGAAGGATGACCACGGCTACATGTGACTGTTTAAATAACAAACTAAATGAGGATTTATTTAAGATATATTTGGAAATAATATAGTAGGCAAAACATGTTCTAAGTTTTGAGTGGGATGGTGCTGGGGATCAAACCTAGGGCCCTATCTAATGGCTGAGCTACACCCAATGCCCATGTCTGTAGCTGGATTTTATTCCTTTGTGGGTTCTTCTTCTTCCCACTCTTTATCCCCTACTCTGGCTTCACCTACTATCACTAGATAGGAGAGAGAGATCCTTGAATCTAATTTCTTTCCTTTTGTTTTGTCTTTGAATACTACTACTAACAACCCCCCGAATGACCAACCACCACCAACCCTGCCTCTTGGGCCCTAGCATTTATATATCCTCTGAAAAGTCCTCAGAATTCCAAACCTCACACAATTGCAGAAACTATCTGCAGCTGGCAAAACCATGCCTCTGCTAGAGATAAATCACAGTCAGCTGCTGCAGACAATCTTTAGCAGCCCCATACCTCCAGATCTGGGATTAAAATGAAGTGTGTTTTCTTATAATATTTCTGTGATTTATAAAGAGAGAAAAATTCCAGAATTCTTACTACATGTGTTTTTATTTTTGGTGTGTGTGTGTGTGTGTGTGTGACATGGTATTGATATGTATCACAGGTTGGCCTGGAAATCACAATCCCTTTGCTTTCACTGTTGTAATATTTCAAGCATATATCACTAGTCTCAGCATAAGTGAATCCTAAAACTGGTTTTACTTTATCCATTAGTCAATAAGAATTATCTCCATCTCAGCAAGGGCATAGCCTATACTCTTAGCAACCATGAAGGTGAGACAGGAGGACTTCAAGTTTGTGGCCAGTATGTGATGCACAAGATGCTTTCTCAAAATACAAAAACAAGGGGCTGGCGAGATGGCTCAGAGGCTATTCTTCCAAAGGTCCTGAGTTCAATTCCCAGCAACCACATGGTGGCTCACAAGCATCTACAACAAGATCTGGTCCCTCTTGTGGAGTACAGGCATACATGCAGGCAGAATACTGAATACATAATAAATAAATCTTTAAAAACAAAAACAAAAATCCCTACGTAAATCTCTCTAATACTTCCTTACAGTCATAGATGTCAGGTTATCTTTTATAGTGAGCATAAAAAAGTAAACTCGAAACATAGTAAATGTGTGTTAGTAACTTTGTCTTCACACATATAAAGTTCTCAGCATGTCACAGAGTGGAATAGGGTCAAGATGATTATTCTGAACAGGTTCCAAAAATAGCTACTTTTCAGAAGAGCCAAATGTTATAAATACACAAGTAATAAACAAATATTTCTGCTAGAATAAGCATACTAATTATGGTTTCAGGAAATTTCACAAGCCATGGCAAACAGCAGGCTACTCACAGGGGACAGTTTCTGAATAAGGTCATGGGCAACATGGACGAGGTTCTTGTCTTCATGAAGACACTTTTGAAACTTTTTGCTTTCCTCGTCTTCTAGAAGATCAAAATCAATAGCAGCATCCAGTAAGGCCTGAATTAACCCTTTCCAGGATTTCAGGGCTGGGACCTGAGGTGCAACTGCAGCACTAATTCCTGTTCCAATCACCAGCACAAGTTCTTGAGGTTTTTTGGTTTTCAAACTTGGAAGCAGCTTCCTGAAAAGGAAAAGGCACAAGAAGATTGGAGTGTCCAGCAAACCCTGGGCACATGCAAAGACACCCGATAAAAATGTTCCTGGCTCTCACTATTCACCAGCTGTAACTCTTGTTGTTTGCTTTGTTTTTTGAGACAGGGTCTCACTGTATAGTTTCAACTGGCCTGGACCTCACTACGTAGACCAAGCTGGCCTTCAATTCTCACAGATCTGTTTGCCTCTGCCTCCTCAGTGCTGAGATTAAAGGCATGCACCTTATAATTTTTAGCTGTAAACATGAGGATTCCAGTGTCTGACAGTTCTCTCACATAGATTAAGTGAAAGACCATATAATATTATTCCAGTTCTTGTTGGAAGACAAAGTAATAAACTATTTCATGAATCCTGAAAATCAATCTTAAAAAAATCAACTTTCTCCTTCATAGTCCTGTCCAGCTAAGAAAACCACAAATATCACAACAGATTCAAATGGATTACAGCTCCAGTTCTGCCAGCTAAATCATTCTTCAGGCCAATAATTTCAAAAGGACATGTTTGATTTGTTTTCAAAAAGAAAATATTTTCATACAAATTAAGTTGATATTTTTTTGTTAAGGAATGTAAAACAAGGAAGACAAAAAAAAACTGATGTCAAATTTAGTAAGCAAAGATAAAAGCATGAAAGCCAAATCCAGAGCCAAATCGGAACATGGCTGTGTTCTAGAGCCAAATCGGAACAT